>VFSX01000392.1:92500-110923 GCA_016618255.1 Chlamydomonas sp. UWO 241 | reverse complement strand
CATGCGTGTGCGTGTGTGCATGCGTGTGTGTGCGTGTGCATGTGTGTGTGTGTGTGTGTGCATGCGTGTGTGTGTGTGTGCATGCGTGTGTGTGTGTGTGTGCATGTGTGTGTGTGTGTGTATGCGTGTTTGTGTGTGTGTGAGCATGCGTGTGTGTGTGTGTGTGCATGCGTGTGTGTGTGTGTGCGTGCATGTGTGTGTGTGCATGCGTGTGTGTGTGCATGCGTGTGCGAGTGTGTGCATGCGTGTGTGTGTGTGTGTTTGTGCATGCGTGTGTGTGTGTGTGTGTGAGCATGCGTGTGTGTGGGAGGGGTTTTTGTGTGCCTGCGGGCGTGTGTGTGTGCGTGTGTGCCCGTGTGCATGCACGTGTGTGTGTGTGTGTGTGTGTGTGTGTGTGTGTGTGTGCTTGTGTGGATCGGTCGCAGCAGCTGCGAGAGGCCAACCGGCACCACACGCACGCCATGGCAAATGGACACAAAGCAGCATGTGAAGGCGTGGGGAAGGAGGGGGGGGGGGAGAGCAGCGGACCACACCCGCCAGCTGCTCCAAGCTAGGCTTGGCAAGTCCAGGGCTCGATGCGAGTCCAGTTTTCCTTGTGATGATGGATATTACAGTCGTTGTGACACCAGTAATGATGCATGCGACCTGCGTCGGAGCCAGCGCCCGACACCTTCTCTCAGGTCAAGTCTGAAACTGGCTGGCTACCTGTAAGATGTCATTTTGCGTGAACTCACCTGTCATCAGTGAGCAGGGAGGAGGATACCCACCCATGCAACTGTTCTGGTGATTGCAGCAGCGGCGGGAAGCCGACACCACGCAACACCATGTCGAGACAAATGGAGGTGAGGGAGGGAGAGGGCGGGGGGTACCTAGCAAGACATACACATACCCATGCAGCTGCTCAGATCGCAGCAGGGGCTGGAAGCCAACGGGCACCACGCAAGGCCATAACAAATGGAGTGGGGAAGGGAGAGGGGCGGGTGGGGTGTGTGTGTGGGGGGGTACCTAGCAAGACATACACATACCCGTGCAGCTGCTCTGATCGCAGCAGCAGCGGGAAGCTGACAGGCACCACGCAACACCATGACAAATGGAGGTGGGGAAGGGAGAGGGGGGGGGGGTGCCTAGCAAGACATACACACCCGTGCAGCTGCTCTGGTTGCAGCAAGTGCGGGAAGCCGACAGGCACCACGCGCACGCCGTGGCTGTGGATGCCAATCACGCCCTCGAGGTAGAGGACAGCGCAGAGGGCTGCAACCTGAAGGAGGGGAGGGGTGAGTGGAGGAGAGGGGTGAGAGGGTGGCTCGTGTGTGATTGGTGGGTGCTTGCGCGCACGCCGTGGCTGTGGATGCCAATCACGCCTTCAACGTGGAGGGCAGCACACAGGGAGGCGACCTGAAGGAGGGAGGGATGGAGGCAAGGAGGGAGGGAGAGATGAGTGGAGGGTCGAGTAATACGACAGTGGCACGTGTGTGTGGTGGGTGGCTGTGGCCATGGCTGTGGATGCCAATCACGCCCTCTAGGTAGAGATCAGCACACAGAACGGCGACCTGGCAGTTCAGGGTTGAGGTTTAGATTGCAGGTTCAGATTTCGGGTATTGAATGGTTTCGGAAGCCCTGAGCTAAGGACAGTACATGGGGCGGAGACGTGGCAGCGGTTGATGAGGGGGGGGGGGGGGGATTGGTTGTTCGGGGTTGTTGGAGGTGCGGCTTTTTTGCATGCACGCCGTGGCTGTGGATGCCGATCACGCCCTCGAGTTAGAGGACATCGCAGAGGGCGGCGACCTAAGGGAGGGAGGGAGGGAGGCAAAGAGGGAGGCATGGAGGCAAGGAGGGAGGGAGAGATGAGTGGAGGGGCGAGTAATACGACAGTGGTACGTGCGTGTGGTGGGTGGGTGTGGGCATGGCTGCGGATGCCAATCACGCCCTCAGGGTAGAGGACAGCGCAGAGGGTGGCGACCCAAGGGAGGGAGGGGGGAAGGGATCAGAGAGGTTAGAGTGTGAGATTAATGGGTGCGGCCGTGGCTGTGGATGCCAACCACACCCTCTAGGTAGAGAACAGCGCAGAGGGCGGCGATCTACGCGAGGGGGGGGGGGCATGTGTGTGTGGTTGATGGGTGGGCGGGCAGATGGACATGGCTGTGGATGCCAATCACGCCCTCAAGGTAAAGGAGAGCACACAGGGCGGCGACTGCAGGGAGGGAGGGAGCAGATGGGTGAGCGAATGGCTCGTGTGCGCGACTGATATATATGGGTGGCCATGACTCTGGATGCCAATCACGCCCTCTAGGTAGAGGAAACCACAACGTGCGGCGGCCTGGTTGAGTGGGAAAAACATACGGATGGTGAGGGCAATGTGTGTGTGGTGGTGGGGGGGCTGTGCACAGTGTTGTGGTGGGTGGGTGTGCCCGTGGCTGTGGATGCCAATCACGCCCTCTAGGTCGATACCCCACAGCCTGTGTGCAGGGTTTCACGGGACGCTCGTCCTGAGGGGGGGTCAGCGTCCTGACTGTACGTAGGACGTAGGATGGTACCCCAGGACGTAGTACAAGGACGCGGGAGGCGAGTGTGGCGCGAGTGACTAAGTGACCCACACCCCGTCACGCATAACTCCGTCGTTTCTCAATAGATGTACGACCCAAGCAGTCCCATGGAAAGCCCGTATTATGAGCTATCCAGCATATGTCGAATCTTCCGAATCGGTGCAGCACCCAGGAAGGTATGGCCGTGGCCGTTTGTGTGCGGCAAGTGAAGGCGTCTGGTGCTGCCGCCGACCGCGTCCTGCAGTACGCGCCCCAGCATACTGTCAGGACGCAGGACGTGGTACCGTATTCCAGTGCAAATCACGTCCCGTGCAGCCCTGCATGTGTGCCCCCTGGTTCGGCGGCGACCTGGTTAGAAGGAAGAATACATACAGTTGAGGTGAGCATGAGGGAAACACGTAACAAGTAACGCGGGGTTTCCAGCTAAGCAGGCTACTCTTCTACTAGAGACACCCGCCGATACTCCAGCACACTGAGGGAAGTAGTTGTGATGTATTTGGGGGGCGTCGCAGGCTAGCTCTCCACTTTGCTTTAGGACTATGCGTTGGCAGGCAGCCAGCTGGTGCCGACCGCTCCCCACAAGTGATTGTTAGAGCCAGAACTGGACTTGGGTCTAGGCGGTGTTTCTATGAGTAGAAGGTGGTCTTTTCTGGAAAGCCAAAAGTGCTGTTACTGATGCGGGCAGGAGGGAAGACGGGAGGCTGCTTTGCGTGGTTGATAAGAGCCGGTGGACGGCTGCGCATGGATGCCGATGCCGAGGGGACCGAGGGTGTGGATACAATTTCACCATCGACTACTCAAGTTACTGCGACAGCGACTTTAGGATACCTGCTCCGCCTGCTCCCGGCTGAGGCGAGCCGGCATCAACCGTCGCTAAACACACACACACACGCACGCACACACACACACACACACACACACACACACGCACACACGCACACACACACACACACACGCACACACACGCACACACAACCAACCAACCAACCAACCAAACGTTACATGAGGCCGTCCGCATGCACCAGCAATGCCTGTACTACTAACAGCAAAACACCCCGGCAATTGTTACGAAGTCTGACCCGTTCACAAGGATATCTTTCGACTAGCGGGTGACCAACCAGCGCCTGAATCGAGTGGATAGTATCCTTGGTTTGGGGGGTCTGGGGGGGGCTGCCACTCTGTCCAACCAACTTCAACTTGGGTTGCCACTCTGGCCAACCAACTACAACTTGGGTTGCCACTCTGGCCAGCCAACTTCAACTTCAATCGCGGCGTATCATCTCCCCATGTAACAGTAACAGTAACACGGGGTTTCCAGCTAAGCAGGCTACTCTTCTACTAGAGACACCCGCCGATACTCCAGCACACTTTAGTACTCGAGCACCGCCGGCTCCCGGCCGATAGACTACCGCTCCCGCCGGCTAGACTACCCCAAACAGCAGTCTCTGAGAGACAGGTCTGGCAAGGAGCATATAGGAGAGGACCTTCTTCAAGGTCACAGTAGTGGCCTTGTGGCCAGTCAAGCCGGCAGAGCCGACTGGCGCTGACTGGAACGGTCCCCGCCTGGCAGTGCATGGCTGTCCAGCTCTCGTTTGCATGGGGCTCAGCCGGCGCCCCATGCCTCATGCATGGCCAGGTCCCACCCTCCAGGGGGGCATGGACGACAGAGTTGTCATGGAGGCTGCCTGAAGACCTCTGCCGGTGACTGGCGTTGGATCTCCCCATGGGCCGATTAATTCCATGGGGCGATAGTTGGGTGTACGCAGGCCTAGAGGACGTCAGATCAGATCCTCGGTGGGGTGACGGACGAACGCAGGCGGGCCTGGGATAGGGGGCGGCGGCGGATCATTTCCATGAGCCCGCAAACTCGATGGGGCGATGATGAACGTAGGCAGGGGCGCAGGGATGGGGCGGTGGATCATCTCCATTGGCCTCTGAACTCCATGGGACGATGATGTAGTTAGGCAGGGGGCGGAGGCAGGGGCGAGGGAGGAGAGGCTGGGGCGTGGGGGGGGGTGAGGCGGATCATCTCCATGGGCCTGTGAAGTCCATGGGGCGATGATGTAGGTAGGCAGGGGGTGGAGGCAGGGGCAAGGGAGGAAAGGCTGGGGGGAGGGGGGGGGGAGGGAGGGCCAGCATGGGGTCGGCGCGCGTGAGGGCGCATGGGCGGGAGGCGCATGGGGCGGGGGTGCATGGGCCTGCATGGCGCGCACATGGGACGGCGAGCTCCATGTGGGGGTGGAGCGTGGGTGGGTGGTCGACTGTGGGTGGGTGACGGTGGGGGAGAGTTGGACTGTGTAGTTTGGAGCGTGTCAGGGGGAGTGAAGGGTGCTGAAAAGGGGGATCATGGCAATGTGAGGTTCTCTGTGGTGCATGGTGTCGTGGCGCCGCAGTGGGTCGCGGCCGAGGATCTGTTCGGCACTGGCGAGGGCATAGAGACGGACTCTCCAAATAGGATAAGGATTGGACTTGGCGACGAGGTTGCTCAGCTCGCTGAGACAGCCCCCTTCAGACGATGACGATGGTGGATAGTCCATGGTGGGCCGCAGTACATAGGCGGCAGTCGACGGGGGGGATGGGCGACGGCGACTCACATGGGCCGCACACACACACACATGGGCCGACACACGCACACACACACACACACACACACACACACATGCTCCACCTGCTCTCGGCTGCCGCTGTGGCTGCCGATCAAGCTCAGCTGTCCTACACACACACGCACACACACATACATACGCACACACACATACACACACACACACACACACGCACACTTGCTCCCCGCTGCCGCTGTAGCTGCCGCTCAAGCTCAGCTGTCCTACACACACACACACACACACACACCAGCTCCGCTTGCTACCGGCTGCAGCTGTGGTGCTTTGATGACATCAACCGTCCACACACACACACACACACACACACACACACACAAACACACATACACGCACACGCACACACACACACACACACCTGCTCCGCCTGCTCCCGGCTGCCGCTGTGGCGCTCCGGCGTCAGTTGCACCCCGAGGTGTGGGAGGATGACGCACGCGGTGGAGTATCTAAGTGGGTGTGGGTGTGGGTGTGGGTGTGGGGTGTGGGTGTGGGTGTGGGTCTGGGTGTGGGTGTGGGTGTGGGTGTGGGAGTGGGAGGATGACGCACGCGGTGGAGTATCTAAGTGTGTGTGTGTGTGTGTGGGTGGGTGGGTGTGTGCGTGTGTGTGGTGTGGGTGTGGGTGTGGGTGTGGGTGTGGGTGTGGGTGTGGGTGTGGGTGTGGGTGTGGGTGTGGGTGTGGGTGTGGGTGTGGGTGTGGGTGTGGGTATGGGTGTGGGAGTGGGAGTGGGTGTGGGTGTGGGAGTGGAAGGATGACGCACGCGGTGGAATATCTAAGTGTGTGTGGGGTGGGGGTGGGTGGGGGTGGGTGTGGGGGGGTGTGGGTGTGGGTGTGGGTGTGGGAGGATGACGCACGCGGTGGAGTATCTAAGTGGGTGTGTGGGGTGTGGGTGTGTGGTGTGGGTGTGGGTGTGGGTGTGGGTGTGTGGGTGTGGGTGTGGGTGTGGGTGGGGTGTGGGTGTGGGTGTGGGTGTGGGTGTGGGTGTGGGTGTGGGTGTGGGTGTGGGTGCGCGTGTGTGTGTGCGTGTGTGTGTGTGTGTGTGTGTGTGTGCGTTTGTTTGTGTGCGTGTGTGTATGTGTGCGTGTGTGTGTATGTGTGCGTGTGTGTGTGTGTGTGTGTGTGTGTGTGTGTGTGTGTGTGTGTGTGTGTGTGTGTGTGTGTGTGTGTATGTGTTGACCCACGTGCACCGGCTGCCCAACCTCCGTGCCGCCGTCCCATACGCAGGCAGCATGTGCGTGGGCGTGCGTGTGCACGAACAATATGCATTATGGGAAAACATATGAATAGGTAGATTAACGAACGAACGAACGAACGAACGAACGAACGAACGAACGAACGAACGAACGAACGAACGAACGAACGAAAACAACCGCAAACGCACGCACGAACGAACGAAAAAACGAACGAACGAACGAACGAACAAAGGAACGAAGGAACGATTGATTGATTGGCTGGTTGTTTGATTGAGAGCATGATGGGATCATTGATTGAATGCAGGATTGAATGAGTAAATACATTATTGAATGCATGAATTACCCACGTGCAGCGACTCCCCGACATCCGAGCGACTGTTGCGTACGCAGGCGACGGCAGCCCCCGCGACGCTGTGTAATCCACCAGGTAGTCTCTAGGGGTGGGGCCGGTCCAGCTTGATGCGTCGTATGCAAGGAGGGAGACTAATTCATGCACTGGTTCGGACACACGCAGCTCTGGGTGCCTGCGTGTGGTCGAGTGTGTGTGGTGTGTGCGTGTGAGTGCATGTGTGTGTGTGTGTGTGCGGAGTGTGTGTGTGTGTGTGTGTGTGTGTGTGTTTTGCGTGTCTGTGTGTGTGTGTGTGGGTGTGGGTGTGGGGCTCGATTAACGGAGGCGCGTTCTCGTCACCGAGCCCTGGACCCAGCAATGCGGCACTGCTGGTGACGAGGATCTCCGTGCCGCTGACGAGCGGGGTAAAATACGACTGGCCCGGCTCCTGCTAGACTGCCCCTCAGTGGAACACTTCAGGAGCGGCTTGCCCGGCGCTGCCATGGCTTAGCGAGGAGCCGCGGCGCTGCCGCGGCCCGTGCTGGGAGACAGCCCTTATCCTCCCCCCATGCAGGACGCCATGCGGCATCGACCTCGACGAGTTGATCGACGAGCGGAGGAGCTGGCGCCCGTCAATGCATGCTAGACATTGGTCAAGATGGCTGCCCGTGGAGGCGGGCTACCATCACGGCTTCAGCGGTGGCGACCGCCGAGGCAACACAGAGTAAATCCGCTTCACCAATCGCAGCGTTCGTCACCGCGCTCATCCTCGGGGTCGCTCGTCTGCCGGTGACTGGCGTTGGAAGGTCTTCAGGCAGCCTCCATGACAACTCTGTCGTCCATGCACCCCTGGAGGGTGGGACCTGGCCATGCATGAGGCATGGGGCGCCGGCTGAGCCCCATGCAAACGAGAGCTGGACAGCCATGCACTGCCAGGCGGGGACCGTTCCAGTCAGCGCCAGTCGGCTTTGCCGGCTTGACTGGCCACAAGGCCACTACTGTGACCCTGAGGAAGGTCCTCTCCTATATGCTCCTTGCCAGACATGTCTCTCAGAGACCGCTGTTTGGGGTAGTCTAGCCGGCGGGAGCGGTAGTCTATCGGCCGGGAGCCGGCGGTACTCTAGTACTTAAGTGTGCTGGAGTATCGGCGGGTGTCTCTAGTAGAAGAGTAGCCTGCTTAGCTGGAAACCCCGTGTTACTGTGTGTGTGTGTGTGTGTGTGCGTGTGTCTGTAGTGGGGAGTGGGGCCGGTCCAGCTTAATGCATCGTTTGCGAGGAGGGAGACTAACTTGGGAACTGGTTATGAGACTGAGAGCTCTGGGTGCCTGCGTGTGGTGGAGGGTGTGTGTGTGTGTGTGTGTGTATGTGTGTGCGGAGTGTGTGTGTGTGTGCGGAGTGTGTGTGTGGAGTGTGTGTGTGTTTGTGTGTGTGTGTGTGTGTGTGCGTGTGTCTGAAGTGGGGAGTGGGGCCGGCCCAGATTGATGCATCGTATACGAGGAGGGAGACCAACTCGGGCACTGGTTCGAAGACTCGGAGCTCTGGGTGCCTGCGTGTGGTGGAGTGTGTGCAGAGTGTGTGTGTGTGTGCGTGTGTGTGTGTGTGTGTGTGTGTGTGTGTGTGTGTGTGTGTGTGTGTGTGTGTGTGTGTGTGTGTGTGTGCGTGCGTGTGGTAGGGATTGGGGCCGGCCCAGATTGACGTGTCGTACGCGAGGAGGGAGACCAACTTGGGAACTATTTTTTTTGACTGGGAGCTCTGGGTGCCTGCGTGTGGTGGAGTGTGTGTGAAGTGTGTGTGTGTGCGTGTGTGTGGTGGGGAGGGGGGGGGGTACGCGAGGAGAGACCAATTCAGGCCCTGGTTCTGAGTCTCAGAGGTCTGGGTGCCTGCGTGGTGCGATGGTGATAGCTGTTAACAGCTGTGCATGGCACACCCACTAACAGGCAGCTCACACAACACATATAGCACCGACCTAGGAGCTTTGTCATGAAAGGCACCAGCGCATCATCATCACAACATAACATCGTCAGAAAACGTTTTCATCACAGTATGAGTAATTGTGATTGTGATTGATCAATATCATCGGGAAAAAGAAGAAGAAAAAAAACCACCTCAGCAGGAATGCGAGCAGCTTGGGCATGAACGGCATCAGCGCAGCAAAGTCCGGGTGGGGCGGCGCAGGCGCGCCATCAGAGCCAGCGCTGGCGCCATAGCTGGCGTTCTCGCCAATGCCAGCACCAGCGCCAACGTCGGCGCCAACGCTGGGGCTGGCGCCAACGCCGGCGCCAGCGCCAGCGCCAGTGCCAGCGCCAGCAGCGCTCGTGCATGGAGAGCCTTCTACTGAACAGTCGGCTGCTGTTGCAGCTTTGCTGCAGTTGGCTGACGCACCATGCACGCCACCGCCACCGCCACCACCACCACCACCGTCACCAGCACCAGCACCAGCACCGCCACCGCCACCGCCACCGCCACCGCCACCGCCACCAGCGCTACCGCCACCAGCGTCGCCCTCCGCACTGCAATCGTGCTGCGGCAGGCGCAGCCCGCAGGCAGCCACGACGTCCGAGAGGAGGAACCAGCGCACGGGGCGGGGCTGGGCGCCTGCGTCTGTGCCTGCGCATGCATCTGTGCCTGTGCCTGTGTCTGTTGCTGCACTCGCGCCCGCGCCCGCGCCCGTGCCTGCGCCAGCGCCAGCGCCTGCGCCTGTGCCTGCGCCTGCGCCAGCAGCCCCGGCGCCACTGCTGCCACCAGCAACACCAGCAACACCAGCAACACCGCCACTGTCGCCACCAGCAGCTCCATAATCACCAGCGGCACCTTCGTTGCCGTCCGTGCCGCCAACGCCTGCTGCCACGGCGCGGTCGACAGCCGCGACGTTGGTTGCGATGAAGAGCTTGACGAGGTCGGCGCCGGCCTCGGCCTGTGGTGGTGGTGATGGTGGTGGTGTGGTGGTTGTGTTTGTGGCAGTTCCACCTGTGACGGTGGTGGAGATAGGGCAGTGGAGGAGGAGGTGGAGCCAGCTGCCACAGCGCGGTCGTCAGCCGCGACGTTGGTTGCGATGAAGGGCTTGACAAGGTTGACGCTGGCCAAGCCCTGGGGCGGTTGCGGTGCTTGTGGTGGCTGGGTTTGGGGCGGTTGTGTTTGTGGTGGTGATGGAGAGGGGACAGTTGTGTTTGTGGTGGTGGAGGCGGAGTTGTGATCTGTGGTGGTTTCCGGCTGGGGGCAGGAAACCTAAACCCTAAAACCAACGGGGGGGGGGGGGGGGCATGCACCCACCACACAGTGAGCGGGACTGCCCTTGCCCCAGCTCCCACCCCTCATCCTACCCCCCCTATCCCACCACTGGCAGCATCCCCATCACAGACGCACGCACCTCGATCCAGTGGCTGCTGATGTTGTTAGCGATGTGCAGCCCTGCGACCTCCCGCAACGCTGTGATCGCGACCGCGTGGTGGATCGACGTGTCTGCCTCGCTCGGGCGGCACGGGAAGGCCCAGCCATCGCTTCCGTGGTGCCGCCCATCTCCAACGCCGTGCCTGCCGCTGGTGCTCGCGTGCGCGTCCTGCTGCTGACCGTGCTCGCTGGCAGGGTGCCGCATGAGCAGCACCGCCTCGCAGCATGGCGACAGCAGGACCGCGCCCACGTGGCGCATGGTGGCCCTGCCTCAGGGAAGCCGGTGGAGGTTACGGGGCGTCACAGGCGAGTGCCATGCGTGCACCATGTTCTCCCATGCATGCCCGCATGGGCAGCACCCTGGTGTCCCTTGGGGTCTCTTCCAGCAATGCAAGTGAGGCAGTTGGGGCCACCCGTTGGAGGAATTGAGGAACAAGAATTAAGGAACAGGAAGTAAGGAACGCTGATTGCTGGCTGAATTTGCGCCCCCCCGGCAAATTGGGGCACGCCGTGGAGATCACTGTCGCTGTCTCAGATTATCTCTTAGATTGTCAGTATTGACTAAGGTCCCACTTGGTCAGAGCGCCGGACCAGATCGAGATGGGATCATGGGAATGACCAAAAGTGAGATTTCCATTTTTGCTCATCTTTTTGGCCGGTTGCAACACTCGGCTGTGGGTTCCACTCCAGCAAGCTCAGCAGGCAGGCAGAGTTCTAACGATCTCGTGGTGTGGCGTCTTTGCAGCAGGGGCCTTCATGGGGTGCGCATCATCGGCCTCGGCCGATGAGGCTTCAGAGACGCGAATGATGCGTGAGCTCACCAGGGCGAGCACAGCAATCAAGCGGACTTACGTGCCAGAGGAGCCTCCGCTCGTCGCACCGCCACCACCCAGCAAGCCGAGCATATTGCATGAGGCGGCACGAGAAGGAGACGTTGACGCTGTGGCCGGCATGCTGTGCGGGTGAGGCGTGTACGACTGCTGGGCGTGGCCGTGTGTGCTACCCCCAAAACACAACGCGACGAACTTTTGCACTTGCAAGATAATCTGCTGCTGCTGCAGCACGCATGCATGCATGCATGCATGCTGCCTGAAGGTCGCAGTGGGACCTTCAACGTTACGGGTTGTCACCACTGGACGCTTTTTACCCCCGAAATTTGCAGGAGCTGGGATGTGCTGTTCAAAGACGGCCCACCGGGCGTTGATGAGTTGAGCGACAACAACGCAACGCCGCTGATGGTGGCTTGCCAGACAGCTGCCGATGGGTCAGCAGCCGTCATCAGGTCAGCCATGCGGCTCCATGCGTGCGGACGCGCATGCCAGCGGAGGCCCTAGTTAGGGCTGCACCACCTGCGCACCCATGCAGCATGCGGCACGAGTGTGGGGCTGGGCGTGTGTGCGTGCGTGTGTGCGTGCGTGCGTGCGTTCCATCTCCTGGTGCTGCACGCCCTCACCTCCTGCCTATCACTCACTACAACACACATTCCACCGCAGGCTGCTGCTCGACCTTGGGGCTGACCCCATGTGCCGTGACGCACCGCACGGCCGCACGTGCCTGCACTACGCGGCCGCAGCGGGCCACGCGGGCGCGATACAGATGGTCGTGTCGCACGCGCGGCGCCAGGCGGTGATGCGGCGCTCGGTCTCGCAGAGGGCCACAAGCACCAGCGACACCAACGCAGGAACAGCAGCAGGCGACGGAGCAGCAGCCTCTCAGCCTTCCCTTGTGACCACGTCGCGCGGGCTCCCAGCCAACCACGACCCCGTTGCAACCGAGGCCGCGACCACGATCGGACGGGAGCTCGTTGACATGGTCACGGTCGGGGGCGTCTCTGCGCTCATGTATGCAGCGTGGATGGATCATGCGGACGCAACGCGCGCGCTGCTGTCTGGTACGTGTCTTCAGTGTGTACGCTTGCCGCTTGTCCCCTCCCTCCCCTCCCCTCCCCTCCCCCTCCCCTCCCTCCTCCCCTCCCCTCCCCTCCCTCCCCCTCCCCTCCCCTCCCTCCCTCCCTCCTCCAACATCCCTCACCCCCTCCAACCCCCTCGCTGCTGCCAGCGGGCGCGTCGGTATCGCTCGCGAGTTGTGGAGCTACTGGGAGCGGAGCGAGGGAGGACGTGACACGGAAGGACCCGATATGCGGCGAGGTAACTGAACATAGACATCGGTGTTTCCGTTGGCCAACCCGCAACCCGACAAAGAGCACTTTCGGGTTGAGAATGCTCGATTCGGGCTGGCGAGTCGGGTTGAGATTACGAAAGTCGACCCGAAAAGTGTGGGTATCGTCATTTCACACTTGTACTGCCAAAAATCGCCTCGCTCTGGTTAAGATTGGCGGAAAGAGCGTGTTGCCCAAGTTGAGCCGTCATTTCCCCAAGATCCTAGCGGAATCATTGATAGACACGAGACGTTTGGGTGACGTCTTCGCTGATTAATCTCATCTTCATCTCAATTTCATCAATTCCTGACGAGTGACCCCGAACCACTCGCTTTCAAGGAAGCCAGACACCCTATTCTTTTTTGTATTCAAAGAGCTCGCCATCACTCGTCTTGATTATGTCTTGATCGCGCTTACTCCCACCCCACTCCCACCGCAAGCTCCGCTGGCAACAATGATTTCCGTCTCGGCGTTTCGAGCCGGATTTGGGAGCCGTGGAGCCGGATTTCCATTCGAATGGCTCCAAATAATCAATTGAATATCCGAAAAGGGAAATCACTGGCCGGAGCGCACCACGCTTGTATTTAAAGAGAGCTCGCACGAGCACTAGCACTTGAGTAGGGGCACCCCTACTGTTTTGTATTAAAAAAAGAGCTCGTCCGCATCCTGGAACGTTGCTGATTGCGCACTCCCACCGCAGGCACCACCCGGTCGCACTGCGCTGCACGCGGCCGCTGCTGCTGGTTCGTACCGCTCCGCTGGCGTCATCCTGCTGCACGTCGCCAACATGATGGGCGGGGGTGGGGGGCCCGGCTCGCTGGGGCGGTGGAGCCCGTCTGGGACTGGCTTGGTCAGGGGCGCGGCGGACGGCGCGGTGGGCGTGGCTGGTGCGGGCTGCGGCACAAGTGCGGCAGCAGGCGGGGGGCAGCAGCAGGCGGCTGTGGTGGCGGACCCGCGCCGACTCGAGGACAGCGCGCGTGCGACGCCGGCGGCGGTGGCGGGCGAGCACGCGCACGCGTTGATGGTCGATATACTCGACCCGGAGGTTCCGCTGACACAGGTGCGTGTGTATACACGGAACCCTGAACCCTGCTGCGTGGCGCGTGTGATGTGCGACGTGTAGGGAGCGTGACGATCACGCATGCTGTGGCGTGTGTGGTGAGTGTGATGAGTGTGATGTGTGAGTGCGATGAGTGAGTGTGATGCGTGAGTGTGATGAGTGAGTGTGAGTGCGATGTGTGAGTGTTATGTGTGAGTGTGATGTGTGATGGTCCACATCCTGACCCTGAGTTTCTGCTGATGCATGTGCGCGTGTGTTGACGTCTTCTGAGGGCAGGATGACATTGTGACCGATGATGCATTCGCACGTGATGTGTCATGTGTGTTGCGTGCACACACACACACACACACACGCACACACCAGCGCGCACACAGGATGCATTGGCGCACTTAAAAGTGCGCGTGAACCAGAGCACAACATAGATGTGAATGTATACCATGCCACGCTCACACACGCACACACACACACACACACACACAGGAGGCATTGGCACGCTACATGGAGCGCGTGAACCAGAGCGCAACATACCTTCGAATGTACGAAGCGCCCGAGCGCGCGAGCATCGCCGGTCGGAGCGCAGCCGGCGAGCCGACAGAGCACGATATCGAAGCTGCAATGTGTGGGGACTTGTCGCTGGAGAGGACAAGCCAGCCACACCTGCAGGTGTGTGTGTGTGTTGTGTGTGTGTGTTTGTGTATGTGTGCGTGTGTTTGTGTGTGTGTGTGTGTGTGTGTGTGCGCGCGCTCGCGTGTGCGTGTGTGTGCACACGTGTGCACACATGTATGTGTGTGTGTGTGTGTGTGTTTGTGTGTGTGTGCATGCGTGCATGCGCGCGTGCGCGTGTGTGTGCCCTGGCATATCTGGACGGCGACCCTGGAACTGGGTGGTGACTCCGGCTCCTTTTGAGGCCAGCCAGCAACCCATTTACAACGTGACTTCACGCCAGTGCTGTTACGGTTCCCCCTCCATGGTGCAGCAGGGGGCGCTGCCCTCCCACATTCACAACGCCTGAGGCGGCGCCTCTGGCGTCGCATTCACCTGCGCGGATCAGGCGGCGCCTCAGGCGCTCCGACCGTCTGAGGCGCTGCCTGAGGCGCACCCACGATCGCGTCGCCTTAAGTGGTATCTCAACCACCTCAGACGCCACACAAACCGCGTCAGGCGCCCACCACCGCCTCAGGCGCACCCCGGACCGTCTCAAGACATTATGACCGCATTCACTTGCGCGGATCAGAAGTTGGGATTTTGGTAGAACTGCAGGGGGCCAGCCAGCCACACCTACGGACAAGTGTGGGGCAAGGCAGTGTGCCCCCTGGAGGGATTCTACTAGGATGAATCACACAAATGAATCGCACGCGTGCCCACGCGTGCCCCCCCCCCAACACACACACACACACACACACACCGCAGTGCCTGCGCACGCTGACCCCGGTGCTCGAGTCCGCCATGGAGGGAGACCATGCGGACGACCACGCGGAAACCATGTTTGACTCCCCGGCTGGGTGTTCTGCGCCGGGCGGGCTAAGTTGCGAGGGGAGCGCGCGGAGCACGAGCATCGAATCGTTTGAGCAACCGGCAACGCAGGGTGCGTTTTGTGCTCTTGCAGCCCCGATTCCCGTGCTAGCTGCTCCCCACTAGGGCTCGTTGAGTTTGTAGAAACGAGCTTTTTGAGAACGGACGAGCATCGATCACACGACCACGCAGGGCGGACGTCGCCACACACGCAAACACACACTCACGCACACACTTGCACGACACACACACACACGCACATGCAAGTGTTCCCAGTGGCCCCAGCAGTGGCGGCCCCGGCAGTGGCACACACACACACACACGTGTGCGCACACACACACACGCACACACACACACACACACACAACCAACCAACCAACCAACCAAGCGTTACATGAGGCCGTCCGCATGCACCGGCAATGCCTGTACTACTAACAGCAATACACCCCGGCAATTGTTACGAAGTCTGACCCGTGCACTGGGATGTCTTTCGAATAGCGGGTGACCGACCAGCGCCTGAATCGAGTGGATAGTATCCTTGGTTTGGGGGGGTCAACACACACACACACACACACACACACACACACACACACACACACACACAGCTTGGGGCTGGGCATGGCGCCCGGTGGCGCGCACCCCCCCCCCACACACACACACACACGCACGCACACACGCACACACACACATACAGGTGGCCCCAGCGGCGCGCTTCCGTGCGTGGCCGAGCCTGCGCGCGAGGAGTGCAATCTGCAACGGGCTGGGGATGGCCCGGGCGACACGCTTGGCAGCAGCACCAGAGACGGCAGCAGCGGGGGCGGGGGCAGCGGAGCCGGCGGCGTGCTGCGGCCCAGCGGCGTGTCTGTGCCTGTCGACGCAGGCGCAAGTAACGGCGCGGGCGTCGCGGCAGATGCGGACGGCGCGGCGGGTGCCCATGCCAATGGCGGAGCATCGGGTGTCGATGCCAATGGCGGGGCGCCGAATGCTGACTCGAGGGCGTCGTCGCGGTCGATGGACGAGGAGTGCGCGCACTCGTCGGGGCAGGTGAGATGGGGCAGGATTCACGTACACATGTGCCAGTGCATGTGCATACACATACACACACACACACACACACACACACACTCGCTGGACAAGGATTGCGCAAGCTCGTCGGGGCAGGTTAGATGTGGCAGGAATCACGTGCATACACGCACACACACACACAGCTGCCGGCCTCCTTCCTTGGGTATAATGCGCCATCAACGGCGTCCGACGGACTGCAAAACCGACCACCACACACACACAAACACGCACACACACACACACACACATGCACACACACTCGCTCGCTCGCTCGCTCGCGAGCAACCGCAGGCAACCGCACACACACGCACACAAATGCCTCCTGTCCCTAGTGCTTCAGTCAGCTGCTAGCGGCTGAGAGCGTGCACACCGACACGCCCCCCCCCCGCCTGCCCCCGCCACACCACACCACACACACACACACACACTCCTGCCCCCCAGCACACACACACACACACATCCTCCTCCTCCCCACCCACACACCCACACTCTTTGACTCCGCCCCCCCCCCCCCGGGCCCTCCCCCCCCGTTGCTGCACCTCACAGGTCGCGCCCGCGACGTCGCCCCAGTCGGTCCCGCTCCGCGTCTCGCTTGCGCCCCCACACACCACACCACACACACACACGCACACACACACACACACCACCACACGTATCTCACAGCTCGCGCCCGCGACGTCGCCCCGGCTGGTCAGGTTCCGCGTCTCGCTCTCCGGCCCAAACAACATCAGTGACAATCAGGAGGAGGGCACCACGCCCGGCGGTGCAGACTCCTCCGCGGCTCCTCCTCCTTGCGGGCTTGCAGCGGCTGAAGCCGACAGCAACGCGGTCCCCCCCTCCGGCGCGGCGCTGCGCGGCGCGTCGTTGCGCAACCCACGCACGCGCTCGCTGCGCGTGATCTCGCTCCGGGAGGTGCAGCTGCAGGAGAGGGTCGCGGCCGCGGCGGCGGGCCTGGAAGGCGGGGACGCACAGGTGGCAGCGTGATGCCTAGGAGCGGGGGGGGGGGGGAGCAGCCAGGGTCGCGCGGCGCGTTGGCGGCCGCTGCCGCGCCCTGCGGCGCTGCGGGCGCTGCGGCTGTCTGCGTTGGCAGGAGTACAGGCCGGCCGGCAGTCGCTTGATGCCGAGGGCGAGGGCGGCGAGTTGACGTGCGGGTGGCGCGTGCTGCAAGGGCGAGGGCCCCTCGCGGGCACTCGCCACTGCCAGCAGCGGCACAGGCTCTGCTGGCGTTGCCGTCTGAGGCTTGTGCCGCGGCCGCCCGTGCCGGCAGGGTGGGGGCATGGCAACAGGCCGGCCGCCAATCGCTTGAGGGTGAGGGCGAGGGAGGCGAGGTGACGTGCGGGTGGCGCGTGCTGTGATGGCGAGGGCCCCTCGCGTGCGCTCGCCACCGCCAGCAGCGGCACAGGCTCTGCTGGCGTTGCCAGGCTGGCTGACAATCGCTTGAGGACGAGGGCGAGGGAGGCGAGGTGGCGTACCGGCGAGGCGTGCTGTGATGGCGAGGGCCCCTTGCGTGCGCTCACGGGCAGAGAGCCCCCCAGGCTCTGTTGGCGTCGCTGTCTGCGCTCGCGCCGTGGCCGCCTTTGGCGGCTGGGGGAGGGGCAACCACCAAAGGAGGACGAGGCCCTACCACATCCCCAACGCTTGAGGCGGCGCCTCAGGCGTCGCATTCACTTGCGCGGATCAGGCGGCGCCTCAGGCGCTCTGACCTCAGGCGGTGGTGGGCGCCTGAGGCGCACCCCTGACCGTCTCAGACGTTATGACCGCATTCACTTACGCGGATCAGACGTTGGGATTTTGGTAGGGAGGGCAGCGTGGGGGCGTGCCGGTGCGGCGTGCTGTGTGGGTGTGGCCAGCAGGGCGCTCGCTCCCTTTGCACCGGCAGAGGCCAGCAGGCGCTCTGGCGGCCTTCACGCCAAGCGCCGTAGTGTCTGGGTCTCTGCAGTGCCTGGGTCTGCGTGGGTCTCTGCCAGCGGGGAGCTTTGCTCTGGCTGGCTGGCTTGCTGGCTGGCTGCGCGCTCAAAGGTCGACAGTGCCTGGGCCTGCGTGGGTTCCTGCCCGTGTGGAGCTCAGCGCTGTGTCTGCTCGCAGTGTGACCTGTGCCATCGAGAGTAACCTGGGACCACGCGCTGCTTGTGAATCCTGGCGCGACGCCGCCCAAGGTGCCACCGATCGACAGCGCGACATTATTTGGGCCACTGGTGATAACGTGACGTTTATTTGTGTTGCCAATCAGGGCCGTCTTGAAGAATAAATATAAATAAAGCGAGGCTGCGGGGCGCCCGGTTGTACATGTACGTTGATGCCAGCGCGGTGGATCCGATGATGATGAGGATGAGGATGGATTTTACAATTCCTTTGTGACGCACCCAACACCAACAGGCAGCGATCCTAGGATTACGGGGGCCCACCCACGGAGGGGGCCCGCCTACCCACACGGAGGCTGCTGGGCCACATAACACACCACTGTAATAAACACAGGAATAATTCATTGCGCATACCATGAAGGGAGGCCGTCTCATGAGCTACCAATGTGCTCGCGCCCGACTGCCCAGCCCGCGCCCGACT
>VFSX01000392.1:70000-82500 GCA_016618255.1 Chlamydomonas sp. UWO 241 | reverse complement strand
TGCTTGCTTGGTGCCCGCCACCGCGTGTGGGTGGCGCTTCCGTGGGGCATCCCCCCTTTTTTCTGTTGGCAGGTCTTCAGGACTGCTTCCTCTAAGTCCTGCTGGAGCTTTGGAACCGAACGCGTGCCCGCCAGAGAGTGGATTGTAAAAACTCATCATCATCTAGGCCGCATATAATATCCATTCATACATTCATGTATTTGGCCAGCCCCACCCAAGTCGGGCACACCTGCCCCCACTAACCTGACATCGTTCAAAAACCAAAATTTTGATGACGTCATTCTCCCCCTAGGAGGCATGCCCAGACCTCATTCTGCAGTCAAAAGTTTGAGATTCGGCCCATTTAGCTCGTGTTCGAAGGGCATTGCGTGTGGTTGCGTGTGCGCGCTACACGACGCCGAAATGTACCGAGCCAAAACTGGTGCATGGCGTTGGTTCGGTACATTTCGACGTCGAGTCGCGCGCACGCGCAACGCCACGCGAAGCCCTTCGAACACCAACTAAATGGGCCAAATCGAAAACTTTTGGCCGCGGTCACTTGTCCAGAGGAGGGCTCTCGGTGGTGATCTCCGGAACCAAAGTTCGGAATGTTCACACCATGGGCGTCACGAAGGCAAGACCGCGCGCTTCGCCAGTCGAAGGCAAACTTAATGGTATACGTGGCAAGCTCGCGGCGCTGGAATTAGGCTCGCGCATGGCCGGAAAGTTCCATGCGCCCAATGCATGGGGGCGCCCCTCCCCCAGCGCGCACGCCCCCGCCTCTCCCCAGGCCCCGCGACGGCCCCACAAGCCTTCGATCATCATAACACACGTCTTGGGTGCCGCGGGTGGCGGCGGGGCGGCGTGGGAGGGGCGTTTGGGGCGTTTTCACGTTTTTCACTGTGTCAGGATTGTGTGACTTGGGTGAGGGTGGCATTTTATTCATGCATTTATTCATGTATTCATTCACGCATCCACCCAAATGTCCTGGTTGTGTGGCGTCTGCACAAGCAGGTGCAACAGCACTCCTAGACAAGTTCACGCTATTCACAGACTGTAAGATCCATCATCATCATTCATGCCTGTCCGTTTGGCCACGAACATCGTGCGCTTTATGCACAACAATGATGATGATGAGAGTTTTACAATCCACTTCTGGCGGTCACACGTACGGTTCCAAAGCTCCAGTGGGACTTAGAGAAACAAGGCTCAAGGCCCACAAAAGGTCAAGCTACAAGTAGTGGATTGTAAAAACTCATCATCATACAAGTAGCCCACGGTAACGCCATCCACACTTGGTGGCGGGCGCCAAGCAAGCAGCACCACTGTGCAGGCTGCACACCCAGCCCCTCAAATGGCCAGAGGGCGGACCCAAGGCATAAAACCATGAAGGGACCAAAAAGCCCTCCCCCAGACCACCGGAAGCGGGGCTAGTAGCACACCCGCCGCAGCTCTCTACTCAGCGACCACACCGCACCCGCCACCGCACGCGAGTGGCGCCACCTCCCCTTCAAAAACACCCCCAGAGGGAATGCCATCTAGCAAGCAGGTGCAGGCACCCGCTCGCCGTCAACGACGAGGCGCGCGCGGTGGAACTGCGCCCGCTTCCCCGCAACCTTGGCGGCGAGGAAAGCGGGCCACAGCGCCTGGTGCTGCGCCTCCTCGCGGTCACTGAGGACGTCGAAGGCTGCAGTCGAGTCCACGCAGCGGCGCAGCTCGTGGCGCCAGCGCACGACAGTGTCGGCCACGGCGTCAGACGCCACGGTGAAGAGCACACGCAGCACACCGCCCCCGCGTGGCTCCACGCCGATGCCCCCGACGGCAGGCTTGGCGTTGAGGAGCGACGCTGACACGACGCCACCATCAGCCGGCTCCCGCCGGCCGGTGCCGCCGTAGAGGAAGCGCACGACATCCGTAGCCGCCAGGCGGACGGGCAGGCTGGTGCCGTCCTCGGCAGCTGCAGCGATCCGCTCCGCCGCCGCCGTCGCCTCCTCTTCATCCATCCGCCTGCCACCGCCCGCGAGGAACCAGTTGGCGCCGCGTGCCACCGGGATGGACAGCACGAAGCTGCGGCGCAGCGACGTGTCGCCCACACGCGCAGGCAGCCCCCCCCGGCGGGAGGGGCCGCGCGCAGATGCGGCACGCGTGGCGCCCGACGCAGGCCGCTCCGTCGCCAGCCCCCCCCCCGCCGACGCCACAGGGGCGGCAGCAGCAGCGGGCCGGGCAGGCTGAGCAGCCTCGGCAGCAGGCGCAGCGCGGGCGCCGCACTGTGGGCCGCATGGCCGGCCCGCGCGCGGGCGGGCTCTGCATGCGGCATCTGCATGGGCGCCCCCGGGACGCGGCTCACCAGGAGGCTCACCACATCCACCAGGGACGCAATCTGTTGCGCCTGCGCCTGCACCACAGCGAGCACCCCCGCAAGGGCACCGCTGTGGCCGGCGTCGGCAACCTGTGGCGCGCCCACCTGCGTCGGGGCATTCTGTGGCTGGGCGCGCGCCCTCGCCTCCCTGTCCAGCAGCCCCCCTATCAGGCGTCTGATGTCTGCCTGCCCCGCGCTGAGGGCGCGGAGGGCGTCTGTGGTGTCGGCCGAGGCCGAGATGTGGTTGCTGGCGTCGCCATGCAGGTGTTGCGCAGCCTCAACGTATGTGGCTGCCAACACTGGCAACTGGGATGGGCCGGCTGGTGGCGGCGTCATGTCCGCATCGTTCATCAACGCCAAGCCTGCCGTCAGGGGCATCGGTGTGGAGCCGCGCGGGGGCGGCGTGCTGCGTGTGCTCTTCACCGTGGCGTCTGGTGCCGTGGCAGACACTATCGTGCGCTGGCGCTGGAAGCTGCGCCAGGCGCGGGTTGCGGTCTTCGACGTGCTCAGTGACCGCGAGGAGGCGCGGCACCGGGCGCTGTGGCCCGCTTTCCTCGCCGCCAAGGCTGCGGGCAAGCGGGCGCAGTTCCACCGCGCGCGCCTCGTGGTTGACGGCGAGCGGGTGGCCGCACCTGTTGCTAGTTGGCATCCCTCTGGGGGTGTGTTGAAGGGGAGGTGGCGCCACACGCGCGCAGTGGCGGGTGCGGTGTGGTTGCTGAGTAGAGTGCTGCGGCGGGTGTGCTACCAGCCCCGCTTCCAGTGGTTTGGGGGAGGGCTTTCTGGTCCCTTCATGGTTTTTATACCTTGGGCCCGCCCTCCGGCCACTGGAGGGGTTGGGTGTGGAGCCTGCACTGTGGTGCTGCTTGCTTGGCGCCCGCCACGACGTGGTTGGCGCTACCGTGGGCTGCTTTAGTAGCTTTACCTTTTGGGTGGGCCTCGTGCCTGCTCTCTTAAGTCCCGCTGGAGCTTTGGAACCGAACGTGTGACCGCCGGCAGTGGATTGTAAAACTCTCATTATATTCATGTAGATGTTATTGACAGCACTGATCATCTGTGCGCCATATTATAAATGAGTGCAGTGCCTAGTTGTGCAGTGACTCGTTGTTAAAGCCCTGAGTAAGTAGAAGCCGAGCCCCAGCCCCAGCCCCAGCCCCGACCCCTGACCCCCGACCCCCGACCCCCAGACCCAGAACCCGATTCCGACCCCGACCCGACCCCCGACCCCGACCCCAACCCCGACCCAGACCCCGACCCAGACCCTGACTTTGAGAGACCCCCCTAAAGTCCATAAAGAAACAACTAAAACACCACCCACGTGCATGTCCTGGTTGTCTGGCTCCTGCACGAGCAGGTACAGCGTCTCGTTCCACTTTGGGTGCTTGCTCTTGCGGAGCACCTGGAAAGTGTGGATGTGTGGAGCGGGTTCAGGGTGTGGGATCAGAGTCTTGCGCAGCAGCTGTTGAGTGCACAAGTGAGCAGGTGCAGCGTCTCGTTCCACTTTGGGTGCTTGCTCTTGCGAAGCACCTGAAAAGTGTGGAAGTGTGGAGATTGAGGTGAAGATTTTTCGGGTCGTGGTGGTGGTGGGTGGGTGGGTGGTGGCAGCCGTCGTTAAGAGTGGAAATGTAGAAGTGTGGAGTGGGTTTAGGGTGTGGGTTCAGGGTCTTGCGCAGCAGCTCTTAAGAGTGCACAAGTGAGCAGGTGCAGCGTCTCGTTCCACGCTAGGTGCTTGCTCTTGCGGAGCACCGTTGTGGGGGTGTGGAGGTGTGGAGGTCAGTGATGTCCGTAGCTCCCCCGCAGCCCCCGCTGCGGGGGCTAAGCGGGAAATTTGGGGGAAAACTGCGGGGGCGAATCGCGGGAATTTCGCTCCGATGAGTGTGAATTTGACGATTTTCACACGTTCACAAAAAAAACTCCCTACGGAGCACTTCGGCATGTTCCCTCCAATGTTGCGGGGGCAAACAGCACATTCTCGGCTTCCTTAAGGACACCACTGGTGGAGGTGTGAAGCGGGCGGGGTGGGTGGAATGTTTGGCCAGCGTGGGGCGTGCCAGCCGTCGCACGTGCATACCCACACACACATGCACTAAACTTGGACTTTGCATTGCACTTTCCATCCGAACTCGACGAACACACAGTCACACACACACACACTCTCTCTCTCACACACACACACAGAGACTCAAAACACAAAAAAATATATAGAGAGAGAGAGGGAGAGGGAGAGAGGGAAAGGGAAAGGGAGAGATACACACACACACACACACACCTTTGACTTTGCCTTGTACTTTCCATCCGTTGAGAACTCGACGTACGGGTCGTTGCGCCCAATCAGGTCTTCGCTGGGCAGGTCCTCACCAGAGATGAGCTCGACCTGATGCGAGGCAGAAGCAGTGATTTTGTGTTGGGCAACTGATAGCCATTGGAAGCCATTTGAGTAAGTGGTTGCAGTATCCCAAAACCCCAGAACCGTCCGTGCGGTTTACCTTTGAGAAATAGTACCGTTGCTTGCCCCCCCTCACAAAGCTTATAAACTAATATAAATCGTCGAAAGCCGCGATTTTGGGCGTTAAAAGGACGAAAAACGACCCCGCAATCGCATTAAACAACTATAGTTTCGACCCCCCCCCCCCAAACAACTCGCCTTCATCAGCCCCTGGTGGTAGTAGCCCAGTCGAGCGATCGCGAGCGCCGTGTGCTTATCTGCGTCCCCCAAAACGACAGGCGCAACAATGCGCTGCGGCCACACCATCAACCTGCCATCAACCCCTTAAACAAAGCGTTAAAAACTTGACACACACGCACCTTCAACAGCCCCTGGTGGTAGTACCCCAGGCGAGTGATCGCCAGCGCCGTGCTCTCATCCACGTTACCTACCAAACACGACGAGGGTTGTCATCCACGTTACCGGCGGCTCTCATCCACGTCGCGTACCGAACACGACCGGCGCGTCCTACCGAAAACGACCGACGCCACGACGCGCTGCGGCCCCTAAACCTAAAACGACCCGACCCGCGCATCTTCATCAGCCCCTGGTTGAAGTAGCCCAGCCGCGCGATCGCCAGCGCCGTGCGCTTATTCACGCCTCCCAAAACGACGGGCACGACGATGCGCTGTGGTTACACCATCAACCTGCCATCAACCCTTACTAAAGCAAAAAGTGAAAAACGTGAAAACACGCACCTTCATCAGCCCCTGGTGGTAGTATCCGAAGCGAGCGATCGCCGTGCGCTCATCCACGCCCCCAAAACGACCGGCGCGGCGATGCGCTGCGGCCACACCATCAACCTGCCATCAACCCCTACTAAAGCAAAAAGTGAACACGTAAAACACGCGCACCTTCATCAGCCCCTAGTAGTAGTATCCGAGGCGAGCGAGCGCCAGGGCTGTACGCTCATCCACGTCCCCAAACACGACCGGCGCAACGATGCGCTGCGGCCACACCATCAACCTGCCATTAACCTGTCAACCCCTACAACATAAACTCGACTCACAAGGGGGGAAAACGCACCTTCATCAGCCCCTGGTGGTAGTAGCCCAGTCGAGCGATCGCCAGCGCCGTCCTCTCGTCCACTTCCCCAAAAACGACCGGCGCGACGATGCGCTGCGGCCACACCATCTCGTTGAGCAGCACGTTGTGGATGGTCGAGTTGATGAATGGCTTGATGACCGAGGCGATGAACGCGCCGCCGAGGGCAGTGCCGAAGTTGAGGTAGTACTTTGTGTGTGGGAGGGAATGTGTGGGGCAGATGTGGGGGAGTGTGGGTTGGTGGGTGGGGCAGGGCTCCGTCCGAGATGATAACCTCTGCAAGCCGCAACCTTGCGGAGTTATCTGCAATGGTTGCGGAGAGCCGAGGATGTTTGCCGCAACGAGTTGCGAAAAGTTTGAGGGCTTGCGGAAAGTGTGAGACGGCATGTCAGCAGCCCCGCAGGACCTCAGAACCTCGTAGAGGAACCCCAGAGTGGCTGCTAAGCGCTTCCATGGCCTCTGATGGGGTGGGGGAGGAGTGCTGAGCCCCGGAGAGAGGTTGGGGGCCCAGGTATGGCAGCTACATCGCTTGTTGACTCGCAAACCCGCGTTGACTGTCGGGAGGTTGCGAGAGTTGCGGAGGGTTGCGGAGGTTGCGAAGAAAGGGGGTGTTGAGTTGCGGATTGCGGAGTGGGGGTGTGAGGTTGCGGACGGAGCCCTGGGGTGGGGGAGGGTGAAGTAGGGGGGGGGGGGGGGAGGGGCTGATGAAGGGCTTGATGACAGACGCGAGCACGGCGCGCCAAGGGGGTCCCGAAGTTCAGGTAGAACTGCGCATGTGTGGGAGAATGTGCGGGGCAGGTGTGGGGGAATGTGTGTGTGGGGGGTGGGTGGGGGGGGCTGATGAAGGGCTTGATGACAGACGCGAGCACGGCGCGCCAATGGCGGTCCCGAAGTTGAGGTAGTACTGCGCGTGTGTGGGAGAATGTGCGGGGCAGGTGTGGGGGAATGTGTGTGTGGGGGGTGGGGGTGGGGGGCTGATGAAGGGCTTGATGACAGACGCGAGCACGGCGCGCCAAGGGCGGTCCCGAAGTTGAGGTAGTACTGCGCGTGTGTGGGAGACTGTGCGGGGCAGGTGTGGAGGAAAGGAGGGGGGGGAGAGGGCTGATGAAGGCCTTGGTGACAGATGCAATGAAGGCGCCGCCAAGGGAGGTGCCAAAGTTGAGGTAGTACTGTGATTGTGTCATGAGTGTGGGGCAGGTGTGGGGCAGGTATGGGGCAGGTGTGTGCGAGTGAGCAGCACGTTGTGGATGGTCGAGTTGATGAACGGCTTCATAACTGAGGCGATGAACGCGCCGCCGAGGGCGGTCCCGAAGTTGACTGTGTTTGTGTGGGGGAACGGGAGTGTGTGGAGCAGGTGGTGGGCCGAATTCGAGGTGATGATGATGGATCTTACAGTCTGTGTGACACCAGTAATGATGTATAAGACCGGTGTCGGCGCTAGCGCCCGACACCTTAAACTCAGTTTCAGTGGGAAACTGGCTGGCTACCTGGTAGGGGTGAGGGTAAACCCCCACACGCGCGCACGCACTGGACCTAGACAGGACACTGGGCCCCCAGATCCACCCTATACCACCCAGGTAGTGACAGCAACGCATTGTTGGTGTGCGCCTGTGTTCTACTACTAGTCCCGCCGCCGCCATTGGCTCCAGCAATCTCCTCCATGCCCGCCAGCAATCTCCTCCACGCCCGCCAGCAATCTCCTGTATGCCCGCCAGCAATCTCCTCCATGCCCGCCAGCAATCTCCTGTATGCCCGCCAGCAATCTCGTCCATGCATGGGCGCCGCCATGCGATCTCCATGCGCCGCGCCGCGCTCCATGCGCGCCAGCACCCGTACCACCCGCCTCATTCCCGTTCTTTAGCCATTCCCCGTGACACCTATGGCTGATCCTTGTTCCGCCGTCCCCTTTGGCATCTGTAACCCGTATCCTCTCCCTGTAGCCTCATTCCTCGTTCTTAACCGCCATCTCCATTATGGTGCCCGCCCGCTGGTGGGGCCTCGCCTCGCCCCATGCCGCACGGCTAGTGTATTGATTGCTGCGCCATCTATAATCTGCGCCTTGGGGCAGGGAGGTAGTACTGGGTGTGTATCTTTGTTTGTGTGTCTGCTGAGTGTGTGTGTTGAGTTGACGAACGGCGTGATGACCGATGCAAGGAAGGCGTCGCCGAGGGCGGTCCTGAAGTTGAGGTAGTACTGCGTTTGTGTGCGGGGGGAGGTGTGGAACAGGTGTGGGTGGTGTGCTGCAAAAAATGTTGGAAACGTTCGAAAAAAAGTACGCACCCTGGGGGGTCACCCTGGGGGTGTGGGATTGAGGGGGCTGCCGTGTGAGGCGGGCGGCCAGATTGAGGCAAACAACTCTTGACGTGGCTGCTCCAGCGGCTATGGGTGTGTTCCCACTTGGACTCTTAGAAGTTTTCTAGAAAACTTCTAGGTTTTCTAGTCGCGCTACAGGGCCCCCGAGCGGCTCCCTACGCAATCTAGAGGAAGATTTTCTTTCCTAGTCACAGCCGACGTTCAGTCAACGTCGCTTGCGTCTCCGACGTCGAGGACGCTCCAGTCAAAGTTGTTCCCCACCCTTCTTTCAGGCTACCTAAATTCTAGGTCGTGAGTGGGAACACACCCTATGCTAGCGCTGCACCCGAGTAAACTAGCGAGACCTCCAACATAACAACGAACACCCCCAACCCAACGCGTGTTGGCCGCTCCAGCGTGGCCATCGCTGCGCCACACACGTGGGAAGGGGGGGGGGGGGGGGCAGCACAACCCCCCCCCCCCATCCCCGGAAATTGGGCACTCCTTTGGGTATTGGGTATTGGGTATTGGGTATTGGGTATTGGGTATTGGGTATTGGGTATTGGGTATTGGGTATTGGGTAAGAAAGACACAGTTTTAAGCATATACACGCGAAAGCAGCTCGAGCGTGCCACCATGCCGGCGCCGACGAACCGCGAGCAAACTATGGACCCCTTGAAGTTGTGAACCACGCACGCACACACGCACACACACACACACACACACACACACACAGAGAGAGAAAGAGAGAGACACACGCACACATGCACACACGCACACACCTTGACGCGCGGCGGCCGCTCCAGCGTGACCATGATGGCGCCAAACTAGGGACCCCTTGAAGTTTTGCACCACGCACACACACACACACACACACACACAGAGAGAGAAATAGAGAGACACACGCACACACGCACACGCACACACACACACGCACACACGCACACACCTTGAAGCGCGGCGGCCGCTCCAGCGTCACCATGATGGCGCCAAACCCGGGGATTTTGTCCGTCATGGGCGCGGCGCGCACGCGCAGGCTGCCGAAGAAGGAGATGTCAGAGACCTGGGGGGGGGGGGGAGAGGGGGAGGGGCACTCATCGTGTTGTTGAAAGCGCGGCAATCGGCGCAGCAGCTCCCTTGCTTGGCTGGGCTGCACACAGATTAACACACAGGAACCCTCTTCGTGTGTGCACTGTGCAGGCTGCCCCCCCCCCCCCCCCCGGCCCCCCTCAACACACACACACACACACACACACACACACACGCACACGAACACACACCTGCGGGCACAGTGTCGTCGCCTCATTGAGCACTGCGATCGCCAGCGTGATGTTGGCGTCGCCGCTCCAGCGGACCTGCAGGCGTGATGTGGTGTCGGTGTTGCTGCTGCTGCTGTTGTTGCTGATGCTGCTGCTGTTGTTGTTGTGGTGGTTGGGGTGGTTGCTGTCGCTGCTGCTGCTGCTGCTGGTGTTGTGGTGGTTGCTGCTGCTGCTGCTGCTGTGGTGGTTGCTGCTGCCGCTGCCGCTGCTGCTGCTGCTGCCGCTGCTCCTGTTGTGGCTGCTGCTGCTGTCGTTGGTGTCGTTCGTGTGTGTGTGTGTGTGTGTGTGTGTAGTGTAGCTGTCGGTGCACCATGTTGCCATATGCGTGCTGCCAGAGCGTGTGTGTGTGTGTGTGTGTGTGTGTGTGTGCGTAGAGTGTTCATGGCCAGTCACTAGCCCCCCAGCCCCACCGCCACGTCAACACACCTGCAGCCGCATGTCCAGCACGTCAGGGTCGAACGTGTCCACCTGGATTCCCTCCACGCGGAATGGCGCATCTCCGAACGTGAGCCGGTTGAACGTGATGGACTTGAGGGGCACGCCCGTTGACTTGATCGTGTCGGCGAAAACCTGCGTGTGCGCGCGTGTGTGCATGTGGATGTGTGTGTTTCGAAGTGTGTGCTTGTGTGTGTGTGTGCTTGTGTGTGTGTGCATGTGTGTGTGCAGACATCCGGTGTTGCGTACGCTCAGAGCCAAGCCAAGCAACGGCACAAAACACGTTGGCATGCCGACGAGGGCCTGCCGGGGCGGCACGGTCACCGCCCACGTGCCACCACCTTCCTCCTCCAGCACACACGCACACACCCATCAGCACGCACCATCAAAGGTGTCCGACTGACTGTAAAATCGGCCACAACTATCAGCACGCACATCCATCCGCATGCACATCGTTCAGTGCTTCTTAAACGAAGCGGTATGCCGCCCTACTACAGCCCCATCGCCTGATCCGCGCAAGTGAATGCGGCCAAAACGTCTTGAGGCGTTCGGGGGTGCGCCGCAGGCGGTGGTGGGCACCTGAGGCGGTCGGGGTGGCACCTGAGGCGGTCAGGATGGCGCCTGAGGCGATCAGGGGTGCGCCTCGGGCGGCGCCTGGGGCGGTCGGCGCGCCTGAGGCGCCGCCTGATCTGCGAAAGTACATGCGACGCCTGAGGCGACGCCTGAGGCGTTGGGAATGTGGTGGCGGTAACGGCGGTAAATGGGCGTTATAAACTAGACGCCCAGAAGGGCAGCCAGAGGGGGGGGTCCACCCAGTGGGGGCGCCAGCCCAATTTCGGGGGCCAGGTCCCACGGGAGGGGAATCGCCACTTATAGGGTAGATGCAACCCGCCACCACGCACAAAGTTGCTATGAGCGGAACTCCCCTCCTGTGGTACTGGGGACTGGTAACCGAAAAGTGTGGACGAACATTTTGTAACCGATGACGACCGAAATTCGGGCGATGGGCCCGAAACCAGGGGCGCTGGATAGCTGACCCAATTCCGCGTCTATGGGTGTTTGTAGTACCTCGAGGGGCCAAGGGATGAGTGAGATATGGCCTGTAGCGTGTGGGGTAGTGGCGAACCGCCCCCAAATGCGCCACGCCGTGCCCTTTGTGAGCGCCTGGTGAAAGGAAACCCCAGATCTTTGGGTATGAGCCCTTACTACGTGATATAGGGCAAATGTGGTCCGGGGGGCGCGACTGTGGGCGCAGCGGTCGCCGCGCTGTTGCTGCGCGCGTGTGCGCGCTGGCACTGCATGAACAACAAGAGGGTTTTACAATCACAGGCCGGCGGTCACAATCAGTTCCAAAGTTCCAGCAGGATCAGACAGCAGGCACAAGGCCCACCAAAAAGGTAAAGCTACAAAAGTAGCCCACAGTAGCGCCACCCACACTAGGTGGTGGGCGCCAAGCAAGCAGCACCGCAAGCCAGGCACCACACTCAGCCCTGAAGCAGCCAGAGGCAGACCCCAGGTATAACCGGCTGTAAAGCCAGGACCATGAAGGGACCAAGAAGGCCCACCCCCAACCAACCGAAAGCGGCGCATGGCGTGCCCATGCAGCCCAGTCCAGAAGGTGCCTGATGGCAGATCCGGGGCAGCAAATGAACAACATATGGTATATGGGCCATGCTGGGTGGGTGTGCACGAAGGGAGGGGCCCTACACAGTTGTGGATGTGACTGGGTGTGGGCAGGGAGCAGGGTTACCCGGTACGTGCGTACTGAGGGGGGGTCAGCGTCCTGACCGGTACGTGGTACGTCCTGCGGTACGTGCGGTACATCTGTACGTGCGGGGGGCGGAGGGGCGAAAACGACTTAGTGCCAAGACGTGTGGATGTGTGGGAGCCGTGGGCCGCCACAGCCTAGGAAGAAGATTGGCTATTGCAGGCCGGTCCTCTACTTTGCCGCGATGGAACCGATGGTTCCTGTGGCGCCCGAGGAGGCAAGAAGCCCGGTGCGTGGGGTGGCGGCTGGGTGGCGGCTGGGTATCCATTTCTGCAGTTGGTTTGGGGGCTTGCACACACCCTCTCTCCCCCCCTCTCAATTGGTGGCCAGATGCATTGGTTTCTGTCCTGCTCTCTCCCCCTCCTGTACTTGTAATAGCAGATGCGTGCATCCATCACGCCATGCGGCACACCGTGCATGCATGCGGCGCGCGCGGTGTGCTGCAGCAGCACTCCCTCCAGGTCCCCCTCTACTGCAGTGCACTGCTGCATACAAGCAGAGATCTGGATAGCCCTTGTTACTAGCTTTCCAATGCAATTCGAATGGTTCGAAGCCATACACAGGAGCGTGAGTTATGGCCGTTTTTGTGTGGAACGTACTGGTAGAACGTACTGTTGGGCCTCAACGTCCTGACCGGTACCAGTACGTCCCACGTACCGCGGTACGTCCCAACGTACCGGGTTACCCTGGCAGGGAGCGACAGACGGCGCCAGGCCGCCGCCCTGGCGCCCCCGACCAGCATCTTGCGCAGTGCCATTATAGACTCATATGATGTTTCTGCAACCGCGGGGGAGGCCGCGGGCCGCGTCGTCGCGACGGCGG
>VFSX01000392.1:55000-65000 GCA_016618255.1 Chlamydomonas sp. UWO 241 | reverse complement strand
AGCAGCATGCGTGCGCACTCGGGTACATGGTGGCTGGGTCGACAAGGCACACGGCGGCAGTTCGGCAGTGCGACTGCACCTAGACCAGGGTGCGCAGGAAGGAAGAATGGCAGCGCAGGGATCATATCAGGGCACGCGTTGCACGCGCACTGCCAAGCATCGATGCTCGAGAGCGAGAGAGGTCGTGCAAGTGTGTAAGCGCGCGCGAGAGTTGGGGAGACAGGGACAGGCAGGGAGTGCGAGCGAGCGAGAGTGCGTGCATGCAAACGCGGCGCCGTCCGTACCTGACAGCCGCGCCATGCGTGGCGCACCCAGCGCACCCAGCCGCGACCACTCCTGCCCGGCCGCAAAGGCCGCCACCAATCACGCCGCCAATCGCGAGCGCGGCTGCGATTCACACACGCACACACCCAGCAACAGCGGTGAGGATGCGGAGATTACCACAGTCCACGCACGAACACCAGCTATGGGTGAAGTGCACGTGCACTGACAACAGCAGTTGCATCTCAGCAACGCACGTGCACGCACACACGGCATTGGGAGAGGGGTGTGTAAGTAGGGTGGTCGCTCGCCCCAGGCTATCCACTCCACCGTTCCCCAGTCCCGCCCCACCTGCTCCGGCGCAGCTTGCCGCCAGAGCCGCCCAGAGCGAGAGTGTGAGCGCCGAGGCCGCCAGAATGCACAAAATCCCGGAAGCAACGATGGCGCCCAGAGCGACGCCGCACCCAGCGCCCCAAGCAGCGGCCATCGCCAGCGTCGCGTAGGCCTGTGGTGTGAGTGATCATCCAGGGTGTGTGCATGTGCATGTGCACTCAGCAGACACTGTATCCAGCCCTCAGGAGGGTCTGGGAAGGGAACGTGGCGGGCGGATGCTCGCATGGCAGGCGGGTGGACGTGTGCATGCATGCATGGTACGCGTGGGTGCTGGGGCTCTGAGCAGCAGTCCACACCGCAACGCAGTGGCAATGCACGCATGCACACGCACAGGGCACAGTGGCTCTATGCCGGAACTACTGGGCTCTCTCTTGCCCTCCGCCTCTCTCTCTCCCCCTCCCTCTCGAGAAACTCTCTCCCTCCCTCACCAGCAACTGCATTGGCCGCGACAGCGCAGCCACAAACTTCTCGGATCGCTGGCGCCTCCGCCCGCAGACCGTTTGCTTCACTGCCCGCGTCACCGCCTCCCGCGCCTTGCGGGGCAGGCTGTACTGTCGAGAGAGAGACAGAAGGACGTTATCGTTGTCGGTCATGGTCGGAGTATGGTGAATAACGGCCGAGGTTCGACGAAAGCGTTGAGGGCCCTAGGGTTAGGTAAACCCTGAGACCTAAAGACCAGCTAAAGGCCCGAAAACTGCATTGCATTGCGACCTCCAGTGTCAGGTCCCCTCCCCTTAAAAATTTGGGTTGGCGGTGGTGCGCAGGTGGTGTGGAGGAAGGGGGGGGGGAGGGGAGAGGGCACCTCTTCAGCTCCTCCGATGCACAGCAGTGCGAGGCCAGCAGTGTCTTAAACATATAGATGCGGATTAATGCTTCTTTGCGCATCTGGAGGCGTTGTTGAGAGAGAGTGGGAGATGTGGTGCCCCCGTGATGCCGAGCAGCGCCCCCCCCACCACTTACACACCCTGTTGTGGCGAGTGCTGCTGGCAGTCGTCGCTGCGCGCGTCAAACTCAGAGCTGTGGACTGTTGGCGTGTGCGCCGCGTGGTGGGAGCTGTGGCTGGGCACACAACACGGGCAATGGCAAAAGATCCTCAGACCCTGTTGGTCACCTTGATGACCACTACACGCGTGCGCATGCATGGCGTGATAGAGCTGATAACACCTGGCCAGCAGAGCTGCAGCTCTGCAACGCCTTCTATTATTTCGTCTGACATACCATGCCACTTGAAAGAGATGAAGAGAAAGAGAATAAGAGAGATGAAAGAGATGAGAGATGAAAGAGCGTCTCCTACTCATCAGTGCTTGCTCTGTAAGCTCTCTGTGTGGTGTCGCTCAGCGTTAGTCGGCGATGTCATCGAGTGCCTTCCGCACCGCATAGGGTGTGTCTGATGTTGTGGCATCATCAGAGGAGGCGAGTCCCAGGTGAACCACGATGGTGACCGCGTTCTCGGCATTCGACAGTGCAAGATTGCGCAGCGCACTTGCTGCACTCTGCGTCCCAGGAGTGCCAAGCTCTAGCAGCTGCACCAGTGGATGTATGGCGCCAGCAGCAGCGATAGCGACCGAGTTCTCAGCATTTGACAGCGCGAGGACCGACAGTGCGAATGCCGCTCTCTCCTGCACGTCAGCTGTAGAGCCAGCCCCCAGCAGCTGCACCAGTGGAGTGATGGCACCAGCGGCGGCGATGGTGACCTTGTTCTCAGCATTCGTAGCGAGACGCGCCAGCGCTCCTGCTGCGTTCTGCAGCGCCCGAGCTGAAGCGTCTGTCCCAAGCAGCTGCACCAGTCGAGGGATGGCACCAGCAGCAGTGATGGCGACCCTGTTGTGAGCATCGGTAGATAGCTGCATCAGTGCTTCTACTGCAAAGCATCGCACCCAGACTGGAGAGTGAGACTCCACCAGCCGCACCAAGGGAGGGATGGCCCCGGCTGCAGCGAGGTCTGCCGCAGCTGCCACGTTTCGGTTGCACATCCCGTTGATTGTCCTCAACGCCTCTGGGCGAACCTTGCTCCGATGCGTAGGTTGTGAACCAGGTCCACCAGGTCGCGGCGGGGGGGTGGGGGCATCGTGTGCGGCGGGCTGTGTGTACAGGGAGGTGGGTAGACGGTGAGACGCGGGTGATGGCGTGCTTGCTTGACACCCACGGAGCACAAGCAAATGCATCTTCGTATGCATATATGCAGCTTCAGGCTATAGGCAATGCATATGGCTCCTCGTCCCAGGAGGGAGACTCGGCATGCCATGAGCACGACGTGTCAGGGGCATGCAGCACAACCTTGCTCGACGCAGGTGCGTACTCACGTCTGAGACTCGGCGACGCAGCGTGCGTACGCACACGATAACGATAAGCGGGAGGGGGTGGGGGAGGGGGGTTGGGAGGGAGGTCGCAAGGCGCCGAAAAATAGGGGGCGACAGGAATTCCTGAGGCGCCGAGGCAATCAGCGTGAGAGGACTCAAGCGTTACGTGGCGCTGGTTGGCGTTGTTGGGTGTTGTTAGGAGTGTGGTAAATAAGTGTGGCCTTGGCACAACAACCTAGCATCCCCTCAACAACATCCGTCTAGATTGCCTCTCTCCGGTGTTGCACGACGCTCCCCTGCCATCAGGCCACCAGCAGCGGTGAGCGGTCCACCAATACGTGCAAGTGATCAGGGGGAGGAGGCCGCAAAGGCCCAGATCTGCATGGTGCATGGTATATGACATGTGGTGCATGGTAGATGGTGGATGGTGCATGGGCGCGCATGGTGCATGGTGCATGTGCGCATGGACGCACACTTGGACGCATTGTATGTTTGACCTCACGGTCTCTTTTGCCCACGCCATGCACGCGCAGAGAGACCGAAGATGTCCTGGACAGGTGTCTGTGGTGGCGAGACTGCGCTGCTCGACGCATGCAAGCAAGGGCACGGTCAGGAGGTCCGCAAGCTGCTGGCGGTTGAGGGGGAGAGTGATGTCTGCCAGGGGGGCCGGGCACTGTACATCGCAGCCCGGCATGGCCACAACTCCATCGTACAAATGCTTCTGCACTTTCCTCAGCATGCACCCTGCCCCGCATGTGCCGGTGGAGCTGCGGCGTTGATAGTTGCGTGTGAATTCGGCCACGCGGCTGTCGTGCGCCTGCTCGAGTTCCCTGCTGCCGCTCCCCGTGGTGCGAGCTCCCATGGTGGCTGCTCCCAGGCGCTGGTGCAGGCTGCAACGAGCGGGCAAGAGGCCATCGTAAAGATGTTGCTCGAGTCGCCACGACATGCACCCGATGCAGCAGTCGCGGGCGGAAACGTAAGCATCATGCGCCTGCTAAAAGAGAGCAAGCAAAGCATTGCAGCGTCCTCCAGCGCCGCGACCGAGAAGAAGAGGGAGAAGCGGGCTCGGCAGAAGGTGGCCAAGGCCGTGCAAGCTGCAGAGGCTGCCACTGGCAGCAGCACTGAGCTGGCCACCGCCAAGGGCGCGGCACCGGCATCATCAGAGGTGGGCGCTGAGCGGTCGGCGACGCAGGCGGCGGCAAGGCGGGCTGCAGGGCCGGATTCTGCTGAGCCTGCCTCGCGCGCAGCCGGTGGAATTTATGCAGTGCTCGGTTCATCTGGTGCAGTCGGTGGGCCCGGTGTTAGCACCAGTGCTACCTCGCCATCTGCTGTTGCTGCCATATACAAACCACCCCCAGGGCTACCCCGATGGCCGTCCATTCGGACGGTCACTCCTGGAGCTGCTACGCAGCCAGTGCAAGTAGATGCTGCTGCTGCAGGGCGAGTGGTGGCCGAGGCGGCACAGGAGATTGATGCGGCTGAGCTGAGGCGCATGGGGGCTGGGGCTGTGGCCATGGCCGCAGCGGAGGAGGCTCAGGCGGGTGATCTCACTTCCATCCAACCTTACTCTGCCGAGAGAAGGGTGGATGAGGCCGAGACGGCAGCAGCAGCGCTGCGTGTCCAGATGGCGCAGCAGCAGGCCCTGGCCCAGCAGACGGTGGCGGCGCTCCAGGTACAAAATGGAGTGACAGCAGGCCGCCGCTCAGCAAAAGGCCAGCTTCAGCTGCAGAGGCGTTTGCGACGCTGCAGGCTACCACCCAGAGGCAGGCGGCGTCAGCCGCTGCTGCCGCTGGGAGTGCTGCTCAGAGCGCCGCAGCAGGGTGGGCAGCTGCTGAGCGCGCAGCGGCAGGCAGGGTGGCCGCCACGAGGGCTGCGGTCGAGGCAGCTGCTGCTGCGGGTGCTGCCGCTGCTGCTTCTATTGTGGCTGCGGTGGCGGAGCATGCCGCTGCGCAGGCTGCGCTGGCCGAGATAGCTGCGGCTGCACGGTTGTTGTCGGGTGAGGCCGGGCCAAGCGCAGGCACCAGGCAGCCCACAAGCAGCGGAGGAGTTGCGCACGGGGGCGGGGTGGCAGGCACACCCGCTGCCACCCCCGCTGCCGCCACGGGGGCGCTCCTTCAGGCAGAGGCAATGCGGTGGCTCGCTCTGATGCAGGCAGACCCGGTCGACGGCGGCAGGCTTTCTGTGGTCTTGGCGGAGATGCAGGAGGTGCAGCTGCGGCACGCGGATGCGGTGCGATGGCTCGTTCCGATGCATGCAGAACAGGTCGTGGCCGGACGGCTGTCCGAGGTCCTGGCGGAGATGCAGGAGGTGCAGCTGCAGCAGGACGAGTGCACCGTGTGCATGGACCAGCCGCGCAGCGTCACGCTGCTGCCGTGCGGGCACCGCGTGATGTGCGCCGCTTGCTGCGCAGGCGTGCGCGCCGGCAACGGCACGGTGCGCGTAGGGGGAGGGGCAGCACGCGCGTGGGGCACTCGTGCACGCATGCACACGCCGCCGGCGCATCAGACCGCATGCGCTCAGCACCGTGGCACCGCATGTTGCTGCTTTTGTCCCCCCCCCCTCCCCCCTCCCCCTGCACACACATTGACACCCTCTGCCGGTCGTGCCTATCCCTCCGCAGTGCCCGGTTTGCCGCCAGATCATCGAGCGCACAGTAACAGTAACAGTAACACGGGGATTCCAGCTCAGCAGGCTACTCTTCTACCAGAGACACCCGCCGATACTCCAGCACATTTAAGTACCAGAGTACCGCCGGCTCCCGGCCGATAGACTACCGCTCCCGCCGGCTAGACTACCCCAAACAGCGGTCTCTGAGAGACATGTCTGGCAAGGAGCATATAGGAGAGGACCTTCCTCAGGGTCACAGTAGTGGCCTTGTGGCCAGTCAAGCCGGCAGAGCCGACTGGCGCTGACTGGAACGGTCCCCGCCTGGCAGTGCATGGCTGTCCAGCTCTCGTTTGCATGGGGCTCAGCCGGCGCCCCATGCCTCATGCATGGCCAGGTCCCACCCTCCAGGGGTGCATGGACGACAGAGTTGTCATGGAGGCTGCCTGAAGACCTTCCAACGCCAGTCACCGGCAGACGAGCGACCCCGAGGATGAGCGCGGTGACGAACGCTGCGATTGGTGAAGCGGATTACTCTGTGTTGCCTCGGCGGTCGCCACCGCTGAAGCCGTGATGGTAGCCCGCCTCCACGGGCAGCCATCTTGACCAATGTCCAGCATGCATTGACGGGCGCCAGCTCCTCCGCTCGTCGATCAACTCGTCGAGATCGGTGCCGCATGGCGTCCTGCATGGGGGGAGGATAAGGGCCGTCTCCCAGCACGGGCCGCGGCAGCGCCGCGGCTACTCGCCAAGCCATGGCAGCGCCGGGCAAGCCGCTCCTGAAGTATTCCACCGAGGGGCAGTCTAGCAGGAGCCGGGCCAGTCGTATTTTACACCGCTTGTCAGCGGCACGGAGATCCTCGTCACTAGCAGCGCTGCATTGCTGGGTCCAGGGCTCAGCGACGAGAGCGCGCCTCCGTTAACCGAGCCCCAAAAAATCGAGCGCACAAGCGAGGCATAATACAAGAGATCGAGGGGCAGCTGGCCGCCAGCAGTGGGGTTGCGTAGCCGAGGCCGACGCTGTGGTCAGCGCACTGTAGATCGCAGGCGGGCGGGTAGATAGGAAGGCAAAGAGATGACGTGTGCATGTGGATGGCCCCCTGTGTGCGCGCCCATGTAGCACACGCTAACTGAGGGTCCTCTTCTGCAGCACGCAAGCTCTTGGTCTCCCTCCCTTGCGGCAGTCAGCCACACAACTGCCAATCCCGTTCTGCGCCCCCACCCAAGTGGCTGATGTGTGCGGCTGAACTGCAGCAGCTCTTGCTACAAGCTACAAGCTGCAAGCTACAACTTGATTCGTTTCTTCTACCGCCTGCTTTACTCATAACAGCAATTCACAGTCTGTTTGGTCACAGAACTGCGCGTATTCTAACAAGAGTTAGAAGCGATGCAACTTCTCGCAGCTCAGGGGAAAGGTGAGTGGGTCGGCACCCAGTTCCTCTCCTGAAGGCGGGTCTAGTGCGCAGTGCCCCTGCGAGCACCGAACTGGTGGCGGTCTAGGTGCTGGTGGATATAAGCTGAGCGGAACAGCAAATCCTGTAACGCGGCCGTGGTCAAGACGACTCTGACGACACCAGGACGCCCGTCACGACTCCGTCACTCGTGAGCGAGTACACAGATGCTGCGTGCGACTCGACCACGCGACCTGTGTGCACGTGTGTGCACGCGTGTGAACGCGCGCGCGTGTGTGTGTGTGTGTGTGTGTGTGTGTGTATGTGCTCGTGTGCGTGTGTGCGTGCGTGTATGTGTGTGTGTGTGTGTGTGTGCGCGTGTGTGTGTGCGCGTGCAAGGGGGCGGGTCGAGGTCCTGCCCACACCCACCCGCAAACAGGAACGGATGCTTCATCGTGATTCGGAACTTCGGGTTGCGCTCCAGGATGATGGTGAACTCGAGCCAGGACGGCAGGCCGTCAACCTGGGGGGGGGGGAGGAGGAGGAGGGGTGGGTGGGGGGCGGGGTCGCACCCGGGTTTAGGGTCAGGGGGAAAAGGGTTTGGAGTAAAGAGTCCAGTAAAACCTCAAACCCGGGAGGATGGTGAGCTCGGGCCTGGACGGCAGGCTGTCAACCTGGGGGAGGGGGGGGGTGGGGTAAGGGGCAGTGATGTCTTTGGAACCCCCGCAGCCCCCGCTGTGGGGTCAAACAGGGAAATTTGGGGGGAAGCTGCCGGGGCGAATCGCGGAAACAACGCTCCGAACATGTGAAAATCGACAATTTCCACACTTTTCCTAGAAAAAAAATTGCCTCCTGCGGGAGTGGTTTGGTATGTACCCTCCTATGTCGCGGGGTAACAGTAACAGTAACACGGGGTTTCCAGCTCAGCAGGCTACTCTTCTACTAGAGACACCCGCCGATACTCCAGCACATTTAAGTACTAGAGTACCGCCGGCTCCCGGCCGATAGACTACCGCTTCCGCCGGCTAGACTACCCCAAACAGCGGTCTTTGAGAGACATGTCTGGCAAGGAGCATATAGGAGAGGAAGTTCCTCAGGGTCGCAGTCATGTCATTGCATGTCGCGGGGGAAAACAGGAAATTGTCAGTTTCCTTAAGGAGACCACTGGTAAGGGGACGCACCAGGGTTGCGCCCAGGTTTAGGGCTCCGGGTTTTGGGGTAAAAGGTCAGTCGAGGGTTCCTGAAGTACACAAAATTACCCAGGATGATGGTGAGCTCGAGCCAGGTGGGCAGGCCGTCAACCTGCTGGGGGGAGGAGGGGGAGGGGGGGACGGGGACGCACCCGGGTTTAGGGTTTAGGGCTTGAGGGTCTAGGGTAAAGGGTTCAGTACAACCCTGAACCCAGGATGATGGTGAGCTCGGGCCTGGACGGCAGGCCGTCAACCTGGGAGCAGGAGGGGGAGGGGGTAAGGGGCAGTGATGTCCTTGGCGCCCCTGCAGCCCCCGCTGCGGGGGCAAACCGGGAAAGCGTGTAACAGGGGCGATCCAGAACAGTGCTCGTATGCGGCAGTGCACTGCAGTAGGGGGTGGGCCTGCTGCAGCACCACGCGCGCGCGCTCGAAATGATGCGCACAACAACGGACGTAACTTCCTGCCCTCTGCCTGGATTTGAACCATTCAACTTGTATTGAAAAGCTTGTAACACGGGCTATCGGAATGCTATCATAATACATCAGTGCGATGCATTAAGGGGGGGGTCTGGGGGGAGGGAGGCGTTGTTGTTGCAGCACACCACGCGCGCACGCGCTCGCACTGCACCAAGCAAAAAAATGGCAGCAACTCTCTGCCCTCCAGGTCTGTCCTACTGGAGCGCACTGCTACACATTAGCGGTGATCTGGATAGCCCTTTTAACCAGCTTTCCAATGCAAGTGGAATGGTTCAGATCCAAGCACAGGAGCGCAAATTATGGCCGTTTTTGTGTTTCAAGTAAAAGGCGTCTAGTGCTGCGTACAGGGCCGATTTTCGCATGCCCGATTTTCGCATGCATTTCCAAAAAATACGTACGTACGTACGCTCCAGACCCGAATACGTACGTACAGTGCAACCCTGGTGGTAAGCTGTAGCCACGCGCGGGTCTAGCCATGCAAGCTGCGGCCAATCACCTTGCCCGCTGCCACCGCCGCCATGATGCTCCGCGACAGCAAGCGCGCATGCACGCACGCCCCCACTCGCACAATCCCACACACACATGCATACACATATGACGCCCCCCCAAACACACACACGTACCTTGCCCGCCGCCACCGCCGCCATGATGCTCCGCGGCAGCACGCTAGTGAAACCCGACTGTGTGGTGTGCTGGCCCATCAGGCGGTACTGCAGATTGAATATTGGCGGTGGGGGAGTGTGTGCTGGGTGGGTGGTGTGTGTGTGGTGGTGTGAGGGGGGTCGCGCGCCATGTCCCAGCAGGCGGTACTGTGACGATTGAAGTGTGTGTGTGTGGGGGTGGGTGGGTGGGGGGTGGGGGTGGGGGGGGCACGTGGGAGGGGCATGCAGAGTTACATAAGGCATGCTGGCCAAGCGTGAAGGAATGGAAGGTTATAATGTACAGTTGGGGGGGCGGGGGAGGGGCGGGGGAAAGGGGGGGGCACACAATGCAGAGTCAGTCCGCAGCATCTAATTACGCAGCTGCAGTGATTTCCTTTTCGGCCCTGCGCAGCCATTTGGCTGTATTCCGGGCTGTACTTTGACCTTGCACAAAGTTCAGCTCATTCAGTAGATTGGTGGTCAGTCAGACAGAGCTCGTCAAGAACTTTCAGGTGACCTACATATGAGGGCAAACGGTCAACGTGAGGTGAAAGGTCAACGTGATCAAAGCAAAATCCGGCTGCGGAAGAATTAATTCAAAATCTTGAAAATAGAATCACTGCACAGCTGGCATCCTCTCGGTGCAAGCGACAGGCAGCGCACGCACGCACTGCGGCACGCACTGCCCACGCATGCGATTGTGTATACCCTCACCCTGAAGATCTCGTCCTGCTGCCCAAACA
>VFSX01000392.1:0-50000 GCA_016618255.1 Chlamydomonas sp. UWO 241 | reverse complement strand
ACCGACCTACCGACCGACCAACCGACCGACCGACCGACCGACCCACTGACTGACTGATGCGCGCACGCACGCGCGCATCCACATGTTGGCAGGTGGTTCATGGCCGCGTCCACCCCTGCAGCGGCAGCGTGGCTGCCTACCCCAAGCAGTCCAGTAGTGTGCGTAAGACAGCTGCCATAACCATCTGACTGGCTCACTGACTGAGTGACTATCTCATGCACGCATGCGCATCCACATGCTGGCAGGTGGTTCATGGCCGTGGCAGCCCCCAGCGGCAGCGTGGCCGCCTACCCCAAGCAGTCAGACCTGACCGTCTTTGAGGTGCGGGCGCAACACACGTGCACACACACACACACACACACACACACACACACACACACACACACATGTGTGTGCACACACATCGTGTACACACAAATTCTCTTTGTCTCTCTCACACACACACACACGTTCAAAAATGTTGCCTAGGTCCGGTTGGGGACCACAAATGCACGCCCTTTCTCTGTCGGGCTTGGTTTTCATGTAACCCCCCCCCCCCACACACACACAACCACACACACACACACACCCCACCCCAAGCTCCTCACACACAAAACATGTGTGCGATTACTGGTCCCGCACGGCACCTTCATCAGGATGCACGTACAAGCACGTTGCTAAGTGCCAGATGGGGACCCCACATCTCTCTGTCGGGCTTAGTTTTCATGTACTCCCCCCCCCCAAGCTCCTCACGCAAAAAATGTGTGCAGTGCATAGGTCCCGCACGGTGCCTTGCACATGGGCACGTACAAACACGTTGCTGAGTGCCGGATGGAGGCCCCACATGCACACACATCCCCGCTCTGTCGGGCTTGGTTTTCATGCCCCCCCCCCCCCCAAGCTCCTCACTCACATGACATGTGAGCGATGCATGCATAGGTCCCGCACGGCGCCTTCAATTAACACGTTGCTGAGTGCCAGATGGGACCCCATATGCACACCCACCCTCGCTCTATCGAGCTTAGTTTTCATGTACCCCCCCCCCCCCCAAGCTCCTCACACACAAAACATGTGTGCAGTGCATGCATAGGTCCCGCACGGCGCTTTCAATTCAAGATGCACATGGGCACGTGGAAACACGTTGCTAAGTGCCGGATAGGGACCCCACATGCACACCAGCCCTCTCTCTATCGAGCTAAGTTGTCATGTACCCCCCCCCCCCCTCCAAGCTCCTCACACACAAAACATGTGTGCGGTGCACAGGTCCCGCACGGCACGTTTATCAAGATGCACATGGGCACGTGGCACGCAGGGCCGCTGTTCCACGAAGCAGACAACATGGTGAGAGAGCGCGTGTGTGTGTGTGTGTGTGTGTGTGTGTGCGGGAACGTGTGGTGGTTGTGTTCACTTGTATGTTCGTGCGTTTGTGCGTGTGGGTGTGTGTGTGTGGGTGTGAGTGTGTGTGCGAGTGTGTGTGTGTTTGTGTGTCCATGCATGTGTGTGTGTCAGGAAGCAGTAGCTGTGAGTGTCAGGGTGCAGTAGCATCGAGTGTCCTACCCCCCTCTCTCCCTCTCCACTCCCTCGCATACACACACACACACACACACACACACACACACACACACACACACACACACACACACACACACACACACACACACACACACACACACACACACACACACACATACACACACACACACACACACACACACACACACACACACACACACACACACACACACACACACACACACACACACACACACACACACACACACACACACACACACACACACACACACACACACACACACACACACACACACACACACACACACACACATACACATAAACACACACACACACACACACACACACACACACACACACACACACACACACACACACACACACACACACACCTGCCAAGAACGCACACCGCTGTTCCTGGCGTGACCACGTACTGTCGTACACACCTCAAACCACTACTCTTAGAGGTGGGAATGCCACACACAGCGCACACTAATCTGCAGCTGCACTATGGCTGGCGTCTGCTCCGAAGCATAGTAGCTGATTCCTGACAACTCCCTCCCTTCCGCAGGCTGGCGCTGGTGTGGCCTCGCGGGCTCTCATAGTAGAGCTCCCCCTAGAAATCAAGTCTGAGCAAGTGGCTCCGCTAAGTATTTGGGGAAATGACGGCTCAACCCGAGGGTCACGCTCTTTCTGCCAATCTTAACCCGATGGAGGCGATTTTTGGCGGGGCAAGTGTGAAAATGATTTCCACACTTTTCGGGTCGAGATTCGCGCAATCTCAACCCAACTCGCCAGCCCCAATCGGGCAATCTTAACCCGAAAGCACACTTTGTCGGGTTGCGGGATGGCTAGCGGAAACACTGGTCTAGGCCCCTCCTAGACATCTAGTCTAAGCCGTACTCACGCCCTAGGGTCCTCCGTGCGCGTACACGTGCAACCTGTTCATTCCTTCCGCAGGATCTTCACAGGCGCACCCTGACTGTCTCAGGCGCCTCCCCCGTCCGCGTTACACGCCCACCACCGCCTGATGTGTACCCCGACCGACTCTGGCGTTACGACGGCCTCGACTTGCGCGCCTCAGATGTTGGGGCTGTGGTAGGGCTGGCTCCTGACATCCCCTCCCTGCCACAGGACTTCTACAACCTCGAGCTCAGCGACACCAACCAGGTCGACCACAACACGCACGACTACATGCAGGTGCGAGCACGGCATGGGGCAGAGCAGGTGCACACACGCATGATGCATAGGCAATAGGATGGCATGATATGCATGATGCATAGGCAATATAATGGCAATAGGATGACTGGATAGCACAGATGCACCGATTCCGAGCCCTGCAGTTTACAGTTTGCAGTACGCACCCGGTGCGCACCCTCGGGGCATGGAATTGAGGGAGCTGCCTCGTGTGCGGCTCGCTACCAGACTGTATATGCATATGATGTATATGCACCTTCGCCCAAGCCCTTGCCAAATCCTTGCCAAGCTCTGACATGTAGCTTGCGTGGTGCAAACCCGTCCTCGTGCAGGCGTCGAGCACGCAGTTCGAGGTGCTGCCTGCAACATAAAGTGGACGGAGGAACGCTGATCCAGCCAGCGCGGCGGTTGAAGCTGGCGAATTCGTAATAATTGTTCGAATGAAAATGACTGTGCTGTGTTATGTTGTGAGCGAGAGTGGAAGACGGGCGGCCGTCACTAGAGGGTTGTTGAACGTGGCCGTCGTCGTGGGCGAGTCGAGCGAGAGGCGACATCCAACCAGGCATTCGCGCATTTTTGACTAACACATGGACGCAATCATAAGACACAATACAGTTGGTCCGTGTTGAAGGATAACCATGTGGAACATGTGCAGTGTAGGGGGCTAGGGGCTGCTTTGGGTCCACCCACTCGACGCGACTCAGCCCCTCCCCAACATCTTTAAGTCAACACACGCGCGCGGACCCCCTTCATGCACACACCGAAATCAACAAACCATATCGTTTGAGGAGGCTCAGGCGAGCTGAATATCCAATAAAAGAGGGCCTGGGCTGCATGTGCAGTGAACGGTCTCCCCAACTTCCCCCACACCTGGCCTCCAAGCAAAGAAAACACAAGAGGTGCACACACTTGAACACGCTATGGATCCCGACCAGGTTACCCACGCCGTGCTCTTCTCTCCCGACCTGTGGCTCGTGCTGTGGCCGTTGCTGGATGCCCCCTCAAAGGCAGCGCTTCGGGGCGTGTGCAGCGCCATGCGTGATCAGGTGGATGGGACGATCGAGGTCGTGGTCAGCCCAAGCATTGGCTTCAGCGCTGCCGACCTCACCGCCGCACTGCGACGCTGGCCTCGTGTCGTCCACCTCACCCTGCTGAATGTGGGGATCGATGTCGATTCATCCACCGCCCTCCAGCCTCTCGCCACGACCACGGTGACGCGCCTGGCGAGGCTGACCGTGCGCGAGGTGAGGCAGGGGATGGCTTGCATGCGGATCGCCTCCATGCATGCTGCATGGCGCATAGGGATGGCTTGCATGCGGATCGCCCCCACGCAAGCCTGGCCCCTGGCTTGGACACACACACACACACGCACACACACACACACACACACACACACACACGCACGCACACACACACACACACACGCACACACACACGCGCACACACACACACACACACACATACACAAACATACATACATACATACAAGTCACACGGGGTTTCCAGCTAAGCAGGCTACTCTTCTACTAGAGACACCCGCCGATACTCCAGCACACTTAAGTACTAGAGTACCGCCGGCTCCCGGCCGATAGACTACCGCTCCCGCCGGCTAGACTACCCCAAACAGCGGTCTCTGAGAGACATGTCTGGCAAGGAGCATATAGGAGAGGACCTTCCTCAGGGTCACAGTAGTGGCCTTGTGGCCAGTCAAGCCGGCAGAGCCGACTGGCGCTGACTGGAACGGTCCCCGCCTGGCAGTGCATGGCTGTCCAGCTCTCGTTTGCATGGGGCTCAGCCGGCGCCCCATGCCTCATGCATGGCCAGGTCCCACCCTCCAGGGGTGCATGGACGACAGAGTTGTCATGGAGGCTGCCTGAAGACCTTCCAACGCCAGTCACCGGCAGACGAGCGACCCCGAGGATGAGCGCGGTGACGAACGCTGCGATTGGTGAAGCGGATTTACTCTGTGTTGCCTCGGCGGTCGCCACCGCTGAAGCCGTGATGGTAGCCCGCCTCCACGGGCAGCCATCTTGACCAATGTCCAGCATGCATTGACGGGCGCCAGCTCCTCCGCTCGTCGATCAACTCGTCGAGATCGGTGCCGCATGGCGTCCTGCATGGGGGGAGGATAAGGGCCGTCTCCCAGCACGGGTCGCGGCAGCGCCGCGGCTACTCGCCAAGCCATGGCAGCGCCGGGCAAGCCGCTCCTGTAGTGTTCCACCGAGGGGCAGTCTAGCAGGAGCCAGGCCAGTCGTATTTTACCCCGCTCGTCAGCGGCACGGAGATCCTCGTCACCAGCAGCGCCGCATTGCTGGGTTCAGGGCTCGGCGACGAGAACGCGCCTCCGTTAATCGAGCCCCGATACATACATACACACATACATACATACATACATACATACATACATACATACATACATACATACATACATATATACATACATACATACATACATACATACATACATACATACATACATACTTACATACATACATACATACATACACACATACATCACATGGTTTTTTTGATGTGATCACATCACATTTGGGGCTCGATTAACGGAGGCGCGTTCTCGTCGCCGAGCCCTGGACCCAGCAATGCGGCGCTGCTGGTGACGAGGATCTCCGTGCCGCTGACGAGCGGGGTAAAATACGACTGGCCCGGCTCCTGCTAGACTGCCCCTCGGTAGAACACTTCAGGAGCGGCTTGCCCGGCGCTGCCATGGCTTGGCGAGTAGCCGCGGCGCTGCCGCGGCCCGTGCTGGGAGACCGTTCCAGTCAGCGCCAGTCGGCTCTGCCGGCTTGACTGGCCACAAGGCCACTACTGTGACCCTGAGGAAGGTTCTCTCCTATATGCTCCTTACCAGACATGTCTCTCAGAGACCGCTGTTTGGGGTAGTCTAGCCGGCGGGAGCGGTAGTCTATCGGCTGGGAGCCGGCGGTACTCTAGTACTTAAGTGTGCTGGAGTATCGGCGGGTGTCTCTAGTAGAAGAGTAGCCTGCTTAGCTGGAAACCCCGTGTTACTGTTACTGCTACTGTCACATCACATGATCCCTGCCCATTGTGTGCGGAGCCTGTCCCCAATTGGGGATTGCAATCACACGGCGTGAATGCCACTCCCTGCGTGTCTCTTGTCGCCCCTCGCATGATCGCTCTGCAGCTCACGTGCGCAAGCCTGCCCCCGTGTGTGCATGCACTGAATACCATGCACATCAAGGACACGCACACACGCACGCTCCAGCCACATGCGTCCTGACTTGTGACCGCACGTGCGTGCAGCCCCCCGAGGACGGCGTGCCAGACTGGCCCATGCCACTGATCAGCAGCTCCGTGTCATCGACGCTGCAAGTGGCTGACTTCAGCTGCTGTTGCGGCCTGAACTCCGTCGACGCCGTGCGCAGCTGTGTGCAGCTGAGGGTCCTCTGGATACCCTTAATGAGAGTGGCGGACCTGTCGCCACGGACAGCGTGCAGCGTGACGCTCGAGGAGCTGTGGATGGCTGGCAACGAGCAGATTGACAGCCTCGCTCCACTGAAGGCGTGCACCAGGTTGGCAAAGCTCGACCTGCGTGACTGCAGCATTGAGCCTGTCAAGGTGGAAGACCTGCGACAGGCATGCCCCCAGCTGGCACACCCATCAACGGTCGAGCTGGAAGGCCTGGTGCATGCGCTTCAGCCGGGCCTATCACCGTGCACGCAAGTGGCGGCGATACAGGAGCTGGAGAGGATCATGCATGTGGGTGATGCAACGGCGAAGACCGCAATCGCAGCTGCTGGTGCCATTCCGCGCCTGGTGCGGCTTCTGGGGCTCGACACCTCCACTGATGTGCAGGTGGCAGCGGCGGATGCACTGCGCAACCTGTCAGCTGACCATCCTCAGAACCTGGCCGCCATTGCCTCTGCTGGCGCCATTCCACTGTTGGTGCAGCTGCTGGGACCCGAGTGTTCGGTACACGTGCAGCTGGCAGCAGGACGTGCACTGTACTTGCTGGCTGCCTTCATAACTTAGTACAAACACACACACACACACACACACACTCTCTTATTACACACTTTGTAAACACACACTTACACGACTTGATTGCTTGCTGGAGTCGTTTTAATTTTTGATGCAGTTGCTGGCGCTTAATCTGTTTGCAGACACCAGAAAGCGTGTGGATGGTCGATTTTACAGTCCGTCGGACGCCTTTGATGGCGCATTAGTATGCGTAGTAGTATGTGCCATGCATATACTATGGCACAGTCACTCAGGCACAGTTCTGTACCTGGGCGGCGGTGGCTCACCCCCTCGGTTATAAGTGACCAATACATGCCATGCGTAATTGTCACTTGTTTGGTTACAGGTCCCACAGATGTTCTGTTCGCGCCCGTCTGTTGTAATTCCCAGGGGCGCAGTCAACTCACCGACCACCGCTGTTGTGGAGAGCACGTCCAAAACAAATGAACTTCAGTCACAGATGTGAATGACACGCAACCCCCTCCAACTTAACAGTCAAGTGCGGCTGTAACCACGCTTCAGCCGTTGCCAGGTCAGCCGCCCCGCCCACACACCGCCAGCTAGCGCCGCTTGCACCAAAACACGCCTTGGCGCGCACACGGCATGCACCGTCGCTGTGCATGTGTGTCAACGTCAGTACACGTCCTGCCTTGGGAAGCGCATCACCGGGGGCGGGGCGGCAGCGGCAGCAGGCACTGAAGCCACAGTAGTAGCGGCGCCCGAGCCTGCACCCCCGCCCACTGCCGCTGTCACGCGCGCCACGCCCTGGTCAACACCGCTGGGAGGCGCGTGCGCTGCGCGCGTGCTCGCGCGTGCCGCCGCTGCTGCCACTGCCGGTGCATGCGCTGGTGCCATTGCCACGGCGCTGCTCCCCCACAGGCGCGCCCCCTCGAGTAGCGTGCCCGCGCGTGTGCCCGACTCCCTCAGGCCCTCCAGCCCAGCGCCCAGCGCCTGCGCCTCCTGTGCAGGGGTGTCGGAGGAGTGTGCGTGTGCGTGTGTGTCCACTCGATTCAGGCGCTGGTCGGTCGCCTGCTATTCGAAAGACATCCCAGTGCACGGGTCAGACCTCGTAACAATTGCCGGGGTGTATTGCTGTTAGTCATACAGGCATTGCCGGTGCATGCGGACGGCCTCATGTAATGCTTGGTTTGTTGTGTATGTGTAGCGCTTGGTTGTTTGTGTACGTGTGGTGGTGGTGGTGCAACCTGTTGGATGAGACTCGGGTGAGTTGCAGCTCCATTTGGAAAAGAGGCAAACGTGCAGTCACGGTCCAGGGGCTTGCGCCCCCTGCACGGGTGGCGGGAAAGTGGGGTTTACAGGTTTTACGCGTACGTGCCCGGAGGACCCGGGGGCGTGAGTTCCGGCCTAGACTACACGTACAGGGGAACTCTAGGACCAGGAGAGTCTGCAAGGCCACGCAGTGCACCAACCTACCACACGGGGGGGGGGGGGGGGGGTTCAGACCAGAGGGAAGGGATGGAGGGCTGGGGCTGAACCATTCCTGAAGACCCTCCTCGCACCATCCAACCAGGCAGCCCGGCCTTGCCCGCAGACCCCATGGCAACACCGCAGGCACGCGGTCTGTGCACACAGGCGCCCTCTGGTGACCTAGAGCCCACTGGGTGAGTGACCCCTGAGATTCATTGTAGCGATTATTTATTGCTGGCTCCAGCAACCTTGACCGCTCATACCAGGCGCAATACACAGCGGGTGTTCACGCAACGCATACCGCTGTGCTGCTCTCAGCGAGAGCTTTCTAGCGCACCCCTTCGCGCCCTCTTCCACCACGTGTGGGATGGTTTTGTGGGAAGTGGGAAATCCGGCCCCGAGCGGCATACGGATTGCGGGGAGATCACTGCCTTGCAAGGAGATCACTGCCTTGTGGGGGGATCACTGCCTCGCGGGGGGATCACTGCCTTGAGCATCGAATCAAGGTGGCACTGCTTGCACGCGGGCGTGCCCACCCATCCATCTAGCTGCCACCCGGCCATCTAACCAGCAGCCACATAACTGCACGCGGTCCTCGTTGATGCAAGCATGCGCCCTGGTGGCCAGCCTTGAGCATCGAATCAAGGTGGCACTGCTTGCGCACAGGCGTGCCCACCATCCACCTAGCCACCCAAACCAGCAGCCACAACTCTACACCGCACGGGGCCCTCATGTATACAAGGATGCCCCCCCCCCCCCCCCCTGATGACCAACCTTGAGCATCGTATCGAGGCACTGGTTGCACACGGGTGGCTCGGTCTTGATCTGATTGAGTGAGGGAGAGAGAAGAGCGGTGAGTAGGTGGAGGGGAGGGGGGGGGGGGGGGGGGTAAATGACCAAGCGTATAGGTTAGGAGGCACTGGTTGCAAACGACGACTCAGTCTTGATCGGATTGAGTGAGAAAGACCGAGTAGAAAGTGAGTAACCAGACAGTAGCAGACAGAGTAAGAGTGTGTGTGTGTGAGAGAGAGGGTGACGCAACAAGGCCCCCAGCACTGCTGAGGTGTGGAGATGTGCTGCTGCGGCATAACAGCTGCGCTGACCGTGCCTCCAAGATGTTGCGGCATGTTGGCTTCCCCGGGGTCCCCTTTCACCATGCCATGCCATGCACGGTTGATTGGAAGCTAGCCTCGTCAGGCAGCACCATCCCTCTAGTCCTGAGGGTGCGTTCTTGTAAGCTGTTAACTGTAGATTGCCATGCACGGAAGTTCTCGGGGCGGTTGCACACATGCATGTCAGTCCACACTTTAATCAGCGACCCAAGAGAGGAAGGCAGCGCTGGCCTGACCTGCTTGAGGCTCTTGGTGAGCGTCGTGTTGCGGCGGTGCAGCTTCTTGACCTCTTTAGAGAGCGTGTTGACGGAGTCGAGGCCGAGCTGAAGTGTGATCTGTGAAAGAGTGTAGGCAGTGTGGGGTGTTTAGATGCGTGGGGTGTGCATGTGTGAAAGGTTGTGGATGTGCCGAGGGGTGGTCCGCAGTGCAGTTTCCTGAAAGAAGAGAGAGGGTGTTGACGGAGTCGAGTCGAGTCGAGGTGTGCGGATGCGGGTGTTGCGGCGGTGCAGCTTCTCGAACGAGGTGCGAGAGCGCATTGATCGAGTGTGATCTGCGCAGTGGGAGTGTGGGGTGTGTTATGGAGAGGGGCGCGCTTGTCAAGAGGACCTGGCACCACTCAGAACAGCACCTGGAACAGCACGGGGCGCCAACCATTTTCTGGGTGGCATAACACGTGTGCGCAAATTCAGTCCACAACTTCGAGCATTCACGCACGCACACAGACTCGACCCCCCCCCCCCCTTCCCCCCCTGGGGGAGGGGTGGCTCCGCGTTTCTGCCCTGCCCGCAAGCGGCACGCGTGCATTCGTGTGAACGTGCCCACCCCCCCAACACACACCTTTGTGTCGTCCACACTGCGCACGTCGCGTGCCGCTGCCTTTGACTCCAGGTGCTTTGCATGCTCGACCTGTACGAATGGTTTATGTTTTAGGATGGAGACGTGTGCGTGAAACAGGGCAGGGGTGCAGGTTGAAGGATGGCACTGCGTGAGACACAATGCATCTAGTCCAGGTGCCTGGCGTGCTCGACCTGCATTGTTTTTGTTTTGGTTTGGAACTGTTTTTGAAACTGTTTTTGATTTAGGTTGGAACTGAGTGCATGAGATGCACTGCCTTTAATGTAGGGGCTTGGCATGCTCGACCTGCGGCAGGCAGGGGCGCAGGTTGTGTAGGTAGAAGGGGGATGAGCTGCATGTGTGAGGAACTCTGCCTTAGTCTCTAGGTGTTTTGCATCAGTGTTTCCGTTAGCCACCCCGCACCCCGCGACATTGCATTTGTAGGGTGAGATTGGCCGATTTGGGCTGGTGCTGCGGGATGAGATTGGGCAGTGAGCTGTGAGGCTCGAATTAAACCATCATTTCCTGAAGATCCTTAGCGGAACCACTGTTTTGTTTGCTCGACCTGCGGCAGGGGTTCAGGGTTTTAGGCTGTAGGAGGTTCTAGAAGAGCTGTCCCTGTTTGTCTGCGTCACGCATGCACACACCGTGCGTGACGTAACCAACTCTGCCTCGTTTGCTGCAAGATGGTGGCCAGTTTGTCCCCCGCCCACACGCTTTATAAAAAACAAAAACACATGGGGATCTCTCTTTTGGCGATTGGCGATGACCCTGCCTTGCGTTTCTGTTTCCCCACATGCGCTCAACTACGTCAACAAGCGTTTGCTGCCGCTGCAGTAGGGGACCTGGGGGTGCGCCCACACTCTTTACAGAGTTGGGGTTCCCTACCACCAACAGCCAGCCATCGCATTCAGGTGCTCGGGTCATACGCGCCGAGCACGGTCTTATACGCCTTTAGAGGTGTCCCTGACTGTTACATCCATCATCATGGGACCACCTGCAGCCTTAGCTGGTGCACCACTGCCCCTTCCCCCCCCCAGGTTTGCAAAGTGGGGCAACGACACTGGAACCGGACAGCTGCGTCAACAGCCCGACCTTGCTTGCTTGATCGCGTGTTTTTGATAACAGTATTATTACAGACACTGGACACGCACACGCACATGGCATGAGATTTAGGCTAGCGCTGATCCTGTAAAGACGGCGAGCAGTGGCACCATTGCCCTGCATGGATCCCAGCAACAACACACCTGCAGCCATCAAAAAGGCTGACAAATGGACGTGAAGCCGCAAAGTGACTGCTAGTGACCCAAGAAGACGGAAATCTTGGGGTGCTAGCACCATACGAGGCTTCTGTAAGTCTCACTTCACACTTGGAAAGTCTTATTCGACAGAAACTCCAGTTTTCTATCCACCTAAGGGTTCAATAGAAAATCACCAGCAACAACACACCACAGCTAGCGCTTGTGGTCCACGGAGAGGGTGCAGCCACTCCGCCCTCCCAACGGAGGAACCTATCAACCCACAAGACCAGGCCAGGCCGGAACAGAGGCCAGTGGCTAGACAATAAATACAAGAGCAAACCAGAACCAGCCCACCTGCAGCCGCAGCTGGCGCTTCAGGTCCACGAGGCGCGTGCGCCCGACGACCGCCTCGTACGGCGCGCGCTGGCGGTAGAGCTCGTGCAGCTCACGAACCTATGGATGTTCAAGTTTTTTGGGTGAGAAGGTTTCATAATCAGATTGTGATGAGGTTTAGGATGCGCGTGCCCAACGACCGCCTCGTAGTAGGAGCGCGCTGGCGGTAGCGCACCTTTGCATTTTAGGTTTTTGGGGTGATGAGGTGTTTGAATCAGATTTTGATAAGGTTTGAGGATTTGTGCGCCAACAACCGCCTCGTATGGCGAGGGCCGACGGTAGAGCTCGTGCAGCTCTCAAACCTGCAGCATTTTTGTCAAGGGTTTGGGATAACGGGTAAGGCGAAGGGCTAGGGTTCAGGTCAGTGATGCGTGTGTGCCTGCCTAACACAGCGCGCGCTGGCGGAAGAACTCGTGCAGCTCGCGAACATGTGGATGTTCAAGTTTTTGGGGTGATGGGGTTTTATAATTAGATTGTGATAAGGTTTAAGGATGCGTGTGCTCGACGACCGCCTCGTACAGCGCACACTGTCGGTAGCACACCTTAGCATATTCAGGTTTTTGAGGTGACGAGGTGTTGGAATTAGATTTTGACAAGGGTTGAGGATGCGTGCGCCCGACATCGCCTCGTATGGTGCGCTGCCGGTCAAGCTCGTGCAGTCTCGAACCTGGATTTCCAGGGTACTAGGGTTCAGGATAAGGATACGCGTTAAGGGTGAGGGCGCCAGACGGCACCTCCTCACATAGCGCGCGCTGATGGTCCAGCTCGTGCAGCTCGCACAACGTTATTTTTTGGGTCAAGGGTGATGAGGGATGAGGGGGCGCCAGACAGCCGTCTTATATGGCGGTCGCTGGCAGTACAGGGCGGCGTTACAGGGTGGCAGTACATGGTTGCGGTACATGGTTGCGGTACAGTGTGGCGGTACAGGGCGGCGGGACAGGGTGGCGGTACAGGGTTTGAGGGCAATGGTGTATTTACGGCGCCCTCTGACAGGGCCCCATGGGGGGAACTGAGCACTTTATTGCACGTGCATCTCAACTTCGTGAGCTGTGGAGATGGTGGCCAGTTTGTCTGCTCTCACACACACACATGCACACACACACACACACACACACACACACACACGCATGCACACACAAATGCACACACACACACATTTGTCTGCAAACACACACAAACATACACACACACGGGTCTTATACGCCCTCAAAGGCGTCCAACGGACTTTACAATCGACCACATGCCCATGCGCACAAAACACACACACCCAGTGCGCGACAGACCTGTCTCCGTTTCATGCGCTGCAAAGATGGTGGCCAGTTTGACTGCCTCACAGACACCCACACCCACATCCACATCCACACACACACACACGCACACACTGTGTGTGACGTACCCACCTCCGTTTCATGCGCTGCAAATATGGTGGCCAGTTTGTCTGCCTCGCGCTTGCGCCAGATCTTGTTGAGCTCTAGCAGCAGGTTGAGCAGCGGCTGGATGGGCGCGGTGGGCATCCCCTGGTGTGTGTGGGGGATGGAGGGGCGAGTGTGTGTGTGTGTGTGTGTGTGCGGTAAGGGTCAGGGGGGATGAGGTGAGGTGGAGCTCCAGCAGCAGGTTGAGCAGCGGCTGGTTGGGCGCGGTGAGCATCGCCTGGTGTGTGTGTGTGGGGAGGGGCGAGTGTGTGTGTGTGTGTGTGTGTGTGTGTGTGTGTGTGTGTGCGTTAAGGGTAAGGGGGGAGGGGGGATGAGGTGAGGTGGAGCCCTAGCAGCAGGTTCGGCAGCGCGCGGTGGGCATAGCCTACAATACAGGCAGGAGGTTGTGGGGGGTTGCGGGGGATGGGTGGGGTGGGTGTGAAAAGAGATTGAGGGAGGTTTAGGGAGGAAACAAGTTCATGACTGCCATGCCATGCTAGCCTGAGACCAGCCAGGACCAGGGCCCATGACCAGGCCTGACTGATGCCAGTCCCAGGACCAGTCCCATAACCAGATGTCATGCCCGGAGTGGCAGCTGACCGAGAGAGCAGGCTGGGCAGCACACACACACACACACACACACACAGACACTCACAATAGCACACACACACACACACGCACACCCACACACTCACAAGCGTACACACACACATTTTTTTTGTCCCTAGCAACTTTTTGCTAACAAAAACGTGCCCACAGCAGCGCCTCCGTGCCCTGCCACCGCGTCCCCTGCAGAGGGGAGCTCCAACTTTATGTGGCGCAGGCGTTTGGCATGTTGACCACCTGCACCGCCCCCCCCCCCTTCACCCACACAGTAACAGTACCACGGGGTTTCCGGCTAAGCAGGCTACTCTTCTACTAGACACCCGCCGATACTCCAGCACACTTCAGTACTAGAGTACCGCCGGCTCCCGGCCGATAGACTACCGCTCCCGCCGGCTAGACTACCCCAAACAGCGGTCTCTGAGAGACATGTCTGGCAAGGAGCATATAGGAGAGGACCTTCCTCAGGGTCACAGTAGTGGCCGTGTGGCCAGTCAAGCCGGCAGAGCCGACTGGCGCTGACTGGAACGGTTCCCGCCTGGCAGTGCATGGCTGTCCAGCTCTCGTTTGCATGGGGCTCAGCCGGCGCCCCTTGCCTCATGCATGGCCAGGTCCCACCCTCCAGGGGTGCATGGACGACAGAGTTGCATGGAGGCTGCCTGAAGACCTTCCAACGCCAGTCACCGGCAGACGAGCGACCCCGAGGATGAGCGCGGTGACGAACGCGGCGATTGGTGAAGCGGATTTACTCTTTGTTGCCTCAGCGGTTCGCCACCGCTGAAGCCATGATGGTAGCCCGCCTCCACGGGCAGCCATCTTGACCAATGTCCAGCATGCATTGACGGGCGCCCGCTCCTCCGCTCGTCGATCAACTCGTCGAGATCGGTGCCGCATGGCGTCCTGCATGGGGGGAGGATAAGGGCCGTCTCCCAGCACGGGCCGCGGCAGCGCCGCGGCTACTCGCCAAGCCATGGCAGCGCCGGGCAAGCCGCCCTGAAGTGTTCCACCGAGGGGCAGTCTAGCAGGAGCCGGGCCAGTCGTATTTTACCCCGCTCGTCAGCGGCACGGAGATCCTCGTCACCAGCAGCGCCGCATTGCTGAGTCCAGGGCTCGGCGACGAGAACGCGCCTCCGTTAATCGAGCCCTGAGGCACATGGTAATCAAAAAATTCGTGTTGCAGACACCCAACCCACAGCTCCAGCTGGAGGAACCACCCAGCCCCCCCCACCAGCAAAGCAACGCGGTCTGGGGACCATGTGGACGATGCATGCTTGTTCTCAGGGGGCGCGATGACATCCAGACCGAGCGCGGGGTGGTTGCATGGGTGCCCTGGAGGCCTCATACCCTCCCCACCAGCCTCGAGCAGCGCAATCGCTACGCACATGCATACTGTTAGGCGATGCCACCCACCCACACCCACACAATCGCACACACACACACCTGTGCGATTGCCCGCATTGCTGCATTGACCGCCTGCACCGGCACCCACGACCACTGCTCAGGTCCGTCGTCGTCGCACTCACACTCGTCTCCTGCACACACATGTGACATGGCAAAGCAACCGGGCTGTTACTGTGGCATGCGCTGACACATACATACATTACGTATGATATATCATTGATACATACACACACACACACACACACACAGACGCCCACTGCTCGGGTCCGTCGTCATCGCTCTCACACTCGTCCGCTGCATGTGCGAGAAGCAAGGCGACGTAGTGGCGTTCGCGTCACATACTACGACATACCAGACACAGATGCATGCACGCACACGCACACACACATCCCCTGCACGCATGCGTGACGAGGCAAAGTTTTGGCGCTTGCGTGACCTGCGTAAACAAACACAAACACTCACACACAAACACACACACATGTGTTGCATGGCATCATCCGACACACACACACACACACACACACTCACACGCGCCATGTGGCATCAACCCAACAAACATACATGCGTCGGGCATCCTCCGACAAAAAAACGCACACACACACGCACACACACAGACGCACCAGCGCCCTCCTTTGATCCTCCCCTGGTCAGCTTGGCACCCTTGGCGCGCGATCCGCTCTTGGCCAGTTCCAGCCTGGAGAACAGTTGCAAAAAATGTTGTTGTTACTGGGCAGTTACTGGGCAGTTGCTGGGCAGTTAGGTGACGGTAGCACCAACAGTTCTGATGTGCGACCCACTCTCGGTCAGCTCAAGCCTGGGATGTGCACATGTGTGTGTGTGTGTGTGAGTGTGAGTGAAGATGCCATGTGACACACACGTGCTTGTGTGTGTGTGTGTGTGAGTGCATTTTGGAGGATGTGATCGGCATGAGTGTGTGTGCCGGGCAATTCTACGCCACACACGTGTGTGCGTGTGTGTGCAAACGTGTGTGCCGGAGGATGCAATACGGCACGGGTTTGTGTGCGTGCGCATATGCGTGCGTATGTGTGTGTGTGTGCATGCATGTGTGCATGCATGGCACTCCCTGGGCGGGCTCCCACTCCCTGGGCAGGCTCCCTGGGCGGCCTCCCACTCCCTGGGCAGGCTCCCTGGGCGGCCCACTCCCTGCGCGGGCGGCCCACTCCCTGGGCGCGAGTCGCGGCGGTCGGCCCATGTGAGTTGCCGTCGCCCATCCCCCTCATCGCCCCGCCCCCCCCCGTCGACTGCCGCCTATGAACTGCGGCCCACCATGGACTATCCACCATCGGGGCTGTCTCAGCGAGCCGAGCAACCTCGTTGCCAAGTCCAATCCTTATCCTATCCGCAGAGTCCGTCTCCATGCCCTCGCCAGTGCCGAACAGCTCCTTGGCAGACTATAGACCGCATCCCAGACCGCCCCTCCACCGCCTGACGCCGAGCTGACCCTCGGCCGCAACCCACTGCGGCGCCACGACACCATGCACAACAGAGAACCTCACATTGCCATGATCCCCCTTCAGCACCCTTCACTCCCCCTGACACGCTCCAAACCACACAGTCCAACTCTCCCCCACCGTCACCCACCCACAGTCGACCACCCACCCACGCTCTACCCCCACATGGAGCTCGCCGTCCCATGTGCGCGCCATGCAGGCCCATGCACCCCCGCCCCATGCGCCTCCCGCCCATGCGCCCTCACGCGCGCCGACCCCATGCTGGCCCTCCCTCCCCCCCCCCTCCCCCCAGCCTTTCCTCCCTTGCCCCTGCCTCCACCCTCTGCCTACCTACATCATCGCCCCATGGACTTCACAGGCCCATGGAGATGATCCGCCTCACCACCCCCCACGCCCCAGCCTCTCCTCCCTCGCCCCTGCCTCCGCCCCCTGCCTACCTACATCATCGCCCCATGGAGTTCAGAGGCCAATGGAGATGATCCACCGCCCCATCCCTGCGCCCCTGCCTACGTTCATCATCGCCCCAACAAGTTCGCGGGCTCATGGAGATGATCCGCCGCCGCCCCCTATCCCAGGCCCGCCTGCGTTCGTCCGTCACCCCATCGAGGAGCTGATCTGACGTCCTCTAGGCATGCCTACACCCAACTATCGCCCCATGGAATTAATCGGCCCATGGGGAGATGATACGCCGCGATTGAAGTTGAAGTTGGTTGGCCAGAGTGGCAACCCAAGTTGTAGTTGGTTGGCCAGAGTGGCAGCCCCCCCCCAGCCCCCCCCAAACTAAGGATACCATCCACTCGATTCAGGCGCTGGTTGGTCACCCGCTATTCAAAAGACATCCCAGTGCACGGGTCAGACTTCGTAACAATTGCCGAGGTGTATTGCTGTTAGTAGTACAGGCATTGCCGGTGCATGCGGACGGCCTCATGTAACGCTTGGTTGGTTGGTTGGTTGTGCATGCATGCACGTGTGTGTGTGTCTGTGTGTGTGTGTGTCAAAGCATGTCATGCCCCCCCCCCCCCTCAGCACGCGGCTGATATGTGCGATGCAAGGATCTCCCCTCCCCCCCCACAAACTATACACACAACCTCTTAACTCACAACCATCCACCCCCACCCACCTCCACCCATCCACCCCCGCACCCACCCACCCCCACACACCTCAGCGCATGCCCACCAATTGAACGCACACCCACTTATGTAGTCTAATACGCCATCAAAGGCGTCCGACGGACTGCAAATTGACCCCGAACCCAGCCCACGTCAGCGTGCGTCCACCCACTCAACTCACCCTACAAGTCGACTACACTGTCAAAGTTAACTGACTGCAAAATCGACCCCCCCGCGCCCCCGACCCCCACCCACCTCAGAGCGCGGTCAAGCAGCGGAGAATACAAGCTAGGGGCTCGCCTACGCCCGGCCTCCTCCTCCTCCTCTGTCCACAATACACACCCACCCACTGAGGTCGCACCCACCCACGCCACCCACCCCTGACCCACCCACCCCAACCCACCTCACCGAGTGGCTGATGTGTGCGATGCGAGGACCCCCCCCCCTGCCCCCCCCCATACTTTGCGCACACTCAACACATACGTTTCGCACACCCACTCAGGTCACACCCATTCACTCACGCCACGCACCCCCCCCCACCCCCACCAACCTCACCGAAAGGCTGATGTGTGCGATGCGAGGACCCCCCCCCCTCCACCCACACATACTTTGCGCACACCACACATACGTTTCGCATACCCACTCAACTCGCACCCATTCACTCACGCCACCCACCCCAGCTCACCTCAGCGCACAGTCAGTCTAATACCCCATCAAAGGCATCCGACGGACTGCCGAACTGACCCCCCCCCACCCCACCCATTCTCCCCACCCACCTCAGAGCACGGTCAAGCAGCGGCGAGTACTGGTGATCCAGCATGCCCTTGGCCACCAGCGCCTCCTGCAAGGGTGTGAAAGATGAGGGTGTGAGAGAGAGAAGAGTGTGAGAGAGAGCAGGGCTGTTGACTTGTTTTTGAGAGTGTCTTTGACCCGAGAGCCTCCTGCACGTGGGTTTGGGTTGCAGGCGTTGATGTGTGTTGGAGGGAGTAGAGCGGCGAGTGCTGGTGCTCGAGCATGCCCTTAAGCCACGCGGGCCTCCTGCCAGGGTGTGTGAAAGATGAGGGTGTGAGAGAGAGAAGAGTGAGGGAGAGAGCAGGGCTGTTCACTTGTGTTGTTGAGTGCCTTTGGCCTCCTGACGGATGTGTAGGTGTAAGTATTGGCGTGCGCGAGAGAGAGCAGTGAAGCGCACTGGCTCAGCACAAGCCAGCCCTTGGCCACCAGCGCCTCCTGACAGGTGTGTACAAGATGAGGGTGTGAGAGAGAGAAGAAGAGGTGCGAGAGAGAGGTGAGTGAAAGAGAAGAGGGGCATGAGAGGGATAGACATCAGGGTTGTTTGCTTGTGTTTTAGAGTGCCTTTGGCCCGAGAGCCTTCTGAGGGGTGTGTGGGTGTGAACACTTGTGTGTGATAGAGAGCAGCAGCAGCAAGTACTCGTTATCCAGCATTCCCTTGGCCATCAGCGCCTCCTGACAGTGTGGAAGATGACAGTGTGAAATGTGATTGGGGTTCTTTAGACACGAAGCCGAGGATAGCCCTATCCTTTGTAAAACAAATAGCGGGGGCAGAAAAAAACTGGGGGCTTTATCCTTTGTGGGCCCGCTATCCCCCGCGGAGAGCCATCCTTTTGTGGCGCTATGTCCGCGTGTGGGTGTGTGAGAGAGACGGGTGTTGGAGAGAGCAGGGGCGTGTTCTTGTGTTGTACGGTGCCTTGAGCCCGAGGGCCTCCTGCAAGGATGTGTGGATGTGTGAATGTGTGAGGGGTGTACGTGTACGTACTTTTGTTATTAAAGCCCCAGCTGGGAACTGAAGCAGCACCTTTGCAACCAGTGCCCCCTGCCAGGGTGTGTGGTTCAGGGTGCAGGGTTTGGGTTTGTATGGGTGTGAGGGAGGGAGTGCACGGATGGGAGAGAGAGCAAGAGAGTAGTGGTGTGGTTGGGGGAGAGAGCAAGAGGCGAATGCTTGCGCTCAAATTAGCCTTTTGAAAACAGCGCCTCCTGTGGAAATGGGCGCAAGGTGGAAGACACGTGCACACACACACACACGCACACACACACACACCTGCATTGGTACGTAGTGCAGCCCATCTGCATACACCTGCTCAGCCGCCATTGATCGCATTGGCACACGCACGCACACACACACACACACACACACCTGCACCAGTATGTACTGCAGCCCGTCCGCATGCACCTGCTCAGCTGCCATTGATTGCATTGGCACACACACACACACACACACCTACACCAGTATGTACTGCAGCCCGTCCGCATGCACCTGCTCAGCTGCCATTGATCACATTGGCGCACACACACACACACACACACATACACGCACACACACACATATGTAGTGCAGTCCGTCTGCCTGTGCCAGCTCAGCCACAATTGATCGAATTGACACACACACACACACACACACACACACGCGTATGCAGTGCAGTCTGTCATCCTGCACCAGCTCAGCCGCCATTGATCGCATTGACACACACACACACACAAACACACACACACACACACACACACACGTATGTAGTGCAGCCCGTCTTCCTGCGCCAGCTCAGCCACCATTGATCCACCATGGTATCGACCAGCCACCATGGTATCGACCAGCCACCATGGTATTGACCAGCCACCATGGTATTGACCAGCCACCATGGTATTGACACACACACACACACACACACACACACACACACACACACCTGCACTGGTATGTAGTGCAGCCCGTCTGCATGCGCCAGCTCAGCCGCCATTGATCGCCACTCCTTGGCCTCTTGCAGCAGTGCCACCAGGCGCTCGTTGTCGGCCTTGAAGCGCTTGGCGTCAGAGAGCAGCTGCGAGGTGTATGTGTGTGTGTGTGCGTGTGTGCATGTATGTGTGTGTATGTGTGTGTGTGACACCACGCGCTCATTGTCGGCCTTGACGCGCTTGGCATCAGAGAGCAGCTGCGAGGTGTGTGTGTGTGTGTGCAGGTGTGTGTGTGTGTATATGCAGGTGTGTGTGTGTGTGTGTGTGTCTCTGTGCCAGCTACTAATTGCCGGCCTTGGAATAAGGGAGCAGCTGTGCAGTGGGTGTGTGTGTGTGCGTGTGCGTGTGCGTGTGCGCATGTGTGTGTGGCCCACAACACAGCGATGGCCAGAGTAGCAAGAGCGCATTTTGGGTGGGTGCATGCTGCGAGGCGGCTTGTCGCTTGAGCTATACATGTTTCTAGATGCACATGCAGAGAGTTGGCTGCCGCTTGTGCTCCCCCCCCCCGCCCCTCCGGCCTACAGGATTCCTACACGGCCTTGCTTATCTGGACTTTATGTAAGGAATGCTGGAGCCCTTACAAGAGTCCTTAAGGCGGTTCGCATTACTGGAACTACCTGGCTGCCACTTGCCTGCGCGTCCGGCATCTGGCGCGCGGCCAGCTGTCGCCGCAGAGCCTCGTTCTGGGAGTGAGACTCCGCCAACGCAACGTCGAGGCGCCGGATCTGCGCTTGTGTGTGTGTGTGTGTGCGTAATTGTGTGTGTGTGTGTGTAATTGCGTGTGTGTGTTGCTCTGGGAGTGAGATCCCGCCGGCGCAACGTTGAGGCGCCGGATCTGCGCAAAATTGCAGGGAAGGTTTTATGGCGATTGTGAGTGTGCACGTGTGTGCGTGAGTCGCATGTGTGACTGTGTGACTCGAGAGTGCGCCCGTGCAAGAGCAACATCGAGGCGCCGGATCTGCACGCGTTTGTGTGCGTGTGGGTTTGTCGGGTGCGTGCACGTGTGTGTTTGTGGGTGTGCGTGGATGTGTGCACGTGTCGTTCTGAGAGTGCGTCTTTGTCAACGCAACATCAAGCCGCCGGATATGCATGTGTGTGTGCGTGTGTGCGTGTGTGTGTGTGTGCCAATGCGATCAATGGCAGCTGAGCAGGTGCATGCGGACGGGCTGCACTGCATACCGGTGCAGGTGTGTGTGTGTGTGTGTGCGTGCGTGCTTTTGAGGTGTGTGCATCGTTGCGAGAGTGCGCCTTCGCAAACACAACACCAAGCCGTCGGATCTGGGCTGCATCCCCACCACATACACACACATGCACAGAGAGAGAGAGAAAGACATCGCTGCAGCAAACTCTGAACAGAAGACATACATAGGCTGTTTCTGGTCATCATCAAGGGGATTCCGTTGAGAGGCGGGCGACTACCCGTGCGCCAACAAGAGGATGAATAACCACAAACAGACACACACACACACACACACACACACACACACACACACACACCTGCGCCGACATCTCGTCGCGCATGCCTACAGCCCCGTTTGTCTTTGCGTTGACGTAGTCAAGCTTTGCCTGCAGCTCTGCGACTTTTGCCTCTGCTGCGTCAGCGCGCGCAGCCTCGCGCACTTTGTCGGAGTTGGACGCCTGTCGCGGTGTTCGTGCGTGTGTGCGTGTGTGTGTGTGTGTGTGGCAAAGAGAGAGAAGGAGAGAAAGAGGGAGAGAGAGAGACATACAGAAAGAAAGAGGGAGGAAGAAAGAGAAAGAGACACAGGAGAGAGAACGCGGTTGTGTGTGTGCGAGCACCCTTGCACACCTTTTCGGCGTTGGATACATGTTGTGTGTCTGTGTAGGAGACCTCCGACAATGGCAGGGCTTGAGTCCAGAAAGGGAGCATCGGACGCAAAGCCAGGCAGCAGGGATCAACTGGAATACAGCCAAATTAACTAATTTACCCCGGAGCGCATTTGCCCCCCCCCCTGCTCCTAAGCGTGTGCGTGTGTGTGTGCAGGAGAGGGAAAGGAAGACAGAAGGACAGTGAGCGAGAGATGGAGAGCGCTGGAGAGAGTGAGGGAGTGAGGGCAAAGGGGGCAGTAACCAGAAGCACCCACCTTGAGTGATCTGTTGGATCGCCCGAACCTCTCCCTTACTGGAACCCCCGCACGCGTGTGTGTCCATCAAGGGTGCCCCCCTGCCAACCTGCTGCCAACTCGCGCAACCAGTTCAACTCACCTTCATGTCACGCGTGAGCTGCGGGATTGCCGCGACCACTCCCCTACGTAAACCCCTGTACACGTGCGTGCCCATGGGGGGACAGTACAGACACAGTAACAGCAACAACGGCTTTCCAGCAAAGGCTACCTTCTAGTCCTAGTACCACCACCTAGAGCCAAGTCAAGTTATGGCTGTAAACATAACTTGTGAGGAGCGGTAGCCACCAGCCGGCTGCCTGCCAACGTGGGGGGGAGCCCCCTGCCAACTCCCGCAACCACTTGAGCACACCTTGAGGTCACGCGTGAGCTGTGGGACTGCCGCAACCTCCCCCTCACGCTCATGCACTAGCTCCAGCATGTGATCCGCCTGCAGGAGGTCCGTGTGTGTGTGTGTGTGTGTGTATGTGTGTGTGTGTGTCCACTTGATTCAGGCGCTGGTCGGTCGCCCGCTTTTCGAAGGACATCCCAGTGCACCGTTCAGACCTCGTGACAATTGCAGGGGTGCATTGCTGTTAGTAGTACAGGCATTGCCGGTGCATGCACTGCGGCCTCATTTCATGCTTGGTTGGTTGGCTGTGTACGGCAGTCCAATGGTGGGTGCGGTTGGTGGGCATTATTCGTATTTGTGCCGTTGTGCTGCTCCCCTGTGCTCCCCTATGTTGCTCCCCTGTGCTGCTCCCCTGTGCTGCTCCCGTGTGCTCCCCTGTGATCCCATGTGCTGCCCGTGCAAGAGCCTTCCAACGCATCCCTCCACGCCCTCTCCAACCTAAGCGTGGGGTGTTTTTTCTTCTTCTGGGAAATGGGGAATCCGGCCCGGAGCGGTATACGGTTTGCAGGGGAATCACTGGTGGGAGCTCCGCTCCGCACACCCCTCTTACCCTCTTCCTCCCCTCCCAGGGTCCACCACACCGACCGGCTGGTCCTTTGTGCCACTTCCCCTCCCCTCCCTTCCACACTCCCCCCCCCTTTCCACATTCCACCCCAACGAACCTGGCCTTGAAGCTCCTTGTTGTGCGTGTCCCACTTGCAATGCTTCCGCAACCCCCTCCTCCCTACCCCCCACCCCACCCCACCCCCTCTCTCTCTCTCTCTCTCTCTCTCTCTTTCTCCTCCAATATCCCCTCCCTCCCAAATCCCCCCCAGCAAACCTGGTCCTGAGGTCCTTTTCGTGCTCGTCCCACTTGCAACGCTTCCGCCCCAGACCTCCCCTCTCTACCCGCCTCTCCCCCCCACTCTCTCCTCCCTCCCACATTGTATATCTCCTCCCACATTGGATGGAAATCCAAACAAACCTGGTCTTGCAGCTCCTTTTTGTGCATGTCCCACTCGCGCTGCTTCTGCGCGCCCTCTGCCCTCAGTTCATCGATATTGTTTTCAAGGGCCTCGATCTGTGTGGGATGTGTTAGCGTGTGCATGCGTGTGTGTGTGCGCGTGTGTGTGTGTGTGTGTTGGTGGCGAGTGCGCACGACCTCCACCCTCAGCTCGCCAGTCTCAAGCGCTTCGATCTGTGTGAAATGTGTGTGTGTGTGCGTGTGTGTGTATTTGTGTGTTTGTGTGTGGTCGATTCTACAGTCTTTCCGGACGCCTTTGATGGCGTACAAGTGCGTGTGTGTGTGTGTGTGTGTGTGTGTGTGTGTGAGTGCAGGGTCAAGCTCGTTTGTAAAGTGGGGCCCCACACCGCTGCTGCTCCAGAAGCTGCTGCCATCGGGCCGCCCTCCCACATTTCACATTCCGACCACGCCCTTGCACACACAAGTGGTTATTCCAGGGCAACACAAACACACCACCACCTGATGCAGGGATCCACAAATGGCCGTTCTCGTCGTGGATACGGAAGTCTTGGTGTTTTCAGTCTTGGTATAGGCTGTTTGAGCAGTCTTAGTTGTAGTCTTAGTTGCAGTCTTAGGTGCAGTCTGACTTGCAGTCTGATTATTTTCAGTCTAATTTGCAGTCTTTTCTTGCAGCCTTAGCTGCAGCCTTAGTTGAAGTCTTAGATGCAGCCTAAGTTGCAGCCTAATTTGCAGCCTTAGCTGTAGTCCTACTTGCAGTCTAAGCTGCAGCTTAAGTTGCTGTCTTAGTCAAGGTTGCCTCAGCAGAGACACTGGCACACACCGTGGTGGATCCCACTTCCTGCGTGCGCGTGAGCATCGAAGCCATCTCCGCCAGCTTGGACTGCTCAGCCAGGTTCTCCTGTGTGTGTATGTGCATTGGTTTGTGTGCGTGTGCGTGTGTGAGTGTGTGTGTGTGTGTGTGTGTTGATATGCGTGTGTTTTGGTGCATGTGTGTGTTGGTGCATGTGTTGTGTGTGTTTGTGTATTTTGTGAGTTTTGTGTGTTCTGTTTATGTGTGTGCGTGTGTGCATGTGCATATGCGTTTTGTATGTGCTTTGCATGTGCGTGCATGTACAAATGTGTGTGTGTGTGTGTGTGTGTGAGTGTGTTGCTTTGCATGTGCGTGCGTGCACAAATGTGTGTGTGTGTGTGTGTGTGTGTCAGTGTGTGTGTGTGTGTGTGTGTGTGTGTGTGTGTGTGTCACAAAAGAGTCCAAGCAGCTGAAACCGGTGGGGTGCCTCACTCAGAGGAGGGCAGCGGTGCCACCAGCCAACCACCGGCCACCTGCCTCGCACGCACGCACATGCGCATGCACTCACACGCACGCACACACCTGCTTTGCCGCCACCAGCAGCCGCTCCCAGTTGACAATCTCGTGCATCTGAGATTCCAGCTGCCGTATGACCTCGCGCCACAGCGCCGGGCTCAGCCAGATGGCGCGCCCTGGGGCGGGCTGTCCCGACACGCCCTGTGCGCATGCACGCGTTTGTGGCACCATGGCCACCCGGTGCATGCGCGCGCGTGTCAAAGCACAGCATGCGCACAGCATGCGCACACACGTGCCATGCAGCAACAAACACGCATGGCACTGCGCGCCGCAAGCGTGCCGCTGACTCAAGCCCCAACTCCAGTTACCCCATGCATAATGCAATCCTGCCCATCCTCCCGTGGTGTTGACGCACGCATGCCTCACTGTAGCTGTGCACCTGCTCCTGCTTCATGTCATGTAGATGCGTCAGCAGCTCTTGCAGGTCGGCCAGCCGCCGCCGGATGGGCAGCGACACCGCCTGCGGCAAACGTGCATCGCGGTGGTGGATGCGCAAGCGAGCGAGAGAGCGCACGCCAGGCGCGGCTTTTCCCACCTCTTCCTCCATGCTTGCAGATGCGTCCGCCCTACAGCCGCACGCACGCAGCAGGACCGCGCGTGTGCTCGTCTTCGTGGTCCACGCCAATGGTTGACCAGATGAAACCGCCATTTGGGGGTTTCGAAACGGACCCCCAAAACCGTGACGCAGATACCCCCTTGGGGGAAGGAAGGGCGACCCACGCTATGCTGAGCGCAAGCCTCCATGCGTATGATGGTGGTGCAGTGGGGGAGGCCAGTGGGCAGAGTCAGCACTGCGCTTGATGCCGCAGCTGCCCGACAGGTGGCACCCTGTCCTGACATGAACCGAGTAGAACCGCTGGGCGAACGGCTCAAGACAAACAAATCCGCCATGAGCAGAAGCCTTCCCTTATATGTTTTACAGTTCAACACCACGCAACCGTCACGGCGTGTGTGTTAGTCGCAGTGCTGTTGGAGGCCCAGCGTGGCGGTCGCCGCGTACGCACACGCATCACGCGTGCACCACCATCCAGAACCCCGCCCACTACATCCTGAGAGACAGCAGGGGCACGCATGCCTCCAGCGAGTGGTGGACGGACACGCCTGCCTCCAGCTCAGAGTGTCTCGGCGGCACCAGAGCAGCATGCAGCCAACCGCTGATCCCACAGCGATGCGACCGCGCCCGATGGCGCCCGCTGTCAGTCCACGCGCAAGCGCCTTGGCGTCGATCGTGACTACGGCCATGCGTGCTCAGCGGTCATGCGCTCCCTTGGCGGCGACCGTCTGGCGACCGCAGCGGAGAGTGGCAGGGTTCACCTCGTGGACACGGGCACCTTGAGCGCCTTGCACGAGGTGAGGCACTCCTTGAAGCAGCTGATGTCCTTGGTGTGCGTCTTGTCCTGCTTGAAGTTGATGAGCCTGGGGGTGGATTGGGGCGTCATATTGGATCTGATGAGGGAGGCGTTTGACACAGTGGACGCACACACACGACACACACACACACACGGGACACACACCAACACACACAGACACACACACATGCACACGCGCGCATCCACCACGCACGCACGCACCCGTTGACCTTGTCCCAGGTGGCGCCCTCGGGCACGCCCGCCTCGGGGCTCTTCTTCTCGCTCTCACGGTTGGCCTGCGTGTGGTGGGGATGCGTGCGGTGGGGATGAGGGGTAGAAGATCGCGCCAGACTTGCGTGGCATCACGCGTCTTCATGACAGCATGTGCCGCATGCATGCGCGTCGTTTGCGTGGCGCATACTGCATGGCATGGCATGGAGTGGCGTGCCACATGCCGCATGGCATGGCATGGCGCATGCAAGTGCGGCCCACTACATGTCATCCTTGCCTTCTTCTTTGCAGCGACGCGCGCCAGCCTGTCCTCCTCTGCCTTCTTCAGGAACTCAGAAGCCGTGGCCGCGACAGCCTTCTTCTTCTCAGACTCCTCCTTGTCCCGTGTGAGAAGGCTCGCGCTGTTGGCCTGGCGCCATGCGATGCGAGGATCGGGGGCCGCAGGCTCTGCGGCCACAACAGGCTCGGGGTGCATGCTGGCAGCAGGGGTATACGACAGAAACGCCTCCTCCTGCTGCACTGCCTCCATAACGCCGTAGTCGTCCAGGTGGTTCAGCTCGGATCCGTTGGAAGCGGGCGTGAACTCCTCGGCGGAGGCCTGGACGAAGCCATGTGCGCCATGCATGTGAGTGGTAGGTTGCATAGGTGCCTGCAATGTGCTTGCACGCAAGCAGCCACCCACGCAGCCACCCACCTCCTCAAAACCCAGACCGGCGGGCTGCGATGCGGGTGCCTCCTCGGTTGCGATGACCTCCTGCTCAGCTGCAACGAACTGCGCAAAGTATTTGCAGCGCACACGTCCATACACATCAGACGCGCGCTCGCGTTCATACATGCACGAGCTCAAAGACCGATGCGCGCACAGATGGAGCAGCAACGGGAAGGAAGCGTGAGCAGGCGAAGAGCCATCCTCCAGCTCTCATGCCGCATGCCAGTTGAACAGCTGCGCCCCCTGCGCTGCCCAGCCTACCTCGGCACCGCCAAATGCATCGTCGTCCATCTCGGCCATACTTGCTGTGTAAGCTGTTGGTGGTCGTGTCGAAAGTATAATACAAGCGCCGATGAAAACCCTGATCAAAACCCAATTAAACAACAAACGGAAAGCCAGCGAGAGCACCCCAGCACACTCCCCGTTTGAGCCACAAATAATATAGCACTGCATATCGGTGTTTTTAAAGGCCCAAAGCAACAATGGGCTCAAAATTGACAATCTCCGTCAAAAAAACTCCTTTCTACTCGAAGCTCTAGGCCGGAAGGGACTCCACGGCCATGCCATGATGGGCACCCAGCAAGTCCCATTCACTTTTGAAGTAGAATTTCCCCACGCTGGAGCGTTCGTTTGCGCAAGCAAATCCTGCAAGCGGCCAAAAGTCAAAGTACTTGTGACCCCGGGGCGTACAAACATAAAGTACGTGCGACCGCCAGGAGCGGATTGTAAACTCACGATGACAGGAGTTTACATACGCATACTGTTCCAAAGCTCCAGCAGGTCTTGACGCCGTTTCAAGGGGGATTATGATTGCGATTCATCCATCATTCACAGGAACTGAAAGCTGCTTCCCTTTCCGCGGCTCATCGACACAAGCTTGCCCCTTTTCAGTAAGTGCGGTGCATCACCGAGCATGGTTTACGCGTCGTTGAGGCTTGCCGCACTGCAGCAGGACCCATGCACACACACACCTTGAAGCGGAACTGTGGGGCTGAAGGGCGCACATGAGGCTCGGTGAGGGCACATCCTTGGACTTACTCTTATCTTTAACTCAAGGGTCATCCACAAGGGGGCCATTTTCAGGGGGGCATCATGGGGGGTCCGCCGTGTCTAGGTTCAAACCTGGGCAAAAATGTGAACGTCTGGGTTGAATGCCGCGCAGGGGTCTCAATCGCTCAGGTCTCAATCGCTCATTCATTCTCATTCACCCCAAAGCTTTCGCCGGGCAGCGGGCCGCAGTGCAGCGACTTCTCACAAAACAAGTGCCATGCGTGCCATGCGCATTGCCTGAGTGCGCATCAGAGTCATGGAGGCGCCGAGCGCATGGGGACGTGGAGCCGCGAATGGAACAACGGTAGTTGTAGTGGCCTCGGCTGAGCACATCGTATCACCAGATTTCAACCAGGGGGGTACCGATGGGGGGAGGAAGGTGAGGCACACCCCCAGCGCTGCCCCTCGCAGCACGTCGAGCAGCACCGAGGATTTCGGTTGCAGAGCGTCGATGGGGGGAGGTGGAGGAGCTCGCTGTAGCGAGGGCGCTATACCACTCCAAGGCCATGCGACAAAATTCGAGCCCGGGTCGGCCGTTGCAGCGCCTCGCGGGGCTCAGCAGTCGGCAGGCACCTGTGCGCCAGGGGTGGTCAATGGCCAGCAGCGCGCTGCGGGGCCTGACCTGCACGATGGTGGCACGCACACACCCCATGCAGCTATGCATGCACATTTGAGCAGCAGCAACAGCCATGGCGGCACGCAGCAGCAGCAAGGGCAGACAAACGAGCTTCAGGGCGGTGGTAGTGATTCGGCGAGTGCCGAGGCTGGCAGCCAGATAGTGGCAGCGGGCGGCAGCAGCAGTGTGCACGCGGGTAGTGACACACGAGGCGGGGCCTCGGAAGAGGAGGAGCAGCAGTGGCCTGCGCTCGCGCCCGCCGCACGTGCACCCCCGCTTGCCTCCGCTCCGCACGCCTGCGCGTCACTGATCGGCTCAGGCGGAGCAGGAGCGCCGGCGGCGGGAGGCGGCCAGCAGAAGGTGTCGTGGGCAGAGCTGGCGGCACAGGCTACGCGCGTGCCCGCTAAGGCACGGGCGCCCGCACAGGCGGACGAGCAGCAGCGCATCCGGCGCTTGACCGCGTCACAGCTCACTGCGACGTCACCCGCTCAGCAGACAGCGGCGGGCAGCGAGAGCGGTGGGCAGCCGGCAGCAGCAGCGTCGCGTGTGGCGTCGCCGACGAAGCTGAGCTCCCTGCCGCTGCCGACCGCCACCGCAGCCACGGTCTCGCGGGAGGAACACGACGCAGCAGAGGCGGCAGCAACGGCAGCAGCGGCAGCGGCGGAAGCAGCGGCAGCCCAGCAGCAGCAGGCGCAGGCGAACGCAGCAGCGGGCGAGCGGTTTCTACTGGCAGCGAGCGCGGCGCCGTTTGTGGCGGGTGGGCCTTGCGACAAAGCAGCGCCGTTGCTGTTGTCCATGCCGCTGCCAAGGCTCACTGATCACCGGCGCTGCTCCATAGGAGACGCGCCGCTGCCGCCCTACCACCCCCACCACAGCCGCCACCCATCCCTCGGGTCTGCATCTCAGACGCAGACGCCGACCACCAGCCACGGCGGCGGGGCGTCCTCCCTCAGTGGCGACAGCTACGGCACCGCGTCACCGACGCCATCTACGCCCGCCTGCAGGCCGCCGACAGGTCGGCGCTCCAACGGCCGCCCGTCGCCTGCGCATTCCGTGCACAGCGGCCACGTGCTGCTGCCAAACGGACACGCGGTACTGCTGCCGGCCGCAGGGCCCGGCGGAGTCGACGTGGTCGCTGGGAGCGTGATTGGGTCGACAACCGCGCCTGAGACGTTCAGCCTGCCGACGACGCTGGGAGGAGGCAGCGGGCAGGCGGTTGTGTACAGCGCGGGCGGCCTGCCGTACGTGGTCACAGGCACCGGTGGCCACCAGCGCCAGGCGCAGCAGCAGGTGATGCAGTGGGGGCAGTGGCAGGCGCACGTGCCAGCAGCGCAGGCGGCGACGGCAGCAGCGCACGTGCCAGCAGCGCAGGCAGCGGCGGCAGCAGTGCACGTGGCGCGGGCGCAGCCGGCACGATCAGAGCAGCCAAAGGCGGAGGCCCCTACTGGCATGCAGGCCTCGGGCGGGGAGGAGGCGGTGCACGCGGGTGCTGCTCACGCGACGCCGAGTGCGCCAGCCGGCAACGAGGACTCGCATCCTCCACCGTCGCTCAACACGCACGCCCGGCCGCTGCACGTGCAGACGCAGGCTGTGGGCGTGGCTCCTTACCAGGCAGCGCAGACGACAGGGTCTGTGGTCCCGTACCGTCCACCGCCGCCGCAGCAGCAGGCAGCGCGCGGACAGGCGCACCAGCCTTCGCCGCCGACGCACGTGTATGTCCCGAACACATCACCGCAGTCGGCGCCCGCCCACGCGCAGCGCTACACCGTGGCGTCAGCAGCAGCCGCGCACACGCACACGCAGCCCGCGTACACGTCATTATCCCCGTCGCCTCACGTGCCCCAGCAGCACCAGGCAGTGCACATGCCCCCGCACCAGGCAGTGCACATGCCCCAGCAGCAGCAGGCGCTGCACATACCACAGCACCAGGCGCTGCACATACCACAGCACCAGGCGCTGCACTACGCCGCCTCGCCCACACACGCTGCCGCGCCAGTGCCTATGTACATTGCGGCGTCGCCAATGGCAGCAGCGCAGGTGGGGTCACACACACACGCACTCACACTGAACATGCAAACACGAGCGCGCACACGCTCGCAAATGCACGCATGCACACCCGCACAGACGCGCAAAACACACACACACACACACACACTTAGTGGGGTGGAACACACACACACACACACACACATGTGCACACACACGCACGCACACACGCACACACGCAGCAGTCAGCACCGATGTACATCCAGACGTCGATCAACGGCCAGATGGTGTACGTGCTCGCGCAACAGCCTGTCGCGACCGTTGCGCCGCAACAGCAGCAACAGCTGTACGCGCTCGCGGTTGGGCCCAACGGCCAGCAGTACGTCGTGGCTGTTGCTGGGCAGCAGCACGCAACAGCGGGTGTCGCTGGGCAGCAGTACGCAACAGTCGCTGTTGCTGGGCAGCAGTACGCAACAGCCGCGCAGTACGCGTCGCTGTCGGCGTCGCCGAGTGTTGCCACTGCGCCGGTCGGCCACACGTTTGTGCGAGGGTTTTCGGTGGTGCAGACCACGCCTCAGGTGTGTTGCCAGCCCACACGCGCGCGCACACACACACACACACACACCCTAAGCTCGCACAACGCACACCCACACACATACATGCACACACACACACACAAAACACACACACACACACACACACACGGGAACACGCACCAACACCCCACGCGCACAATGCGCCCACGTGCGCAGCGTGCACACACGTACACACCACGCACACAAGCGCATGGACCCTCACTCACGCATGCACGCACGCACGCAAACACGCACAGCACAGCACGCACGCACGCACTCACAGGCGACGTATGTGACGCGGACTAGCAAGGCGCGCGGGAGTAGCGGCGTGCCAAGGTCAAAGTGCGTGGTGGTCGGTGGTGCATTATGTTGAACGCCTCCGGTGTCATGTACGTGCGTGTGTGCGATGTGTTCGTGTGTTTGTGTGAAGAGGGCGATGTGACGCGCAACACCAGCTCGCGCGGGAACAGTGTGCCCGAGTCAAAGTGAGTGGGTTGCACTCTGCTCTGCGGCCTCAATTCGTTTTGCACTCAGGGGCCCCGTCCCTCCCTCTGCCCGTGGAGCACCCTCTTCCCCCCTCCCACCTGCATGGAGACGCACACCTCTCGCATGCACATGCACATGCACATGCACATGCACATGCACATGCACATGCACACGTGTGCATGCATGCACATGCATGCACACATGCATGCACACATGCATGCACACATGCATGCACACATGCTCGCAGCCGGGCACGAGCAGGGCCTGCCTGACGTGCATTGCCCTCCACCCTCCACACACCCGAACACAGGCGCTCATCTGCCAAGTCCAGCATCAATCCGGGCGACAGCTCCTATGCCCCCCCCCCCCCCCAAACACACACCCACACAGCCACACAGGCGTTCCTACGCCAAGAGCAGTTACTCATCCGTCATTCTGGTCGGCTCCTGTCACCGCCCCCCCGCCCTCTTTCTACCCCCCCCCCCCCAAACGCCCATCCCCACCCACCCACTCAGGCGTTCCTCTGTCGATTCCTCCTCCGTCATGTCTGTCGGCTCGCACACTTCTTCGGTCGTCGGCGGCCTCACCTCCACCCACTCTCGCGCGGGGTCGTCCGAGTGCGTGGCTGACCTGGCAGACGCCGTGGCTGTGGCGGCAGCGGGGACGCGCCACGCTGCTCCACACCCACATGGAGGGGACGGCGGGCCAACGCATGGAGCAGGGGAGCATGTGAAGGCGGGGACCACAGGAGGGGCGGACGCGCCCCCCCACCATAAGGTGCACGCGCAGCGGGAGGGGACTGCCGTCGGCGGCAGCAGCAGCCAGTGCACCAGCTGCGACGCTGGCAGCGCACTGTGCGGCGGCGCCTGCTCTGATGGGTGCCGACCGTGCAGCGGTGGCGGCGGCGCCTGCTCTGATGCATGCAGGGCGTTCAGCGGCAGACGCGAAATCAGCGGCGGGGGCGGAACCAGCGGCGGCGGCGGGTGCGACGCACACGCCACGATTCCGACTCGCGCCGTCATCGACGCTGTCCCCGCTGCCGCCGCCACCGCGTCTGCCTGTTCCTTTGTGTCTTCCTCTGGGCCCTCTGCTTCTGGAACCTCTGCTTCTGCCCATGCCTCTTCATCTGCTTCTGGTGCCTCTGTGTCAGCGCCCGCGCCCGCTGCGCCCGTGTCCCCTCCGCGCGAGGAGGAGGCTCGCCCGCAGAAACTGCAGCAGCTGCTCCAGCAAGCGCTCGCACGGGCGGCTGCCAACAACACGGAAGCAGGTGAGCGGGTGGGGCTCATCCGGAAAATGTCACCTGTAGTTACTGCCAACTGATAGTAACTGCCAAGCAGCTGCTCCAGCTGGCGCTCGCAAGGACGACCGCCAACACCGCCGAAGCAGGTGGGTTGGATGTAGCAACAGCCAGCAACTGCTAGTAAGTACTGCCAGCAGGGGGATGTATGGAAATGTGTGCCGGGTGCGCGCCCCAACACCTCCGTTGTCAAGGGCGTGTGCAATCAAGGGCATCTGCAGTGGCCGAGACTGGAGCAGATAAGAGGCCATTCGCACGCTGCCACAACCTCTCCTCACCCAACCACATACACACCACCTCTCCTCAACCACCCAACACAGCAGCAGCAGCAGCGGTGGGGTCAGGAGCGCCGTCCGATGTCGCGGGAGCAGCGCGCGTGTCGCACGAAGTGCACGCGGCCGGGCAGGCGGTCGGCAGCGCCGCGCTCGAAGCGGTGCTTGCGCTGTGCAGTGGTCACAGTAGCCGAGTGGGGGAGGTGCCGCTGCCGCGGTTGGGCACCGACCGCGGCGGCGCTGACGCAGACGCTGCTGCTTCTGCTGCCGTTTTGGAGGAGGAGGGGGCGCCTCGTGGCATCAGGAGCAGCAGCGTCGCCGACACCGCGTCCGGGGGCTGCCACATGCCAGTGCCTTCCGCACGTTCCCTCTCTGCCTCACAGCCAGGCAGCGGCAGCGGGGAGCCAGCCAAGGTGTCGTCAGGCAGGTCCACCAGCTCCCCCACTGCCTCCTCACAGCCACGCAGCGGCGGCGACGGGCAGCCAGCAGATAGGGTCCTCTCAGCTGCTGCACAGCCAGCTGGCAACGGGGAGCCAGTTCGGCCGTCGTCGACCAGCCGCGAGCTGCTGCCGCACGCGTCCGCGTCGACGCTGTCAGCCCCACGCAGCAGAGGGCTCGCCAGCGCCGTTGGTGGCGACTCGAGCTTTGTCAACGCGACGCTTCAGGCGCTGCTTGCGTGCTCACAGGTGTGAGGTTGTGCTGGGGGGGGTGGGGAAGCAAAGGGGACGCGACGCGACGAATAATGGATGAGCTGCAGCCGAAACGGTGTGAGGTTGTGCTGGGGCAGAAAGAGAAAAAGAGGGTGGAACACAGGAAGGCCGTCAGTGCTTTGTCAACGCGACGCTGAAGGCGCTGCTCGCGTGTGTGCTCGTGCTGGGGTGTTGGAAGTGGGGGGCGCTGGAGAGATTGGATGCGAAGAGATTGTGGAGAATGGATGGGACGAGGCTGGGGAGAATGTATGGGCTGAGGCAGGAGAAATTGGATGGATGCAATGCGGCCGCTACTCGCGTGCTTGCAGGTTTGGATGCTGGGGTGTGGGGGGAGTGGACTGGAGAGAATGTGTGGGTGTTTGGAGGTGTTGCATGTATGCGCTCGAAGAAGTTAAAGAACCTGGGGCGTGAGTAAAGGCCTAAACTAGGAACCTGAAGGGGCTCTGCCAGAAGATCCCGCGAGGCCGCGAGCAAGCCAGTCTCTCAGTTCCATCCCCCCACCACCACACAAGCGCACACACACACACGCACACACACACACACACACAGGTGTGCGCCGTGCTCGTGCAGCTGCGCGACCCGCTGCTGGCGCCACAGATGCTGTCAGACGTGATCCGCCGGTTCAGGCCGCGCCCGCCGCCAGTCGCTGACGCTGTAAATGGCGCTGCCGCTGCTGCCATCGTTCGTGTGGCTGCAGACGCGACGCGGGAAGTAAGGGGCGACCAGGTAAAAAGCGAATGGGGCCAAATGGGGCAGGGGTGACAACAGCCTCTCTCGCTGCGGCTAGCTGCACACACTCGCGCGTGCAAACACACACACACAATGACGCACACATACACAATGACGCACACGCACACGCACACACACGCAATCACGCGCACTCACACACGCAATCACGCACACACACACACGCAAACACACACACACGCAATCACGCACACACACACACACGCCCCCAACCGCAGGGCCCCCTGTCCTCGCTCTTCTGCGGCCGCCTGCGCACCGTGGTTTCGGCGCCAGGGCGTCCCGACATAGAGGGCGTTGAGCCGTTCACGCAGTTGTGCGTGGCGCTCAGCGCGGACCCGGGCGCCGGCGGAGTCGGATCGGCACTGAGGCGAAGCCTGGAGGAGTGCGATCTGAATGGTGGGTTCGTAATTTACCCTCGAATGACCCTACGTTCTGAATTCCAAGCCATACAGTAGGGCGCCGATGCGGGGCCTAGAGGAGTGCGATCATACTCACGGTGGGTGGAGGTAGTTAAGCAACCCACCGTTGATGATGGATTTTCCATCTTGACGAAGATGCGGGCACCGCGGCGTTGCGGCGGCGCTCAGGCGGAGCCTGGAGGAGTGCGATATGAATGGTGGGTTCGTTATTAACCCGTAAGCACTTGTGACCATACGTGCCAAATACCAAGCCGTACAGTAGGGCGCTGGTGCAGAGCCTGGAGGAGTGTGATCTTCCTAACGCTGGGTGGAGGAAGTTAACTAAACCACCCTTGATGGTGGGTTTTCTAACTTGGCGGGGACGCGGGCACCGGGGCGTTGGACGGCGCTCAGGCGAAGCCTGGAGGAGTAAAATCTTGCTAACGGTGGGTGGACATAGTTCAGTAACCCGCTCTTGATGGTGGTGTTCTTACTTGGCGGGGACACGGGCACCGGGGCGTTGCGGCGTCGCTCAGGCGAAGGAGGAGGAGTGGAGGAGGAGTGCGAGCTTATGAACGGTGGGTCGAACTCTTCCCCCTTACACGCTGAACTATCAACCCTCAGTCCGGTACCCTGAGCTAGGGCGCTGAGGCACAGCTTGGAGGAGACTGGGCTGAATGTTCAATAGGGGGAGGGGGGGTTCTCTTGGTGGGGCCGGGAGGAGGGTTGGGTGGGAGGGCCACCGCTGGGGCATCACTCGTATCACTGAGCACACCGGTCGGGGGCCAAGACTCGTTTACCTTCGCCAGCCGACTGCCACCGTCACCCCCCACCCCCACAACTACACGCCAACAACACATGACGGGGGCCCCTCTGCTGCTGCCGCCAACCACCCACCTGCCAACACGCCCGCCCGCTCCCTCCGCCCCCCCACCACCCACCACCCACACACACGCACACACACCACGCAGGATACCCGCCAACAGCACTGAAAGTAGACCCTCTGCTGCTGCCGCCAACCACCCAACTGCCCCCCCTCTCCTCCCCCCACCTCCACATATGCGACCACAGCACACGACAGTGACTCTTTCTTGCCTCTGCTGCTGCTGCTGCCAATCAACCACCTGCCGACACGCCCGCCTTCTCCCTCTTGCCCCCCCCGCTCCCCCCAAACACACACACACACACATACACACACACACACTCACACACCACACAGGCTACGCGCCAGCAGCACATGCCGGTGGACCTTCTGCTGCTGCCGCCAACCACCCAACTGCCCCCCCCCCCCCCTTCCCCCTCCTCCACAAACGTGACCACAGCACACGACAGTGACTCTTCTTTGCCTCTGCCTCTGCTGCTGCTGCCAACGACCCACATGCCAACACGCCCGCCGGCTCCCTCTTGCCCCCCCCCCCCCCACGCACACACACCACGCAGGATACGCGCCAAAAGCACAAGACAGTGGACCCCCCTGCTGCTGCCGCCAACCACTGACCTGTCCCCCCCCTCCCTCCCTCCTCCACAGACGCAACCACATCACACGACAGTGACTCTTCCGTGCCTCTGCTGCTGCTGCCAACCACCCACATGTCGACACGCCCGCCCGCTCCCTGTTGCCCCACCACACCCACCCCACCCCCCAAACACACACGCACACGCACGCACACACACACACACACACACACATGCACACATACACACCACGCAGGATACCCGCCAACAGCACTGACACACACACGCACACACACACACACACACACACACATGCACACATACACACCACGCAGGATACCCGCCAACAGCACTGACAGTAGACCCTCTGCTGCTGCCGCCAACCACCCAACTGCCCCCCCTCCCTCCTCCCTCCACCTCCACAGACGCGACCACAGCACACGACAGTGACTCTTTCTTGCCTCTGCTGCTGCTGCTGCCAATCAACCACCCGCCAACATGCCCGCCCCCTCCCTCTTGCCCCCCCACGTCCACCGCCACAACCACACACACACCAAGCAAGATACGCGCCAACAGGAGATGACAGTGGGCCCTCTGCTGCGGCTGCCAACCACCCACCTGCCACCAACACACACACACACACACACACACACACACACACACACCACCCATATCCCCCGCAGACTACGCACCCACAGCACACGACAGCTCCCCCACCGCTGTTGCCTCTTCTGACGCCGCTCCTGCTGGCGCGCGCAAGTCGGCCGCACTCTTCGTGCTGCCCGAGGTGCTTGTGATCCACCTTGTGCACCCCACACTCCGCTCGCACGACTCCGGATCCGACGCAGCCTCGGGCATGGCGTCACCGCGTCATCCGGCTGCTGCTCCTGCTGCTACCGCTGCTGCTGCTGCTACTGCCACTGCTGCTGCTGCTGCTGCACCACCACCATCGCACCTGCCGGCCGAGGCACGTGTGCTGCCCACTCTACGCACAGTCATGTCGTTTGAGCCAGCGCTCACGCTGACGAGCCCGTTGTTGGACGACGACTGCTCGCCAGACGTGCGCGGCGGCTGCGTGACGCTTGGCCTGGTTGCAGCGGTGAGCCACCACCATCATGGCCACGGCAGTGGGTCTGGTCTGGTCTCTGACGCGCCAGGACGCGCGCCCACCAAGGGGCGCTACACGACTGACGCGCTGCAGCCGAGCGGTCAGTGGCTGCGGTTTGGCGAGCGCACGGTTGACGTGGTGCCGCTCAGGGCGGTACTGGGTGAGCAGCCCTACCTACTGTTCTACCAGCGCATGCGTGGTTAGATAGGGACAGGGCAGTCAGGCGCGCTCTTTACGAGTCAGGCGCTCTTTACGAGCGAGATGGTTGGCACAGGGGATTTGTATTATTTCAAGACAGCTGAGACAGCGGATAAAAGGCCATTCGCTACGCCGCCAGGGAGGCGCTGGTTTCCAAACACGTGAGTAAGGAATTTTAACTCGAGGTATGGTGCATGCATGCTCACTGGATGCAATGCCGTTAGTGACCGACCTCCTAGTTCCTGAAACTGTGAATTCATAAATTACTTACGACAAGTTCATGTCACATGACCAAGGATGATTCAGACTAATATGCATCAAGTAACAAGTACAAGTAACACGGGGTTTCCAGCTAAGCAGGCTACTCTTCTACTAGAGATCACCCGCCGATACTCCAGCCCACTTAAGTGTGCTAGAGAACCGCCGGCTCCCGGCCAATAGACTACCGCTCCCGCCGGCTAGACTACCCCAAACAGCGGTCTCTGAGAGACATGTCTGGCAAGGAGCATATAGAAAAGGACCTTCCTCAGGGTCACAGTAGTGGCCTTGTGGCCAGTCAAGCCGGCAGAGCCGACTGGCGCTGACTGGAACGGTCCCCGCCTGGCAGTGCATGGCTGTCCAGCTCTCGTTTGCATGGGGCTCAGCCGGCGCCCCATGCCTCATGCATGGCCAGGTCCCACCCTCCAGGGGTGCATGGACGACAGAGTTGTCATGGAGGCTGCCTGAAGACCTTCCAACGCCAGTCACCGGCAGACGAGCGCCCCCGAGGGTGAGCGCGGTGACGAACGCTGCGAATGGTGAAGCGGATATACTCTGTGTTGCCTCGGCGGTCACCACAGCTGAAGCCGTGATGGTAGCCCGCCTCCACGGGCAGCCATCTTGACCAAAGTCCAGCATGCATTGACGGGCGCCAGCTCCTCCGCTCGTCGATCAACTCGTCGAGATCGGTGCCGCATGGCGTCCTGCATGGGGGGAGGATAAGGGCCGTCTCCCAGCACGGGCCGCGGTACTCGCCAAGCCATGGCAGCGCCGGGCAAGCCGCTCCTGAAGTGTTCCACCGAGGGGCAGTCTAGCAGGAGCCGGGCCAGTCGTATTTTACCCCGCTCGTCAGCGGCACGGAGATCCTCGTCACCAGCAGCGCCACATTGCTGGGTCCAGGGCTCGGCGACGAGAACGCGCCTCCGTTAATCGAGCCCCAATATGCATCACCACCTACGAATCTCTTGCTTACTTGCTATAGGCCCCGCAGGACCTAGTTAAAAGCAGAGGAGAGCGAGCTCCAACAATGCGGTGCCGCCGCCTAGGCGTTGCTGCGTTGCATTGATGTAACATCGGTCTCGCAAACAGATTGGACGGACCTGCAGCCGAGTGGCACAGGCTCATGCCTAGCAAGCGTTTCTTGCCAGGGTGTGAAGGCGGCGCAGTTATTTCCGACCACATGCCTCGGTTGAGACAGGTATTGCGCCATCGGACTCGAATGGCGGTATCTCAGTTTAAATGAAAGATTTGAGGACAGGTCAGAATACCCTCCCTGACACTTTTGATGCCCTGACCGCTGCCTTAGCGGTTACAGTATTCAAAAATATAGATGTAAGAGCTCCTGCGTCGCGTCCCAATCGGTTTCTTCTGCCTGCTGCCTGCTGCTGGTCTGGTTGCTGCTCGTTAGCTGCATGCTAGGCGCACGCACGAACGCGCACACGCCACCCATGGCCAGCTGCAGCACATCGCCTAGCTGCCTAGCTGCCGTCATCCAACTGTAGAACACGCTGATTGCTAACATCTAAAGCAATGAGGCTAACGCAATCAATGAAGCTTTTTATCTGCCACACGCTGCCTAGCTACAACATGCTAGCCGCAAGCGAGCACACGCACATGCACACGCGGCCTACCTGCGGCGCGCTGCCTGCTAGCCGCATGCAAGCGCAGGCTGCCTAGCTGCAGCGGTTTACAATTTACAGTGTACAGTTTACAATACATACCCTCGGGGCGTGGGATTGAGGGAGCTGCCTGACGAGGCTAGCGACCATTCAAAGGAGTGGTGTGGGAGGGTAGTCAGGGGCGGCTTTGTGCTCCAAGTGCCGCGGGGGCTGCGGCGGCTGCCTGCTAGATGTTTGCTTGATGCCCGGTAGCTGCTAGCAGCGCGCGGGCATCCTGGTTGTCGCATGCTTGCACGTCGCAAAAATGAGCAAAGCGGAGCGGGGATCGAGCTCGCAACCTGCGAACTAATCATGATACTTCGTTGTTACATCGCTAGTGGTAGAGGGGGGCGGCTGCATGCCATAGCCTACTATGCATGATGGCTACAGCAACACGGGGACCAAGGAAAAAGGAAACTGGTATTGGTATTTTTGGTAAACCGGAAACCAGAAACCGGTGAAAAGGACTCGAGGGGAGAGGGAGACGTAGAAGCAAGGGATGACAAAATAATACCTATGCGGAGGGGAGGGACGGGGGGGGGGCACAGGGGGGGAGGGCGGGGCGGGGCACGCAAGGAGGGGGGGGAGGGCAGGGAGAGGGAACAAGCAGGGAGTGGGCAGGCAGGGAGAGGGAAGGGGGGAATGGCAGACAAGAATGGATGGTTGTGCAGGCAGGGCAGGCAGGGGCAGGCAGGGATGGGGGGGAGAGAGAAAGACCCGAAAAGAAAGGAAGTCCGCCTTGCGTAAAGTAATCGTCGCAGGCGTGCCTGGAGCCGGGCTTCAGGAATTCGGAGCAGCTCTGCTTCGTCATGGAGTCTTTCAGTTGTTTGGTAAGGGCTCGCCGCCTGTGCCTACATGTACAAAAAACACGGCACTGCGCTGGGTTCACGCAGGTGAGCGCCTTGCATAAATAAATCGTGGCAGGCCTTTTTGGAGCCGGTCTTCAAGAGTTTGGAGCAGCTCTGCTTCGTGATGAAGTTCTTCACAATTTTCAGTTTTTTTTTTTCAGAGGCCAACGTTACACTCAAGCAACGCAGCCATGCCGACACCTAAGCGACAGCAACACAGGAAACAAAGAGGAAACAAGAGACCCTGGTGTTGGAACGGCGACTCCCGAAGGCACGGCCGGAGCCGTGGCGTCCCCTGAAAATACAGGGACACGCAAGCCAATCCATCTAGAGCACCAGAGCCGACAGGACTAAAGGAACTTGGACTCGGGGAGACGGGACTTGAGGATAAGGAAGATGAAGGACACGGACACGAGGGAACGGAAGTCAGGAAACTCGGGGCACGTGGGACGATGGAAATGAGGGAACGACAGAAGAGCTGAAAAGGACTCGAGGGGAGGGAGACGTAGAAGCAAAGATGACGAGAATAGTGCGGAGGGGAGGGGGGGGCACGGGCGGGAGGGGGGCGGGAGCAGGGCACGCAAGGAGGAGAGGGAGGGCAGGGAAGGGGAACAAGCAGGGAGTGGGCAGGCAGGGAGAGGTAAGGGGGGAATGGCAGACACAAATGGATGGTGATGCAGGCAGGGCGGGAAGGGGCAGGCAGGGATGGGGGGGAGAGCGAAAGACAGGGAGATGCGGGGGAGGGGGCAGGCAGGGATTGGAGGGAGAGAGAAAGACAAGGAGATGCGGGGGGCCAATAAGAACAGTGAAGGGAGTGAGAAACAGGCAGGATGAGCGGGGAGCACGGGGGAGAGAAGAGGGCAGGGAAAGCAGGGAGGCGTGGGAGGGTGGGAGGGAGCGTGGGGGGGGGTGGGAGGTGAAGACCGGGGAGCGTGGGACGAGCAAACAGAGCAGAGAGAGGGGGAGACGGATCAGAGCGGGGAGAGGAGAGAGGGAGGAGGGGGTAGGGATAGGAAGAGTGGAAGAACCGGGAGGCGGGCGTGGTGGCTGAGAAGAGAGCGAGAGGCAGAGGAGAAGAACAGGGAGAGGGAGGAAGAGGGAAGGGGGCGAGAGGCAGAGGAGAAGAACAGGGGGAGGGAGGAAAAAGGAAGGGGGCGGAGCCGGAAGGCAGATGGGGAGGCAGGTGCACAGGGAATGGGGAGGACTGGCGGAGGGACTCCTCCGCCAGCCCCCCCCCCCCACCTGCCCACCGGCTTGAGCCAGAGGGCAGGTGGGCAGGAATGAAAGGAGGGGCACAGAGAGGACTAAAAAGCACGCCTAACTGGGAAAGCAGCAAACTCAAACCGGTGTCTAACCTGATGCCAAAGCGGGAGAGTTTTTTCTTTTTTTCTTTTGAAGGGGGGACAGGGAGAGGGCTGGCGGAGGAGCGCCATGCCTCCACTAGTCCTCACCCTCCCCCCCCACCCGCCTTCAGGCTCGAGCCAGAGGGCAGGTGGGGGGAATAGGAGGCAAAGCAGAAGAAACCAAAAAGGAAAAAAAGGGCAGCGACGCGGCAGAACATGAGACACGGCCGAGTGGTTGGACTCTCTACCACAGAAAAAGGGGGGGAAGGGGCAGAGAGAAAAGCAGCGGGTGGAGGGGAGGACAGCAGGGGAAATGAGGGGCTGCCTGACAGAACAGTGGTGGTCTCTGGGGCACCAAAGTAAGCAGACACGAGGAGGTCAGGCAAGAATTGGCGTACGCACAGCAGGAAACCTTTCACGCCGGCAGCGGGACCTGCCCCACGACGCCCATGCGGACGTCGAGGGTGTACGTTGTGTCGCCTGTAGTGGCACCGGGCGCAGAAAGCACCGCGCAAAGGAGCGGCGGTGTCGGCCATTGGCTGCAGAACCAGTCCTTGTTACGCTCTGCGTCAAAGCCACGCCACCAGTTCACGCAGAAGAAGCCATCATCCACCATGGTGATGTCCTCCTCGGTACGCTGCCAATCCCGCCGGATGGCACTGGTGACAGAGTCGAGGGCCAGGCGGACGGCGCGAAGGGCAAGGCTGTCCCCCAACAGCCCACTCGCCTGGCGGTCACAGCGCACACGCCAGATGGCGCCGATGACCGTGACACGGAGGCGCGTCCACGCGCGCAGCTCCTTCTTCTTAGCTTTCGCCACGGGCGCGCCACTCCACCCGGACATGTCATCGGCAAGTATAACGGCGGCGGTGAGCGGCGGCGGCGCGCCACCCGTCAGCGCCGCCCACGTGTCACAAAGCCATTGCATGGCTGGTCGTGCCGCCGGGCAGTCGAGAAACGTGTGAGCGAGGGTCTCGAAAGGCGGGTCGGTGAGAGAGGCACAGAACGGGTGACCGCAACACGCAGTTGACACGTCCGGGTTACCGTCCGCATCAGCCGGCGCGGTGTCCGGGTCGAGGAGCTTGACCGCGATGAAGGCGTTGCAGCCAAGGCAGCAGTGGAGGATGCGCCAAGCGGTGATTACAAAAGGCCGGTGGATGGTCGGGTCGAGGAGGCGGGTCCAGACCTGAGCAAACCCCTCTGGTAGGTCGGGGTCGCTGATCGGCGCCCCGCTGGGAGGAGGCTGGGCCTGAGCAGCAGCCTCCCCCTCGGAGCGACGCACCTGCAGGCGGTTGGGCTGCCGAGGCGCGGAGGGGCCGGCACCTGACTGGATCCTGCGCACCCACGCCACGGGGTTGTCAACGTCCTCCGGCGGGAAACCGTTCTTGACCACCTCGAGCGTGCGGCACCAGCGCTCGTCATGCCCAACAAGCCCGTGGCGATCGAGCTGCCCAGTAGGGATCGTTGCGCGGTTGCGGAGGGCGCCCGCGCTGATGCCAGCCTCGCTCGGGAGGCGCCACGTTGGGGGGAAGACAGCACCGTCTGCTCGGACCCCAAAAACGTTGGAGCCGAAGCCCATGTCCTCGCTGGCTGCCGTGGTGTAGCGCAGGCGCAGCCGCGCAGCACGAACGGTCATTTCGAGGAGAGAGACGGTATCTTGGCCGATCCCTGCGACGGCCGGGATGCCCCAGGCACACGGGTCAAGCTGCATGGTGTCCCACACACCCACCAGCCATGGCTCAGCGACAGCGCGGCGATCGTCGGGGTCAACCTTGACCATTTCGGCCGCGTAGAAGTTGTAGTCAGCGCGGAGCCAGCGCTGACGCGGCTTTGGGCGGATGACCACCATCGCCGCCTGACCAGGCCGCCCCGCGCCTCCCGGCAGCGGGTGCAGCCTACCAGACGGCCAAACCAACCACCGGCGCACTGCTGCCGAGCCTGCATCCTCTGGCGCCATCGGGTCAGCACCGCGGATGATTGCCCAGCCTGTTGCTGCGTCAGTGCCAACACGCGACCAGGGGGCAGTCGGCGCAGCGCTGCATTGCACATTGATGCGCCACGCGGCAGGCAATGCCGCGATGATGAGATCAAGGTCAGAGAGAGCGGCCGCTGACAGGGCGGCGCGCTGGCACCATGCATCACGCACGTCGCAGAGGCGCCTCCACCGCCGCGCCGCATCGGTGCGGAGGCCCTGGAAATCGATGCCCGGCACGGCGTCGTTGCCAAAAGTGGCCTCGCGCATGACAGACTCAAAAGACAGCGAGTCCGGAGGCATGATGCGCGTGATGCGCAGCTGCATGAACGCCTTGACGCCTTCCCGCACAAAAGACGTCGCATCCATGCTGAGGCCGGAAACCGCCCCCGGCTGCGTAGCGACCCAGAGCGGCCCAGGCGGGAGATGGGGGACGGCAGCAGCAGGCTTGGCGACTTCCGACGCGTACAGTGCTGCCCACGGGTGTGAGTTGAAGCCGAACAGCTGCCAGATGGCCTTCGCCCTCATGGCCGTCGCGTGCGAATCGAGGTCGGGCAGGCCAATGCCCCCCATGCCCCGGGGCAGGTGGGACACAGCAGCGCACGGGAAGAGGCACCCCGCGTTTGGAGTGACCTCCTCCGCACGCGCAGAGGCTGCAACGTAGCGGTTTGTGACCTGTTGCATGGCCTGAAGCAGGGCACGTACGGTCATGGTGAAACCCGCCTAGTAGACGAGCTTGGCCGCGATGCACTGCGTGGCGACGTGAGCACGGCCGATGAGCGTGGGCGCGACGCCTGCCCACCGCCTAGTGGCAGCAAGCATTTATTTTTTTATTTTTTTCCAAGCATGGAACCCGCCATGGTGCCGTACGCAGCGGCAACGACGGCGTCCAGGTTATCAGGTTTTTTTTTATTAACCAGTTTCTCTGTTCATCAGTTCCCGTGTTGCTGTAGCCTAGGCGTCGGCATAAGGTGTTGCTTTGATGTAATACCTTTTAAAAAAAAAAAAAAATGTCGCTTACGTGTCGGCATGGCTGCGTTTTTTTTTTTTTTTTTTTTTAAAGGTATTACATCAAAGCAACACCTTATGCCGACGCCTAGGCTACAGCAACACGGGAACTGAGGAACAAGGAAACTGGTATTGGTATTTTTGGTAAACCGGAAACCGGAAACCGGTGAGCGACCTAGGAATCGAACCTGGAGCCTTTAGGATTGCAGATAACATCGTTAACCACTAGCCCAAAGGTGGAACCATCCCCCCCCTGCCTGAAACATGAGATCATCGGGGGTCGGACCGGCGAGCCGTGTTATGCTTGCCGATGACATGTCCGGGTGGAGTGGCGCGCCCGTGGCGAAAGCTAAGAAGAAGGAGCTGCGCGCGTGGACGCGCCTCCGTGTCACGGTCATCGGCGCCATCTGGCGTGTGCGCTGTGACCGCCAGGCTGTTGGGGGGCTGCCCTCCTCAGTTCCCGTGTTGCTGTAGCCTAGGCTTCGGCATAAGGTGTTGCATTCATGTAATACCTTTTAGCAAAAAAAAAAAAAAAAACTAGAGTAAGGGACACTAGTAGTGCCTAGGCTCCGGGAAAGGCAAGGAGCACTCACAGGAGCCACCACTAGTTCTAGGTTCAAAACAAGGCATGCACGCAAGAGAGCGAGCGTGCGTGCCAGCGCGTGCAGATTTTTTTTTTTTTTTTTCAGAGGCCAACGTTACACTCAAGCAACGCAGCCATGCCGACACCTAAGCGACAGCAACACAAGAAACAATGAGGAAACAAGAGACCCTTTTTTTTTTTTTTTAAGGTATTAGGGGTTGGAACGGAGACAGCTGCATTCGCGCGGGAGTGCTCGTTGCGAAAAAAATTCGCTGCAGGCGTGCCTGGAGCCGAACTTCAGGACTTCGGAGCAGCTCTGCTTCGTCGTGGAGTCTTTCATTTTTTAGATAGTCTGCCACCTATACCGACGGCGACAAAAATCGTGGCTCTGCGCTGGGTTCGCGCAAAAAACAAATCGGAGCAGCTCTGCTTCGTCATGGAGTCTTTCAGTTGTTTGGTAAGGGCTCGCCGCCTGTGCCTACATGAACAAAAGACACGGCACTGCGCTGGGTTCACGCAGATGAGCGCCTTGCATAAATATATCGTGGCAGGCCTTTCTGGAGCCGGTCTTCAGGATTTTGGAGCAGCTCTGCTTCGTGATGAAGTCTTTCACAATTTTCAGATGGTGCGCGGCTGGTGACGGCGGGCGCAGAAACCAAGGTACGGCGCTGCATTTGCGCGGGAGTGCTCGTTGCGAAAAAAATTCGCTGCAGGCGTGCCTGGAGCCGAACTTCAGGACTTCGGAGCAGCTCTGCTTCGTCGTGGAGTCTTTCATTTTTTAGATAGTCTGCCACCTATACCGACGGCGACAAAAATCGTGGCACTGCGCTGGGTTCGCGCAAAAAAAAATCGGAGCAGCTCTGCTTCGTCATGGAGTCTTTCAGTTGTTTGGTAAGGGCTCGCCGCCTGTGCCTACATGTACAAAAGACACGGCACTGCGCTGGGTTCACGCAGATGAGCGCCTTGCATAAATAAATCGTGGCAGGCCTTTCTGGAGCCGGTTTCAGGATTTTGGAGCAGCTCTGCTTCGTGATGAAGTCTTTCACAATTTTCAGATGGTGCGCGGCTGGTGACGGCGGGCGCAGAAACCAAGGTACGCCGCTGCATTCGCGCGGGAGTGCTCGTTGCGAAAAAAATTCGCTGCAGGCGTGCCTGGAGCCCAACTTCAGGACTTCGGAGCAGCTCTGCTTCGTCGTGGAGTCTTTCATTTTTTAGATAGTCTGCCACCTGTGCCGACGGCGACAAAAATCGTGGCACTGCGCTGGGTTCGCGCAAAAAAAAATCGGAGCAGCTCTGCTTCGTCATGGAGTCTTTCAGTTGTTTGGTAAGGGCTCGCCGCCTGTGCCTACATGAACAAAAGACACGGCACTGCGCTGGGTTCACGCAGATGACCGCCTTGATAAATATATCGTGGCAGGCTTTTCTGGAGCCGGTTTTCAGGATTTTGGGGCAGCTCTGCTTCGTGATGAAGTCTTTCACAATTTTCAGATGGTGCGCGGCTGGTGACGGCGGGCGCAGAAACCAAGGTACGCCGCTGCATTCGCGCGGGAGTGCTCGTTGCGAAAAAAAATCGCTGCAGGCGTGCCTGGAGCCCAACTTCAGGACTTCGGAGCAGCTCTGCTTCGTCGTGGAGTCTTTCATTTTTTTACATGGTCCGCCACCTGTGCCGACGGCGACAAAAATCGTGGCACTGCGCTGGGTTCGCGCAAAAAAAAATCGGAGCAGCTCTGCTTCGTCATGGAGTCTTTCAGTTGTTTGGTAAGGGCTCGCCGCCTGGACCTACATGTACAAAAGACACGGGGGGGGATGGTTCCACCTTTGGGCTAGTGGTTAACGATGTTATCTGCAATCCTAAAGGCTCCAGGTTCGATTCCTAGGTCGCTCACCGGCTTCTGTTTTCCGGTTTACCAAAAATACCAATGATGATGGATGTTACAGTCAGGGACACTCTAAAGGCGTATAAGACCGTGCTCGGCGCCATATGGCCCGAGCACCATTGAGATGGCTGGCTGTTGGTGGTAGGGAACCCCAACTCTGTAAAGAGCGTGGGCGCACCCCTAGGTCCCCTACCGCAGCGGCAGCAAACGCTTGTTGAAGTCGGTGAGCGCATGTTGGGAAACGGAAACGCAAGGCAGGTTCGTCGCCAACCGCCAAAAGAGACATCCCCCTATGGGGAGAAAGGCCAAGACGTGGCCGAAAAGGATATCCAGCCGGGCCGCAACCTTTAACGTGTTTAAGGGGTTTTCTAACTGGGATTTCAACCAGCATTCACAGGATTCTCAACCTGTTACCCTTAACCCGGCTCTGAGCAGAAGCTGACCCCTTGTAGTTGCATCGAGCACGACATTGGACGTGTCGCAGGCCCCTCCCCTGCTGAAGGGGGGAGGCACAGAAGGAATCAGTGAGGGGCATCCCTAAGCCTAACTACCTAGAAAGGGGCTGGAAAAGGCGGTCAGTAGTGACCAACAGTGTGGGATTTGGTGATAGGTTAGAAAGCAAGCTTGCCCCCCGGTTATAGCGTATAAATATGTTCCTTCTGCATACTCCGTTTTGAGGTCGTCATCTTTGAGGCAGCTTTCACGTGTGAGACCCAGCGTGGGCATTTCTCAGCTGCGCCAGCTGCGGTGCACTGCAAACGGCACAGTCCACCGCAGCTCCTCGGGAACCCACGCTTGGGTCCCCGCCACTATCGTGGCTGGCTCCTTGACTCCTAATTCAAAACATCGTTCGCTTCAGGTCAATTATTCCTCCCGATCCTCTACCATCTCCAGGCTTGTGTTACATATATCAAGGCACGAGACCAGAAAGTTGGCCATGTCACGCCAAAAACAAGGGTAAAGTAGCCCCGGGCTGGGGTTCATAAACGCCCGCATCTTCGCATCCAAGCCTTTATCGTCCCCAGGAACGCTCAAGAAAAGGGTGTGGAACTGTACGCGTGTCTCCGTATACGCTGGACACTCAAAAATCACGTGTGCCTCATCCTCCCGCATGCCACAAAGGCGACAGAGCCTCTGGCTGCGTGGCTCTGCCTGCGCCGTGTGGCGCCCCTTCTCTATCTGCAGTTCATGCAGCCCCATTCTAAAGCGTGCGAGTGTCGTGATCTGGGCGGCGCTGTTCAGCCCCGTCCAGAGCATTGGTGCGCCGCCACAGTCGTCTGCCATCCACCGCAAGTAAGTAAAGCATCTTGAAGCGGTGTGACCATGAGTCAGGCACTGAGCGGACGACGCTGAGCTGGTTGGCGTCCTCTGGCAGCTCTGGTGTGCTGGTCTCTGATGCCAGCCAACCCGCCGCTGCTGTCTCTAGCAGGCGGGCGATGCTCCCCGCCTCCTGGCCCCACACCAGCGTGTGCCCCACCGTGCTGAGGCACTCGCTCAGCTGTGCCACCCAGCTCTCTCGCACGCCACCCGCCGCTAGCTCCCAGCTCTCCCGCTTGCCGCCCTCAGCAGATCGCCATCCGGCCGCCGTAGCGCTTTCGCCCAGAAGCGCGCCGTCTGCCGCAGCCAGTCGGTCGACAGCGGTCGCCAGCCCACCTCCGTCGCCAGCAGCGATAGCTGTTGCCCACACCTGCGAATACGGAGAGCCTCGCGCACAGATTGCAAGTGCAGGGCTTCCATGGCGCGCCACTTGCGGCGCGCCGCCTTGGAGGGGCCCCCTTCCCCTCCAGCCAACCCCCACTTGTCGGCTGCCCCCGAGAAGATCCCCTGTACCCCCATGCCCGCCCCCGCCATCAACCCTGGGCCCCAGATCTCGCACCCGTAGTTAATTACAGGTCGCCCCAGTGCGTTGAACAGGTGCGCCTTTACTCCCACGTTGTGGAGGCCCA
>VFSX01000116.1:447500-478470 GCA_016618255.1 Chlamydomonas sp. UWO 241 | reverse complement strand
GTGTGTGTGTGTGTGTGTGTGTGTGTGTGTGTGTGTGTGTGTGTGTGTGTGTGCGTGTGCAATGCCCTGTCCCTGCAGGTACTTGGACTCGGCCTCGGCCTCGGCAGCCTTGACGACGGTGACCTGCACGCGGGAGGGAGTGTGTGTGTGTGTGTGTGCGTGTGTGTGCGTGTGCGTGTGTGTGAGTGTGTGTGTGTGTGTGTGTGTGCGTGTGCAATGCCCTGTCCCTGCAGGTACTTGGACTCGGCCTCGGCCTCGGCAGCCTTGACGACGGTGACCTGCACGCGGGAGGGAGTGTGTGTGTGTGTGTGTGCGTGTGTGTGCGTGTGTGTGCGTGTGTGTGAGTGTGTGTGTGTGTGTGTGCGTGTGCAAGGCCCTGTCCCTGCAGGTACTTGGACTCAGCCTCAGCCTCGGCAGTCTTGACGACCGTGACCCGCACGCGGGAGGGTGTGTGTGTGTGCGTGTGTGTGTGCGTGTGGTTGTAACTGGGCGTGAGAGCGTGCGTGTGCGCATATGCAGGTGTGGCCGTGTTCCAATGTGTACCGTCGGTGCTGTACGCTGGCCTGAGTCAAGGCATTTTTTCCGTTACCCAACCCGCAAAAGCACATTCTCGGGGTTGAGATTGGCGTTGCAGGTTGACCCTTATTGGGACACGCATTTGGGGTGCAGTTTCACACACCCCGCTGTCCTTCCACCCTCTTTCCTCCACCACATGCTGCGTACAAGCAATGTTCTAAATAGCGATTGTCATGAGCTTCCCAATGCAATTCGAATCGTTGATCTCGAGGCAGTATCGAGGGATTTATGTCCAGTATATATGCCTTTTACTTGTGACAAAGGTTTGGGGGCAGCCTTCCCCCAACTGCCCCTTGTGTGTGTAATTGCGGTACGTTGTGTGTAAGTGCGGTACGTTTTGAAGTGTGCGCACCTCTCATCACAACCATGAGGCCCTGTGGCAAATGGCATGACCCGTGCCATTTGTGGCCGCTCGCTGCCTCTCCTTGAGCGTGTGTGTGTGCGAATCGTGTCGTGCATATGCACGTGTGGCCGTGGGTGTGCCTGCATGCACGAACACGTGCGTCAGCCCTGTCCAGACACCCTGCCAGCACCTTAACCGGCCACCCTTGTCCAGCCACCCCGCCCCACCCTGTCTAGACACCCAGCAGCTGTCACCCACCCTATCCAGCGACCCTGTCCCACCCTGTCCGCCCGCCTTGCCCCACCCTGTCAAGACACCCTGTCCCACCCTGCCCCTCCCTGTCAGGCAGGTACACCACAGCTATGTAGTATTAAACAAACACACACACACACACACACACACACCTTGTGGGCCTCTGCCTTCTCGAGCGCGGCCACGCGCATGCGGCGCGCTGCGTTGATCTCGTTCATCGCGGCCTGGGGAACGTGTATAGAGATGTGGTCAGCAGATTCTGTGTTGGTCACGCCACGGCTGCGAATGCAAAAAGTCTGAGGAGACTTACAAAGGCGAGGTGGGAAGGGGGGGGGGGGGTAGCAGGCGGCGCGCTGCAATGGTCTCGTTCATCGCGATCAGGGGAGCACCCCAGGAGCGTCCTGGGAAAGGGTTACAGAGGTTTGGGGCTGTGTAGGGTTTCAGGAGATGGGGTTGATGGAGATAGGGCTATACAGGAGATAGGGGTGTAGCTGCAGGATTGCGGGTCACATTTGTAGGGAGAGAGGTGGAAGGAGGGAGGGCGGGGGGGTGGGGGAGGGGCTGGGGCGGTGTGTGTGGTGGGGGTGTGTGGGTGTGGGTGGGGGGGGTGAGGGGGCTGGGGCAGGGGGGTAGCAGGCTGCACGCTGCGTTGGTCACGTTCATCGCGGCCTGGGAAACGCAGCAGTGCAGACGATAGGGGTTGAAGGTCGCGTGCATGCGCACCCAACCTTGGGATCACGTCATCAACGCCAATCACATTGCTTGGTTTCGGCGCCCACCTCGACCGCCTTTGAGGGCTCGATGTCGGTCACGAGCGCGTGCCTCCCCTGCCTCCTCTGTACACGCCCATCCCCTGCCCTGCCTCCCCTGCTCCCCTCCGCAGCATGCAAACACTTCCCTGTCCCCCCCTGTGGGAGTAACCCACCTTGACCGTCTGTGTGGGCTCAATGTCGGTCACGAGCGCCACCACCGCCACCGCAACGACTCATGGCTTGTGCAAGCCATTGTCGTGTACAGGCTGCTGCTCCCACCCTCGATGTGCGCCCCTCACATCCACAGCAGCCCCCCCCCCGCCCCCCTGGAGGAGTAACCAACCGTGGCCGTCTTTGCGGGCTCGCTGTCGGTCACGGGCGCCATCACCGTCGCCGCCATGCCCCACTTTTGATCATTGTCGTACAGGCTGCTGCTCCCACCCTCGAGATACGCCCCTCCCCCCTCCCCACCCACCCCTCCCTCCCCTGCCCCTGCCTCCCTGTACGCCTCCCCTACCTCCCCTGTACGCCCCTCCCCCCGCCCTCGCTCCCCTGCCCCCTCTGAACGCCCCTCCTCTGCCTCCTCTGTACGCCCATTCCCTGCCCTGACTCCCTGCTCCCCTCCACAGCATGCAAACACTCCCTGGGGGAGTAACCCACCTTGACCATTTTTGCGGGCTCAATGTCGGTCACGAGCGCCACCACCACCACTCATGACGTGTGCGAGCCATTGTCGTGTACAGGTTGCTGCTCCCACCCTCGATGTGCGCCCCTCACATCCACAGCATGCAAACACCCCCCCGCCCACCCCACTGGGGAAGTAACCAACCTTGACCCTTTTTGCGGGCTCAATGTCGGTCACGAGCGTCACCACCACCACTCATGACGTGTGCGAGCCATTGTCGTGTACAGGTTGCTGCTCCCACCCTCGATGTGCGCCCTTCACATCCACAGCATGCAAACACTCCCCCGCCCACCCCACTGGGCAAGTAACCCACCTTGACAGTTTTTGCGGGCTCGATGTCGGTCACGAGCGCGGCGTGGATGTGGAATCCGTAGCCAGACATCGACTTGGAGAGCTCTTCCTGCGTTTGGGCGTTTGGCAGGCGGGCGGAGAGGGGGAGCGTGTGAATGCGTGGTCGGCGTGGGCAAAGGTAGACGCAAGGAGATCAGCGAGCGCGTGGTGCAGTGCTTTATTTCCATTTTTCTCGTAGCCAACGTCCCGTTGACCGCCTTGACTGCCGCCTTATATTAGCGTTGACCGCTGACCGTCAAATGTACGTCGTTTTCAAGCTCTTCAAGATGGAGCTTTGACAAGATCTATCTGATGGGGTTGTCAGACCATCAAGCAATTCGGGAAATCGCTTAATCAAATGGCTACCGATGGTTACACGCACACACACACACACACAAACACACAAACACTGTGCAAACACAGTGTTGTTACTGTTACACACAACAGTGTTCGAACACTGGGAATCCCCACCTTGATGTTGCCAGCGATCTCCTCCTTGGACTCAAACACAGCATCAAGCTCCATCTTGGGCACAGACGCGCGCACGATGTCAAATACATACGACGAGATCTGCGAGGGGCAAAAGAGGAGGAGAGAGCAGGGATAGGAGAGGGGGAGAGGAGGGAGGAGGGAGGAGTGTGTGCTGCTCGAACATGCAACTGCGCTGCGGCACGTGCACCACACACGTGCACACACACGCATATGCACACAAGCACACACACACACGCACATGCACGCACACACATCCACACGTGCACATGCACACACACGCACACAACCGCACGTGCCTCTTCCAGTCGACCAGCTTCACACCTGCACGCACACTCTCTCACATACACACTCAAGCACACATACACACAGATGTACTAGAGATAGTGGGATAGACACAGTTACAGTTACAGTTACATCGGCTTTCCAGCAAAGACTACCTCTAGTCCTAGTACCACCGCCTAGACCCAAGTCCAGTTCTGGCCCTAACAATTACTTGTGAGGGGCGGTAGCCACCAGCCGGCTGCCTGCCAACGTGTAGTCCCAGAGCAAAAAGGAGAGCTATTGTGCGACGCCTCCAAAATAGGTCCTAACTGCTTCTAGGGGATAGGGGGTCAAGTGGCGCTTGCCAATCTACTTGACCGCCGTGGTGGAGGGGCCGGCGCCTGAGGGGCAGCCGGACCGTACACCACGGCTCTCCACCCGACCCTATCCTGAGCACGCTCAAACGCCGTGTCCGAAAAAGTCTTCCAATCAGAACGAGTGCCACTAGTTTCGCCTAGCTGCTGAATCAGTAGCTTAAGAAAATAGTGTCGGGAGGAGGCTGGAGGCCGGCCTTGCTGCCGAGCCACATCCATTGTGCAGTCAAAAGTCGTACGAGGAAGACGAGAAGCCGGCATGCGCATCACATGGCCTAGCCACTGCATTGAGCGCTTTGCCACAAGGCTCCCAATTGGCTCAGTGTCGCACGCCTGCCGAATGTAAGTTAATCTGTGCCGGTCGACCAGGCGCACACCCAGAATGCGACGAAGGCAGTTAGAGTGGGCAGCCTCCAATCGAGTCAGTTGTGTTTTAGTAGGGGCCCATGTTTCGCAGCCGTACAGAAAGTGGGGCACCACGAAAGTGTTGTAAACCCGCATCTTAGACTGCACTTGCATCTTCTTGCTGGCCCAGTTACAGTTACATGGCATTCCAGCTAAGACAACACTAGTCCTAGTGCCACCGCCCTGTGAAGGACGATAGCCACCAGCCAGTTACCTGCCGTCTAGACTACCGCTCCCGCCGGCTAGTTAGACCCAAACAGTCCCTGAGGGACATGTCTGGCAAGGAGCGTATAGGAAAGGACCGTCCTCCTCCTGGCCTTTGAGGCCAACCACGCCGGCTGTGCCGACTGGCGGCGCTGAAGCAGAAAAGTCCCCGCCTGGCATGGTGCATGGTTGTCCAACTCCATGCATGGGGCTCTGCCTGCGCCCCATGCGTCATGCATGGCCAGGTCCCACCCTCCAGGGGGGCCTGGGCAAACAGAGTCGTCATGGCAGGCTGCCTGAAGACCAATGCCGACGCCAGTCACCGGCAGACGAGTGCCCCCGAGGGTGAGCGCGGTGACAAACGCTGCGATGGTGAAGCGGATAAACTCTGTTGTTGCCTCGGCGGTCACCACCGCTGAAGCCCTGATGGTAGCTCGCCCCACGAGCAGCCATCTTGACCAATGTCCAGCATGCATTGACGGGCGCCAGCTCCTCCGCTCGTCGATCAACTCGTCGAGATCGGTGCCGCATGGCGTCCTGCATGGGGGGAGGATAAGGGCCGTCTCCCAGCACGGGCCGCGGCAGCGCCGCGGCTACTCGCCAAGCCATGACAGCGCCGGGCAAGCCGCTCCTGAAGTGTTCCACCGAGGGGCAGTCTAGCAGGAGCCAGGCCAGTCGTATTTTATCCCGCTCGTCAGCGGCACGGAGATCCTAGTCACCAGCAGCGCCGCATTGCTGGGTCCAGGGCTCGGCGACGAGAACGCGCCTCCGTTAATCGAGCCCCTGCTGGCCCAAATCTTATCAAAAGACGCAAACACGCCCAGCGCGCGACCGACACGCACACCGATCTCCTTCTCCACACCACCACTCTGGGTTATCCAACTCCCTAGATACTTAAATGCAGAGACGGTCTTCACTTCACCACCAGTCAGCGCAAATGTGGGCAGATCCGCGTCAAAATCTGCTGGCGAAATCATCACTTCTGTCTTGGCGGCGTTGATTTGCATGCCAAAGCTCGAGGACACTTGGTCAAGGATTTTCAGCATAAGCGCCAACTGAGCTGGGTCATGCGAGAACAAACATAAATCGTCGGCATACATCAGCATTACTATGCGCTCAACCGACGACGACAACACAGAGCCGCCGGCTCGGGTCATGACTGACACGCCAGCCCCCTCTGGCATCATGTCTAGCGCCTTTTTCACTATGTGGTCAATAAAAACATTGAACAACACAGGAGCAATGACGCACCCCTGTCGCACACCAGACGACACGGGGAATTCGTGCCCGATTTTCCCAGCCAGCCGCACGGCAGCTGCGGTGTTGGTGTGAAGATCCTCCAACAGATCAATAATGTGCGGATGAACACTATATAATCTAAGGACTCTCCACAGTGCCGCACGGTTTATGCAATCGTAAGCTTTAGAATAGTCGACAAATGCCACAGCCATGCATTGTTTGTACTCGGCATGTGCCGCGCTCAGCGAGCGCAGAGTAAAAATCGCATCAACAGTGCCTCTGCTTTTTCTGAAACCACACTGAGCCTCATGCAACTGACCATCAACCTGCGTGGAGACGCGGTGCAGAAGTATGGCAGCGTACACTTTCCCGGCAATAGAGAGAAGGCTTATACCGCGGTAGTTACCAGGGGAGTCACGCGGACCCTTCCCCTTATATAACGGTGTGATAATAGCAGTTTTCCATTCCCTCGGGGCTCTCCCCGACCGCCATACGGCGATGATGACCCGGTGGAGCCATGCGATGGCAGGTGGGCACCGCAACAGCATGGCGTCCAGCTGGTCACCGCCCGGAGCGGCGGCCGAGCGCAACGCTCGCACACACGCCTCCGTCTCAGCCAGGTCAGGGGGGCGCCCGTGCGCCTCGTCCACCTCTGTGGCGCGTGTGAGCTCAAACGCCGCTACATCGGGATAGACACAGTCAATGTTTATCCACTCAGTGGACTAGTGCGGGTGATAATATCTGCCTGCCTCAGGGATTGAGTGCGCAAGCACAAGCCTAATACGCCAATAAAGGCGTCCAACAAGACTGTAAAATCGACCACACACACACCTGACACACCTGCTGCTCGGATTCGGTCAGCTTCGTACGCAATGCACACCCGCACACCCGCTCTCACACACACACACACCTGCTGCTTGGATTCGGTCAGCTTCACACTGAATGCACACCCGCACACCCGCACACCCGCACACCCGCTCACACACACACTCAAGCACACCTGCTGCTTCGAGTTGGTCAGCTTGTAGAACGCGTCGTACATGTCCTCCTTCTGGACCTGGTACTGCACGCTGACGACAAGCTCCACAAACACATTGTCCTGTGAAAAGAGAGGGAGGAGGCAGCAGGTTTGTCAGTGACGGGGGCGTGCTGCTGGAGTGCATAGTGAGGCTTGTACGGGTGCTGCACGGGCCAGTCAACTTTATGTTTGTGCGGAGCAGGAACTGCACGCTGACGACGAGCTGCACAAACACATTGTCCTAAGGGGCTTACACGTCACGGGTCACCACTCTTCTATACGTGGGAAAGTGACTCACAGCCCACACTACGTGGCGGTACTATGGCTGTCTCTGTGTCTTCCCCACAGCACATCAGTGTGTTCCTGGCAGCGGGCGCTGCACGGGCCAGTCAACTCTCTGGACGTGCAGCGCAGAGAGGGTCAGTCAACTCTGCACGCACGCCAGGGTTGCACGACGCGTAAACCCGCAAACCTACACCAAGTCGAGCACCCCAAAGGTTGCCAAAAGGTCCTACGTTATTCTACTCGTCAAGGGTTTCCCATATTCATTGGAATCACCTCATTTGACCGAATGGCGTAGGCGCCACACTCTGGCCACAATCAGTCAAACTAGCCTCATGCAGCTCTTGCCATTTTCCCCCGTGTTCTCCAGGGTGTTCTCCTAATTTTTCATTTTGTTCCCGTGTCGTGTTTGCTACCATGTTCTCTACCGTGCTCTGTGCTGTGCAAACCCTGGCGCAGGCATACGGGCCAGTCAACTCTCTGGTAGTGCAGATGCGTGCACGCAGGCACGCACGCGCACGTGCCCCCTTCCTTCCCCCCATGGTCTCTACCTTGGAGTGGCTGTGCGGGCGCAGCGCGGGCCAGTCAACTTTGTGGTCGTGCAGAGAGAGGCCGTGCCAGGGCCAGTCAACTGCGCACGCAGGCACCCACGCGTGCGCGCCCCTCCCCCGCGCACCTTGGTCTTGGTCTCGCAGCGCACGTCGAGCTGCTGCACGCGCAGGGAGACGACGCCGGCGACGGACTGCAGTGTTGGTTGCATGGCGTCAAGATCAGCCATGCGCGATTCTGCTGCTGATGCACGCCATGGGGTGGAGACAAGGCAAGCTGCTTGGCACATGCACGCCCCTCCGGGACCCCAGCAGCGCGCCTTATTACAGATGCGTGCACTGCTGTGTGTGTGTGCGTGCGTGCGCCAGGCCCTCGCGGGGGCGCACGGAAGCTGTGTGGTGTGTTGCTGTCAGTTCAGCAGCGCACCTGGCCGATCAAGCCGCACACGCAGTTGCATCCAGGGTTGGCGAAGGCCGAGAACTTCCCGCAATTCTGCAGCAAGAGGGGGCGAGGCGAGGCAATGCCCGTGGGTGTGTGTGCGTGTGCGTGCACGCGCGCGTGTGCGTGTGTGTGTGCGTGTGTGCAGGTGTGTGTGGCGCCCCATGTGCACGCGTTGCTGTGATTGGGGACTGCAGGCAGCTACCCAGGCCCTGCCCTGAGGGGCACAGTGGGGCGTGCATGGCGCAGGCCACACACACGCATAGCACGAGTGTGTGTGTGTGTGTGTGTGTGTGTGTGTGCACGCGCGTGAGCAGCAGTCAGATGCACAGTGCTGTGTGCATCATGCACATGCATGTGTGTGCACACACGCTCCTGTCCTCATGCGAGAGGGAGGTCGCCGCAAGGACTGACCTCGATCACCGCGACGGTCTGGGTGGAGGGGCAAGTGAAGCACTGGTGGCACGACATGACGACTGGTTGGAGAGGAATATGCGATCTTCCGAGATTTGGAGTGACTCGGCACGAGGTGTGGGAGCGCCTCACTGCCGGCACCTCAGGTAACCTCGGAGGTTAACGCCTGGTATATACAGCGTGGTTTTGACATTACATGCACATTTTAAGCTATCATAGCGCTCATGTAACATGTTTTTTTTATGAGTAAATCAATTCAGCAAAAATCTTCTGGATGATGATGAGTTTTTACAATCCACTCTCTGGCGGGCACGCGTTCGGTTCCAAAGCTCCAGCAGGACTTAGAGGAAGCAGTCCTGAAGACCTGCCAACAGAAAAAAGGGGGGATGCCCCACGGAAGCGCCACCCACACGCGGTGGCGGGCACCAAGCAAGCAGCACCACAGTGCAGGCTCCACACTCAACCCCTCCAGGAGACGGATGGCGGGCCCAAGGTATAAAACCATGAAGGGACCAAAAAGCCCACCCTCAACCCACCGGAAGCGGGGCCGTTGTGCACACCCGCCGCAGCACTCCGCTCAGCTACCACATCACAACCCGCCAGCGCACGCATGTGGCGCCACCTCCCCTCAAAAGAAACCATCCTCTCAGGGATCTAGGACGTCTTGTTCAGAGTGAGCCCGCCGTCCACTACTCCAACAAAGGGGTGGGTCGGGCCCACCACACCCGCCCACCCGCGCGGCATCCCGCCGCCCTCAGCAAAGGACGCCAGCGCGTCCCACAGATCCATCGTCGCCAGCTCCCCCGCCCGCTCAACCGCCACCGAGCGAGCAGGGGGCTGCACACCATCACGCGGGCACGTAATGCGCCACAAGTGGCGGCGGCCTCGCTCCATGGCGTCCACCACGAGCGCTGCCACCACCGCCCACACACCAGCACGCACCCCAGCGGGAGGCTGCAGCAGCCACACCTGGCAGCACGTGATGACCGGCGTAGGAGCAGGGAGGGCAGCAGCAGCCGCCACCACCACCGCCTCCGCCACCGGGCACCCCCAGAAGCTGTGCGCACGCCACGCCGTCGCCGGCGGCCCGTCCTCATCACGGCACCGCCACCCGCAGGGGCACTCGGGCACGCCTAGTGCAGCCTGCTTGTGAAAACCACTCACCCACAGCCGCCAGATGGGCTCCTTGCGAGCGTTGAGGAGCGGCATCCGCCACAGTGTCGGCACCGCCGCCTCCAGGCCGCGCAGCCCCGCGAAGACCTGCGCGTCGGTCGCGCGGGGGCCCCCGTGCGGCCCGTGGTCCAGCGCCAGAGCCGCCTCCACCGTGGCTGCCCGCCGCACTCGCCGCTCGTCCACAACCGCCCGCAGTTGAAGCGCCACCGCCAGCTTGCACGTCAGTTTCCCCACCACACCCGGGCCGTGCGCAAACCCAACCCATCGGGGCTCGCCCGCGGCGCCGCCCCCCCCAGGTAGGGGAGCAGGTTGGGCAGCTGTGGATCGGAGGCCAGGCCGCCCACGCTGCCAGCCAGCCGGCGTGATGACACTCGGCAGCTTCCACCCAACCAGCTGCAGGATCTCCACCACAGCAGCGCGCTCGCCCGCCTGGGGGAGGGGCTGGAAGTGACGGAGCGGCCAGAGCACAGTGAGGGCAGCTCCACCAGCCGCCGCCTCGACCCAGGCTGGGGGCAGCGCCGCAAGCACGACCGCCACTGCCGTGAACAGGGGGTCGAGCGTGCGCCGCACGCACAGCAGGTCTGGCACACACCCCGGCACTGGCGGCGGCACCTCTGGGAAAAGGGCGCGGCACAGGACTGCCCTCCAGACATTGCCCCCGTCATAAGCGCCGCACGCCAGCGCCGCGCGTATCTGCCCCAGCACGAGCCGCGCGCGCGCCGGATCCGCAGCAGCGTACACCCTCAGGCAGGCGTGGTCAACCGTGCGTGTGCTGCGCACCATGTCGACAGCAGCGAGCCACGCCCACAGCACGCACAGGTCCGTGACCGTCCGCATGCCGGGGAGGGCGTCGCGCACGCGGGCCAGGCCGTCCACCAGCCAGCGTGCCGCATCGGTCGGGCTGAAGAGCGCATGCCCTGCCGCATCCCCAGTGGGCTCCCGCCACTGTACCGACCGCTGCGCAGCCGGCAGCTCCAGCTGGAGGAGGGGGTTAGCCCAGAGCGGCGCCTCCGCCCCCCACAGCTCAGCTGTTTGCACGCGCCCCGTGATGCGCGCCACCGGCCCCAGGGCCTGCACCCCATCGAGCATGCGCCTCATCGGCCCAGCCAAGAGCGCCGCCCTCACAGCCGGGTCCACGCACTCACCAATAAGGCCGTCCGGGAGGGCGCCGGCCCTGGGCGCGAGGCCAGCCATAAGCACAAAGAGGCTCGGGTGGGCCTCCGGGCACAGGCGGTGCACCGCCTCCACCATGAGCGGCTGCCATGCCGGCTGGGCCGGGGGCGCGGGCTGCTGTTCCGGCTGTGTCCCGCCGCCGCCACCGCCGCCACTGCCGCCAGCCCCGCCGCCACCGCCGGCCCGTGGGGCCGGCAGCAGGAGATGGGGGGCGCCTGCCGCCCACGCCCCAAACAGGCACGCGAGGTGGACGGCCCACTGCCCGTGCACGATCTCCCGCCACGCCGGCGCCCCAAAACCACCATGCGCCGGTCGCCCCAGGAGCATCGCAGCAGGCGCACCAGGCACCGAAGAGGCCCACCGCGGCAGCTCTGCCGGCGGGTCCGGCCCCACGCTCCTGTCCACCAGAGTAGCCGTCCACCGGGAGAGCACCCTCTCGGCCTCCGGAGTCATGCCACAGTGCACCGCCCGGAACAGGATGCGGGAGACCCCGTACGTCGCCGCCGCGTGCCCCCTGCCAAACGCCGACATGGGGAAGCGCGCGAGCTTGGTATACGCGGCCGCAAGCCTCTCACGGCACACCCCGGTGACGCCCTCCGGGGGCGGCAAGCCGGCAGAGACGGGCACCCCCAGCGACACGCCCGCGTCCAGCACGCGCAGCCCAGCAACCTCGGCACCCGCCAGCAGGCCCTCCCCCGCCGACCCCAGGGGCAGGATGCCGCACTTGCCGAGGTTGAGGACAAGGCCCGTCGCTCGGCCAAACACCGCCATCGTCTCCACCAGTGCAGCGACGTCAGCCGGCGCACACGACCGGAGGAGGGGCATGCAGTCGTCAGCGTACTGGGGGCAGGTCACTCGGCAGCCAGGCACGACCTCGACCCCCACTGCCGGGCATGTGCGCAGGAAGCATGCGAGCGCATGCCCCAGGAACAGGAAGAGGGCTGGCGCGGCGGGGCAGCTCTGGCGCACGCCCGTCGCATACTTGCGCGGCGCAGAGATTAACCCGTTGACCTCGGCCGACGCGTACGTGTGCGTGAGGATGGTGCGGGTCCACGCCAGCACGCCGTCGCCGACGCCCACCGCCTCCATGACCGCAATGAGGAAGCCACGGTCGATGGTGTCGTATGCCTTGCGGAAGTCCAGGAGCGCCAGCGCTGCACCCGTCGGCCCCACGCCATCCGCCGCGTTGGCAGCCAGCAGGCCAGGCAGCATCTGCGTGAGGCAGATATTGTCCGAGATGCGGCGGCCAGCGAGGAAAGCGGTCTGTTCCGGCCCCACCACCGCAGAGAGCAGGGGCGTCCACCGCGTCGCCAGCACCTTGGCGAGGATGCGGTAGTCGGAGCCCAGCATGGTGAGTGGGCGGTAGTCTGGATGATGATGATGATGATGAGATGATGATGAGAGTTTTACAATCCACTTCTGGCGGTCACACGTACGGTTCCAAAGCTCCAGTGGGACTTAGAGAATCAAGGCTCAAGGCCCACAAAAGGTCAAGCTACAAGTAGCCCACGGTAACGCCATCCACACTTGGTGGCGGGCGCCAAGCAAGCAGCACCACTGTGCAGGCTGCACACCCAGCCCCTCAAATGGCCAGAGGGCGGACCCAAGGTATAAAACCATGAAGGGACCAAACAGCCCTCCCGCAGACCACCGGAAGCGGGGCTAGTAGCACACCCGCCGCAGCACTCTACTCAGCGACCACACCGCACCCGCCACCGCACGCGTGTGGCGCCACCTCCCCTTCAAAAACTCCCCCAGAGGGAATGTTATCTGATGATGATGATGATGGATGTTACAGTCAGGGACACCTCTAAAGGCGTATAAGACCGTGCTCGGCGCCATATGGCCCGAGCACCTTACTGAGATGGCTGGCTGTTGGTGGTAGGGAACCCCAACTCTGTAAAGAGCGTGGGCGCACCCCTAGGTCCCCTACCGCAGCGGCAGCAAACGCTTGTTGAAGTCGGTGAGCGCATGTTGGGAAACGGAAAACGCAAGGCAGGTTCGTCGCCAATTGCCAGAAGAGACATCCCCCCGTGGGGAGAAAGGCCAAGACGTGGCCGAAAAGGATATCCAGCCGGGCCGCAACCTCTAACGTGTTAAGGGGTTTTCTATCTGGGATTTCAACCAGCATTCACAGGATTCTCAACCTGTTACCCTTAACCTGGCTCTGAGCAGAAGCTGACCCCTTGTAGTTGCACCGAGCACGACATTGGACGTGTCGCAGGCCCCCCCCCTGCTGAAGGGGGGAGGCACAGAAGGACTCGGTGAGGGGCACATCCCTAAGCCTAACTACCTAGAAAGGGGCTGGAAAAGGCGGTCAGTAGTGACCAACAGTGTGGGATTTGGTGATAGGTTAGAAAGCAAGCTTGCCCCCCGGTTATAGCGGATAAATATGTTCCTTCTGCATACTCCGTTTTGAGGTCGTCATCTTTGAGGCAGCTTTCACGTGTGAGACCCAGCGTGGGCATTTCTCAGGTGCGCCAGCTGCGGTGCACTGCAAACGGCACAGTCCACCGCAGCTCCTCGGGAACCCACGCTTGGGTCCCCGCCACTATCGTGGCTGCCTCATTGACTCCTAATTCAAAACATCGTTCGCTTCAGGTCAATTATTCCTCCCGATCCTCTACCATCTCCAGGCTTGTGTTACGTATATCAAGGCACGAGACCAGAAAGTTGGCCATGTCACGCCAAAAACAAGGGTAAAGTAGCCCCGGGCTGGGGTTCATAAACGCCCGCATCTTCGCATCCAAGCCTTTATCGTCCCCAGGGACGCTCAGGAAAAGGGTGTGGAACTGTACGCGTGTCTCCGTATACGCTGGACACTCAAAAATCACGTGTGCCTCATCCTCCCGCATGCCACAAAGGCGACAGAGCCTCTGGCTGCGTGGCTCTGCCTGCGCCGTGTGGCGCCCCTTCTCTATCTGCAGTTCATGCAGCCCCATTCTAAAGCGTGCGAGTGTCGTGATCTGGGCGGCGCTGTTCAGCCCCGTCCAGAGCATTGGTGCGCCGCCACAGTCGTCTGCCATCCACCGCAAGTAAGTAAGCATCTTGAAGCGGTGTGACCATGAGTCAGGCACTGAGCGGACGACGCTGAGCTGGTTGGCGTCCTCTGGCAGCTCTGGTGTGCTGGTCTCTGATGCCAGCCAACCTGCCGCTGCTGTCTCTAGCAGGCGGGCGATGCCCCCCGCCTCCTGGCCCCACACCAGCGTGTGCCCCACTGTGCTGAGGCACTCGCTCAGCTGTGCCACCCAGCTCTCTCGCACGCCACCCGCCGCTAGCTCCCAGCTCTCCCGCATTGCCGCCTTCAGCAGATCGCCATCCGGCCGCCGTAGCGCTTTCGCCCAGAAGCGCGCCGCCTGCCGCAGCCAGTCGGTCGACAGCGGTCGCCAGCCCACCTCCGTCGCCAGCAGCGATAGCTGTTGCCCACACCTGCGAATACGGAGGGCCTCGCGCACAGATTGCAAGTGCAGGGCTTCCATGGCGCGCCACTTGCGGCGCGCCGCCTTGGAGGGGCCCCCGTCCCCTCCAGCCAACCCCCACTTGTCGGCTGCCCCCGAGAAGATCCCCTGTACCCCCATGCCCGCCCCCGCCATCAACCCTGGGCCCCAGATCTCGCACCCGTAGTTAATTACAGGTCGCACCAGTGCGTTGAACAGGTGCGCCTTTACTCCCACGTTGTGGAGGCCCATGGCATCGTATCTGCGCGCTAGGGCGAAGCGTGCACGCTGGCCCGCCCCCTGCCTCTGCTCCAGCCCCGCGCCTATTGCCCGACGGCTCCCAAAAAGCATGCCCAGATATTTAAACTCGTGATTGATGGGCAGGTCCATACCAGCGTACTTCAGGGTCACCCTTCCCCTGGCGCTCGTGACCGGGCAGTACTGGTCGTTAAACACCACCCCCTCAGATTTGCGGACATTGACAGTGAGAGCGTGCGTCCTGCAAAAAACGTGAAGTGCATCTAGCAAGCGCTGGAGCGCCTCCGGCGTCTCTGCCATGAGCACGAGGTCATCTGCATACAAGAGTAACCGTAGGAGCCGCCTGTTTGCTCCTGTCCCTAGGGGGACCCCGACCTCTGGCATCTGTGCGTCAAGCTCCCCTTCTAGTGAGTCGATAAACAGCCCAAACAAAAGCGGCGACATTGGGTCGCCCTGCATGACCCCCTGGCGTGTGGTGAAGCCTGGTCCCACCGTGCCGTCTATGCGCACGCACATGCCAGCCCCATCGTACAGTGATGTCAGGGCTGCTAAAAACGCCCCCCCCACCCCCAGGCTCTTAAGGCACTCCCACATGAGCTGCCGATGCACGCAGTCGTATGCCTTTCTAAAGTCGATGAAGGCAGTATACAGCGGTTTTCGCTCATGGCTGCGCCTCTCAATCATGTGCTGTAGGATGAAGGCATTGTCAGGGGTCCCCCGCCCTTCCGGAACCCTGCCTGCCCGGCGGCTCTATGGCCGCCCTTCTCAGCAAGGTCGTCTAGTCTGCGGAGTAGCACCAGACTATAGAGCTTAGCAAGCGCCCCACCCACCGTGATGCCCCTATAGTTGTCCCGCTCGTCCAGATTGCCTTTCTTCGGCACCGGCGTGACTGCCCCCATGTGCCATGCTTTGGGATACCCCTCGCGGAAGACCCGATTGAGTAGAGGTGTGATCGGTTCAAGCAGCGCGTGTTGCGGCTCGCTCCCCTCCACATCTCCCCCACCCCCTGTGTCCCCCTCCCAGTCCATGCCCTTTGATAAAATTCTACCGGTACGCCGTCCACGCCCGGCGCTTTGCCCGCCGCCATGCCCAGGAGGGCTGTGCTCACCTCGTCCTCGGTGATCCAAGCGTTGAGTACTCGTGCCCGCTGCTTATTTCCTTCGGAGGCATCCGAAAACGGGTTCCCTCCCTCCTGCAGCTCCCCATGGGCATGCTCGCCCCCAACCAGGCCCTCAAAGTAGGTCGTCCACCCCTCTACATCCCTCAGCCCCCCTCCCTGGCTCCCTGGTTTAACCTTGCGCCAGAATTTCCTGGGGGCGCCATGCATGTGTTTGAGCATAGCGTCGTACTCCTGGGCCTCCCATGCCCGGCGCACGCGTCGCGTGGTCTGCCTATACGCCCTGAACGCTGCTGAGGTCAGCGTCGACTGCGCCCCGTGCGCCCTCTCGGCCTCTCGATACGCCTGCCGTGCCTCCTTGCACTCCTGGGCATACCATGTGTTGTGTGGTCGCACTGATGCGCCCCCCCCCCTGGTTTTACCAGCACCGCCCCAGCCGCCCCTGACGCGTGCAGCGCCCGCGCTGCCCGCTCAACCGCCCCTTCTAGGAGCGCCTGCTCCTCATCTACCGTGGGGGCCTCCCGCGCCCCCTTGATCTCTGCCGCCACCCCCTGCAGCTCCCGTGCGTAGGCACGCTCCCCCCCCTCAGGCCACCTAAATCTAGTTGGCGTGGTGCATGGCATGGTAGGGTGTGGCGTGGCGACCGCCTCACCGGCCGCCTCGCCCATGGTCAGCACAACTGGGCAGTGGTCAAAGGACCCCTTCCAGCCTGGCAGGGTGGGGATCGTATGCACCCTGAGCGTGGCCCCCTCCCGCGGGGCCCCCGTCTCGCTAAACATGAGTGCCGGCGATGCAACGTGGTAGTCAACAACGCTGTGCGCATTCCTGCCTGTTGCATGGAATGTGTGTGCTCCCCCCTCATCCTCTGGCAAGCGCCCGTTCAGAATCACCATCCCGGTGTCTCGGCACAGTCTAATCATGTCCCTCCCGTGCGCGTTCTGCGGCCCGTGGTCGGCAGACGTCCGCTGTCCTACCCGCCCAGCCCGTGTGATGTCCCAAGCGGTCAGCGCGAGGGCGGGGTCACCCCCCTCGGCGTCGTGCCCCCCCCTGTCGTCCGCTTGGCCGGTGCGGGCGTTGAGGTCCCCCAAAACTAGCACCTCCCCCAGCTCCCTGTACTTGGCTATCCCTTGGGCGAGAGCCAGCATGTGGGCTTCCGCCGACAGGCTCCCGCCCTCCCGCTTCAGGTACGTGGAGGTGGGGGGGGGAGGTAGACAGCGCACGCGTACACGTCCCTCCCCCCCTTGAGCCTAATCCTGAACCAAAGCATCCCCAGCGCTGGGGTGTCTTCCACCACCTTGACGTGGCTCGCGATCGTGGAGCGCACATGAAGCGCCACCCCCCCGTGTTTAGCGGTGTATGGGCGTCGGCTGCATGCTAGGCACTTGAACCCCCTAATAGCCCCGGGGGCCTCGCCGGTATGCCCAGTTTCAGTGAATGCGATGATGTCCGTTGTGGCCCAGAGCCAGTTACTGACGTCGGCGCTCTGGTCTATGTGATAGTGTTGCCCTTTAACGTTCCACGTCATTACGCGTAACCCGATGCCGGGGCGTGGCCCGGCCGGCTGGGCCCGGCCCCGCCGTGCCCGGCCATCCCGGTGTGCTCCGCGTCGTGCATGGGGCCCATTGCCGCCACCGGGGGCGCCCCCAGCGCCCCCAGTGGCCCTGCCCCCCCCCTCGCCGACCCCATGCCCTGCTGCTGTTCCATTCCAGCATGCTGCTGCCCTACGCCAATGGGGTCCCATGCCGGCGGTCCCATGCCGGCGGTCCCATGCCGGCGGTCCACTTCTGGCGGTCACACGTGCGGTTCCAAAGCTCCAGTGGGACTTAGATGAAGCAGTCCTGAAGACCTGCCAACAGAAAAAGGGGGGGTGCCCCACGCAACGCCATCCACACACGGCGGCGGGCGCCAAGCAAGCAGCACCACAGTGCAGGCTCCACACTCAACCCCTCCAGTGGATGAAGGGCGGGCCCAAGGTATAAAACCATAAAGGGACCAAAAAAAAAAAAACCCTCAAAACACTGGAAGCGGAGCAGGTGCGCACACCCACCACAGCACTCTACCCAGCAGCCACAACTCATCCCGCCAGCGCACGCGTGCGGCGCTACCTCCCCTCACATAACTCGTCCCCTCAGGGATCTAGGACGCCTTGTTCAGAGTGAGCTTGCCGTCCACCACTCCAACATAGGGGTGGGTCGGGCCCACCACACCCGCCCAACCTCGCGGCATGACGCCGCCCTCAGCAAAGGACGCCAGCGAGTCCCAAAGGTCCATCGTCGCCAGCGCCCCCGCCCGCTCAACCGACACCGTGCGATCAGGGGGCAGCACACCATCACGCGGACGCGTGATGCGCCACAGGTGGCGGCATTCGCGCTCCATAGCGTCCACCACGAGCGCTGCCACCACAGCCCACACACCAGCACGCACCCCAGCGGGAGGCTGCAGCAGCCACACCTGGCAGCACGTGATGACCGGCGTAGGAGCAGGGAGGGCAGCAGCAACCGCCACCACCACCGCCTCCGCCACCGCGCATCCCCAGAAGCAGTGCGCACGCCACGCCGTCGCCGGCGGCCCGTCCTCCTCACGGCACCGCCACCCGCACGGGCACTCGGGCACTCCAAGCGCAGCCTGCTTGTGAAAGCCACTCACCCACAGCCGCCAGATGGGCTCCTTGCAGGCGCTGAGGAGCGGCAGCCGCCACAGCCCTGGCACCGCCGCCTCCAGGGTGCGCAGCCCCGCGCAGACCTGAGCGTCGGTTGCACGGGGGCCTCCGCGCATCCCGCAGTCCAGCGCCAGAGCCGCCTCCACCGTGGCTGCCCGCCGCACTCGCCGCTCGTCCACAACCGCCCGCAGTTGAAGCGCCACCGCTAGCTTGCACGTCAGCTTCCCGACCACGCCCGGGCCGTGCGCAAACCCAACCCACCGGGGCTCGTCCGCGGCCCCGCCCCCCGCAGGCAGGGGAGCATGTTTGGCAGTTGCGGATCGGAGGCCAGGCCGCCCACGCTGCCATCCAGCCGGCGTGATGACACTCGGCAGCTGCCACCCGACCAGCCGCAGGATCTCCACCACAGCAGCGCGCTCGCCCGCGCGAGGGAGGGGCTGGAAGCGACGGAGCGGCCGGAGCAGAGTGAGGGCAGCTTCTGGAGTCTTTCCTGTCTGGGGGAATGAGCTGGGTGACTTGAAATAAGCACACAGACCACGAATACAATGAGCCAGTCTGCGCATGCGTTGCAGGGTTGGCGAGCAGGAAATGGCAGCCCAGCAGAAGTCGCAAGGTTGGCACGCAAGGTGTCACTGGTCGCGCCACCGCGAATGAACGCGTGGCGTCTGAGTCAATATCAGAAATTACAGAGAGACACCAACGCAGCGACACCAACTCCTAGCTAGAGGTTCACTACCAGTCGATGTCACGACACCACGCACGACAGACCGCAGCGCTTGCGCTCCCCTTCTCCATCGGCCTCCCCCGCCGCCGCGCCCTCCCTCCCCGCGGTCGCGGAGGGGTCGCTAGTCGGCGCGCTCTTCGCCGGAACGGACGCGGCTGCACCACCCTCCGCCTCAGCCCCGCCCGCCCCCGCTGCGACTGCAACCACTGCCTCAGAGGACCTCGCCGCCGCAGGTTCGCCAACAACAACGCTCTCCGCCGCACCACGCCCCGCCGCCTCGGCCCCGCCCGCCGCGCCCGCCGCGCCCGCCGTGACTTCAACCGCCGCTGCCGCCGGCACAGCAGGCGCGGCAGACAGCGGCGCCGGAGGGTCGCTGACAACTGCGGCGCTCTCCGCCGCACCACCCCCCTGCGTCCCGGCCACGCCCGCGCCCGCGCCCGCCGCAGCCGCTGCAGCCACCACCGCAGCAGGCGCGGCAGGCAGCGGCGCCGCGCGCATGCCGCCCTTGGTGCGCCCCTCGTCCGCCTTGACCGCGCGCCTGAGCGCGCTCAGGCTCTGCCCCATCCCTGCGGAGGGCGCAGGTGAGGTTAATGGGGGTAGATGGGTGTAAATAGGTAGGCTCCCAGGTTGCGCCCCATCCCTGCGGAGGGCGGAGGGCAGTTGTGGGGGTGGCGGTTGGTTTAATGAGTAAGGGTCCGTCCGCCTTGACCGTGTGCCTGAGCAGGCTCTGCCCCATCCCTGCAAAGGGCGCAGGTGAGGTTGGTGCGGGCTGGTGGGTGTTGATAGTTAGCTCCCAGGTTATGCCCCATCCCTGTGGAGGGCGAGGGCAGTTATGTGTGGTTGGGTTGGCTAAATTAGTGTCCGTCCGCCTCGACCGCGCACGCCTGAGCGCGCCCAGGCTCTGCCCCATCCCTGTGGAGGGCGCAGGGCAGCTGGGGGTGGGATGGCTGAATTAGTTGATGTCGTGGGCGGTACAGGTCTATCCTCTGTAGGGGGTTTGATCACGTTAGTTGACGGTGGTTCTGGTTGTGGATTGTGGCTTGCAATCACTGAGGGCTGGTGGCTGCGGCATTCGACCAAATGTATGAGCCGAGAGGCTTCATCAGCAGTGCTGTGTCCGAGGGACAGCCCGGGGATGTCTCCAGCACGACCAGCAAACCTTGTTGCTTGATACAAAGTTCAACGTGAGGTCGTTGACCCCAGATCCTCCGACGCCCCGGGGTCCTCCGGGCACGTAGGAGTAAAAACTGAAAAAAACACACCAGATCCTCCTATCCCAAGCCCAAGTGAGATTGTTCATCCCAGATCCTCCTACCCCAAGCCCTCACACCCCACATCATCGCATCTGCGCGGTCGCCCTCTTCTGCGAGCGACGCAAACGCCAGCGGCGGCAGCGCGCCCGCCGGCGTCTTCAAACTTTCCATTTAAATATCACAAAATCACACATGTTCGCCCCCCTCCCATCCAGGTCCTCCTACCCCAGGCCCATCTACACAGGTCCGCCCCAGCGATTTTGTTTTCAGGATTTTGAATTAATACTCTGCAGCCGGAAAGTGTAAAAATCCACACATTCACACTTTTACACTAAATTCCGACTCAATTTTGCTTGTGAAATCACGCGTTTCGGGTTACCTGTTGGCAGACCCTCTCTCTATATCTCTCTCTCTCCTGCCTGCCTAGCTAGGTCCCCCGAATTATTACTTTACAGCCGGATTACAGCCATATGGCTGCGTGCAGCCGGAAACAAAATCACTGGTCCGCCCGCCACCTGCTCGGTCGCCCTCATCTGCAAGCGACCCAAACGCGAGCGACAGCAGCGCGCCCGCCGGCGTCCAACAAATTAAAAAGAACCTCTATAAATTTCAGGATCCCGAAATCACACTGCTTTCGCCGCCAACCCCAGGTCCTCCTACCCCAGGTCCCCCCTGTACCTGCGCGGTCGCCCTCCTCTGCGAGGGACCCAAGGGCTGCTGTGCCTCCACGTGGAGTGTGGGGCTGACTACTGTGCGCGGCACAGGCCTGGCTGGGGCCTGGCACGCTGCCTTGGGTAGGTATCAAGGGTGTGCTAGAGGAGGGGAGTGGGGGGTGGTGGGGTGGGGTGGGTGGGGAAAGATGGAGAACCCACCTGCGCGGTCTCCCTCCTCTGCGAGCGACCCAAACGCCAGCGGCGGTAGAGCGCCCGCCGGTGTGGGCGGCGCGTCGAGGACGTCGTCTGGGATGAGGTGCAGCGTGCGGTCGAGCAGCTCGCGCACGGTCTTGGGTTCCTGTGTGTGTGTGCGTGGGGGTTGGGGTGAGACAGAGAGAGAGTGAGAGAGAGCGTGTGTGTGTGTGAGGGAGATCATGTGTGTGTAGTTGTGGCATCTGGGATGAGGTGCAGCGTGCGGTCGAGCAGCTCGCGCACGGTTTTGGGCTCCTGTGTGTGTGTGCGCGTGAGAGAGTGTGAGAGAGTGTGAGAGAGTGTGTGTGTGTGGAAGGGAGGGAGGGAGGGAGGGCGAGAGGGTGAGAGGGCGAGAAGGAGAGCGTGTGCGGTTGAGCAGCTCGCGCATCATCTGCTGCGCGCAAATCCATGTGTGTGAGTGAGTGAGTGCACGTGTGTGTGTGTGTGTCTGCGTGTGCCGTCCTCACCTCCCCATCCTTTCCAGCCAGCACATTGTCGCAGTGCGCCTTCCACCGCTTGGATCTTGGATGCCCCGGCCACCGCCACCCGAACACACGCACGCACGCATGCGTGCCACACAGACAGACACGCTGACTTGCTCTCGGATGCCGTCCCCGCCTCCTTATCCTTTCCAGCCAGCACATTGTCGCTGTGTGTGCTGCCTGCCTGGCTTCCACCGCTTGGAACCCTTCCCGGCCACAGCCACCCGAACACACACACACGCACGCATGCGCACACACACACATGAAAACACACTCTTGACTCTCTCTCGGACGCCGCACTCACCGCCCCATCCTTTCCAGCCAGCACATTGTCGCAGGGCGCCTGCCTTCCACCGCCTGGAACCCTTCCCGGCCATCGCCACCCGTACGCACGCGCGCACACACACACACACACACACCCTGCCGTCCTTTCCAGCCAGCACCTCGTCGCAGGGCGCCTGCCTTCCACCGCTTGGACCCCTTCCCGGCCACCGCCACCCGTATACACACACACACACGCGCGCGCACACACACACACATACACACACACACTCCCTGCCGTCCTCACCTCCCCATCCTTTCCAGCCAGCACATTGTCGCAGTGCGTGCTGCCTGCCTGCCTTCCACAGCTTGGACCCCTTCCCGGCCACCGCCACCCGTACACATACACACGCGCGCGCACTCACACACACACACACACACACACACACAGACACACACACCCTGCCGCCCTCACCTCCCCATCCTTTCCAGCCAGCACGTTATCGCAGTGAGACTTCCACCGCTTGGAGCCCTTCTCTCCGAAGAACAGGTTGAGCAGCGGCTTGGCGATGTTGCGCACCTGTGTGTGTGTGTGTGTGATGTGTGTGTGTGTAAGGGTCGGCGGTCTATATAAAGCCCTATATAGTTATAGCCTATACATAGCCTATATATAGCCTATAGACGCGGGCGCCTGCCTGTATAGGCTCCAAACGAGCCCTATAATATAGGGTCCCGCGCCGAGTGTGGGGGCCGCAGAGGCCGCGAAAGGGGCACTTTGGCCTCCCATCGCGACATCAGCAAAGGAACGGGACCATGTGAACCTAATGCATCGCCGTGAGGAGCGAGAGGTCTCGAAATAGCCGTCGGAAGGAGTTCTCACGCTCCGGTCGACTGCAACAGCCGGCTCGTACTACCCCCGATTTTTTTTTTTTTTTTTCTGATGAGAGTTTTACAATCCACTTCTGGCGGTCACACGTACGGTTCCAAAGCTCCAGTGGGACTTAGAGAAACAAGGCTCAAGGCCCACAAAAGGTCAAGCTACAAGTAGCCCACGGTAACGCCATCCACACTTGATGGCGGGCGCCAAGCAAGCAGCACCACTGTGCAGGCTGCACACCCAGCCCCTCAAATGGCCAGAGGGCGGACCCAAGGTATAAAACCATGAAGGGAATGAGGCCCCACCACTTGCGACGCCCCAGAAAGGCATAGAGGGGACGACGTACTTTTGTTTGGCGCAGGGCTGGGGGGTTGCATGGGGGTTGCAGGGGGGGGGCTGCACGCATGCAGTGGGGTGGGTTGGGGAGGCACGCAGGTGCAGGTGGCCAGGAGCGTTCCCTGGCATGCTTGGCAGTATAGAGGACCTACAGGGCATAACAGAGACATGTCCTTATAAGGTTGGTGGCATGGGTATGGAGCAGCGCCGTGGCGTGCTGCGTGTGCTCCCGCCGCAGCCGGTGGGAGCGCAGCAGCGGCGGCGGCGGCGAGAGGGGCCGCTGCAAGGCGGCGGCGGGGAAGCCCGTCCACCCAGCAGCATATATGATGGAGTGGGGTGTTGTGTTTGGGGTTCTGGGTTTTAGAAAGGCGGTGTGGGTTGGTGTGTTGGATGCCTGCAGCGTAGGGCGGGTGTATAAGGGGCTTGCAACGCGTGTAATGTCAATACGAGAGCGTGCGACTCCGCGTCTCCGCGTCCCCTCCGCGCAGCCAACGTCTTTTATTGCTTCTCTCGCCTCGAAAATAATTCCAACAAATATTCGGAGTGCGGTTCCGGGTTCCTTTAGGGATGCATATAATTGTCATACTTTCCAAAAGCAGATTTGATTTTTATCTAGGAGATTTCTATAGTCCCTATATAGGGTATAGCCTATATATAGCCTATACAGGGCAGTATGGCGGGCCGGGACCCTATATCGACGAGGGTTATGTGTGTGTGTGTGTGTTGAGGTTAAGGGCTTTCAAGAGGGGTTTGGAGTAGAGGGTTTAGTAGGGGCGCAACAGCAGCGGCTTGGCGATGGTGCGCACCTGTGTGTGTGTGTGTGTGTGGGTGGGGGGGGTTAAGAGGGGTTAAGGCAGGGTTCAGGGGTTAAGAAGTCGAGGGTTTAGGGTCGCAACAGCAGCGGCTTGGCGATGTTGCACACCTGTGTGTGGTGTGTGTGTGTGTGTGTGTGTTGGGGTTAAGAGGGGTTTCAAGAGGGGTTTGAAGTCGAGGGTTAAGCAGGGTCGCAACAGCGGCGGCTTGGCGATGTTGCGCACCTGTGTGCGAGTGTGTGTGTTTGGCGTGGTGTGTGTGTGGTGTGTGTGTGTGTGTATAGGGTTGTGGGCAACCGTAGATGGACGGCCCCGTGTATCCGTATATACGTACATACGACCGTATATCCGTAGATACGTATCCGTATATGCAGTACAGGCTGCCTCATATGCATGTCAAATTGGCTGAGAGACACGCCGTTGGAATTCTGGATTTACAAGGAGCACTGTTGCTCTCGGTCTGATCATCATGCGCGCTAAGTTTTTCAGTAAATGCCAAAACCGTATTGTGGCTGCTCGGGCAGCTGCGGTGCGTGCGGTGCGGGAGCCAAGTCCTCTCCCTCCTCCCTTCCCTCCTCTCCTCCTCCCCCCTCCGTTTAGTCTACGACCTGATCTTGTTCAGTACCCAAGGGTCCCGTCCCTTGTTAAAACGCTGAGCAAGTAATAGCCAAGACCCAAGACCCAAGACTCAGGCCCCGCCCCCGCCTCCCGCCCCAGACTCCAGACCCCAGACCCCAGACCTCAGGCCCCAGACCCAAGACCCCAGACCTCGACCCAGAGAGACCCCAAAGTTGTTGCGCCACCCGCCCCATAGCCCCATGCATGCGCCCCATGCACATCACCACTACCCCCCCAAAGCTGCATGCAATCGACAGCGCTGGTCATGAAATTAATAATGCAAGACGAATCGTCCGATTCCGTGCTGTATTCGGGGAGTTATCTTGCCGTTTGTTGCGTGACTCCAAGGTGTGTCCCCATTGGCTGTCTGCTTGAAGGACCTGCGGCCCACGTTCCCCCATCCTATCCACTCTTGCTTGCTGCTACTGAGGCTGTTTGCGACCCGTTGCGACCCGTTGCGTCCGGCGTCCGCCGCAATCCACACAAAAATAAATGAACCGTATATTGCAGTGCGTATACCGCCCGCTTTTAAGATCCGTATGTACGGATATACGGATATACGGGATATACGGTTGCTCGCAACCCTATGTGTGTATGTGTGTTGGGATTAAGAGGGGTTTCAAGAGGGGTTTGAAGTGAGGGTTAAGCAGGGGCGCAACAGCGGCGGCTTGGCGATGTTGCGCACCTGTGTGTGAGTGTGTGTGTTTGGCGTGGTGTGTGTGTGTGTGTGTTGGGGTTAAGAGGGGTTTCAAGAGGGGTTCGAAGTCGAGGGTTAAGCAGGGGCGCAACAGCAGCGGCTTGGCGATGGTGCGCACCTGTGTGTGTGTGGGGGGGGGGAGTTAGGGTCGCACGAGCAGCAGCCTACGAGATGTTGCGCATCTGTGTGTGTGTGTGTGTGGGGGGGGTGGTTGGGGCTCAGAGGGGTTAAGGCAGGGTTAAGGGGTTGAAGGTCGAGGGTTAAGGGTCGCAACAGCAGCGGCTTGGCAATGTTGCGCACCTGTGTGTGTGTGTGGGGGGGGTGTTTCCAAAGACAAGGTACGGTTTAGGGGTTGGAGCAGGGATGCGGGTTCCGGGTTTAAACTGTAGAGCAGGTACTATGCGTGGCGGCCGCAGGTCTAGCTAGGACGCCCTCCCAAGCCCGCCTTACTAGAGGCCCGCAAACTGGAAAGCGTGTGAACTGAGGTTACGAGTTCCTTTTTGCTTTTCTTGGGCTCGACACAGTCTCCTAGAAATAAGTCTCTGCCCTGGAAGGCTGCGGTTTCCTGTTTGCCTCTGTAAACTGCAACTGTTACTGGTATTGGTACTGCGGTTACCTGTTTGCCTCTGCAAGTGTAACTAATACTGGTACTGGTGCTGCGGTTACCTGTTTGCCTCTGTAACTGTTACTGTTACTGGTGCTGCGGTTTCCTGTTTGCCTCTGTAACTGTAACTGTAACTGGTACTGCGGTTACCTGTTTGCCGCTGTAAACTGTTGTTGTAACTGTTACTGGTACTGCGGTTGCCTGTTTGCCTCTGTAACTGTAACTGTAACTGTTAGCGGTTACCTGTTTGCCTCATGAACTGTAACTATTACTGGTACTGGTGCTGCGGTTACCTGCTTGCCTCTGAAACTGCAACTGTTACTGTTACTAAAACTGCGGTTGCCTGTTTGCCTCTGTAACTGTTACTGTTATTGGTACTGGTACTGTCTGTACTGTCTGTTGTTACTGGTACTTGAACTGCGGTTGCCTGTTTGCCTGTTTGCCTCTGTAACTGTTACTGTTACTGTTACTGTCTGTACTGGCTGCTGTTCCTGGTTCCTGCCGCTGCTACTGCTTCTGTTAGGTCGTTACTGGTGACTGGACACCGACGCACTAGACGCAGTCTCCTAGGAAGTTGCTGATCCGTGCTGTCAGGTGTAATTGTTAGGGCCAGAACTGGACTTGGGTCTAGGCAGTGGTACTAGGACTAGAAGGTAGTCTTTGCTGGAAAGCCGATGTGACTGTAACTGCTGTCAGGTTGTTGCTGGTTGCTGAAACCAATGCCGGAGTTGTTTATGTTGTTACCGAGACTGCGCACCGAGGGGTTTGGCGTGCCGCAGCGCTTGGTGCCAAAGCGTCCCGTGACTGAGTCGGCGTAGATGCAGTAGGCGTCGAGGACCTGAGGGTTTAGGGTTAATGGTAATGGGTGGCCGTGGGGAGGTGGGAAGGTGGGAAGGTGGGGAGGTGATGTAAGGGTGCCGAAGCGTCCCGTGACTGAGTCGGCGTAGATGCAGTAGGCGTCGAGGACCTGAGGGGTGGTTTAAGGTTTAGGGTTTAGGGTTTGGGTTATAGGGTTTAGGGTTTAGGGTTTAGCGTGGCGGTGGTTGATTGCGTGGATATGGTGAGGGTGGTTGGGAGGTGGCAGGGGAGGTGGGGAGCTGGGGAGGTGATGCAGGGCGCCAAAGCGCCGCATGACGGAGATGCGGCAAAGATGCAGAAGGCGTCGAGGACCTGAGGGTTAGGTGGATGGGTGGATGGGTGGGTGGTGGTGGTGAGAGGGTGGGGTGGGGTGGGGGTGCGTGTGCATGCGCGTGTGTGCACGCGTGCACATCCATGCTATCCGCACACACACACACACACACACACACACACACACACGCACACACCTACCGTAGGCTGCCCGCCGCGTTGCCCGTGTACCCAAACACGCTACGAAACACATACACACACACACACACACGCACACACAAAATGGTCCCTAGCATAACTTTTGTGCTAACAAAAACGTGCCCAGAGCAGCGCCTCCGTGCCCTGCCACCGCGTCCCCTTCAGAGGGAAGCCCTAACGCACACACACACACACACACCTGCCGCTGGCTGCCCGCCGCGTTGTCCGCCTCCCCAAATACGCTGCCACACACACACACACGCACACACACGTGCACACACACGCACACACACACACCTGCCGCCGGCTGGCCGCCGCGTTGCCAGCCTCCCCAAACACGCTCCGACACACACACACACACACACACACACACGCACACACACACACGCACACACACACACACACCTGCCGCCGGCTGGCCACCGCGTTGCCCACCTCCTCAGACACGCTACGACACACACACACACGCACACACACGCACACACATGCACACACCTGCCGCCGGCTGGCCGCCGCGTTGGCCGCCTCCCCAAACACGCTCCGACACATACACACACACACACACGCACACACACACACCTGCCGCCGGCTGGCCGCCGCGTTGCCCGCCTCCCCAAACACGCTACGACACACACACACACACACGCACGCACACACACACACATGCACACACATGCACACACCTGCCGCCGGCTGGCCGCCGCGTTGGCCGCCTCCCCAAATACGCTCCGGTCAGCGTCACCCAGCACGCCCCACGGGTTGTGGAACGCGGCGCGCCCGATCATCACGCCCTCGATGAGCCCGCGCGTGCCGACCCCGCGCGTGCCGCCGCCGCCGCGCGCGCCGCCGTCGCCGCCGCTGGCACCATCGCCATCGCCACAGCCAGCTGCACGCCCCCCCTCGGTCGGGCTGCGTGCGGCAACACCACCATCGCCAGCGGCGACGTCAGCTGCGCCGTTGCTGTCGCTCGCGGCAGCCGCGCCGCTGGCCTCGCCGCCCCCGCCGGCAGCGCCCTCGGTCGGGCTGCGAGCGGCACTTTCACCAGCAGCGGCGCCGTGGTCGTCGCCAGCGGCGCGCCGCGCGAGTGCGTCGGCGCCGCCGACGCAGCCGCTCTCGGCGCTCGTGCCGCACGCGGGAGCCGCGCCGGTGCCTGCCTGCTGCGTGTGTGTGGTGCATGTGTGTGTTGCGTGTGTTGTGTTGTGTGCGTGTGTGTTGTGTGTGTTGTGCGTGTGGTGTGTGATGCGTGTGTTGCGTGTGTGTGTGTGTGTGTGTTGCGTGTGTGGTGTGCGCTGTGTGTTGTTGGTGTTGTGTGCGTTGCGTGTGTTGTGTTGTGCGTGTGTTGTGTTGTGCGTTGAACGTGTTGTGCGTGTGTTGTTTGTGTGTGTGTTGTTTGTGTTGTGTATGCTGCCTGCCGCTGCTGAGGTGTCGCGCGCGTCGGCAGCGCATTCGCTCTCGGCGCTCGTGCCGCACGCGGGAGCGGCGCCGGTGCTGCCGCTGCCTGCCCGTGTTGCGTGTGTGTGTGTGTGTTGCGTGTGTGTGTGTGTGTGTTGTGTGTGTTGTGTGGGTGGGGGTGGGTGGGTTGTGTGTGTTGCGTGTTGTTGGCGTTGTGTGTGTTGCGTGTGCTGTGTGTTGCGTGTGGTGTGTCTTGCGTGTGTGTGTGTGTGTATGTGCATGTTGCGTGTGCATGTTGCGTGTGTGTTGTGCGTTGCCTGCCGCAGGCGCGCGGTCGCGCGCGCCCCGCCCGCCGGCACTCGCCTGCGGCCCCCCCGCTTCCTCCTCCTCTTCCTCCTCCCGCTGCCGCCGCTGCGGCGCCGGCGCCCCTGCTGCTGCTGCTGCCGCCACCGCGTCCTCGCCACGGCAGTCCACGTAGCCCGGCGTCGGGAACGGGCCGTCGCAGAGGATGGCCGCTGCGGCCTCGGCTGCGTCCTGGACGCCCCCGTTGAGGCTGAAGCTGAGGTGGGGGAAGTCGCGCCTGGGGGGGGGGTCCATGTCGATTTTACAGTCTGTCGGACGCCAGCCACGGTGTGTGGTGTGTGTGTGTGTGTGTGTTTGTGGGTGGATGGCCGCCGCTGCTTCGCCTGCGTCCAGGACGCCGCCGTTGAGGCTGAAGCTGAGGTGGGGGAAGTTGCGCCTGGGTGTGTGTGGTGGTGGGGGGGGGAAGGTGTGTGTGTTTGTGTGTGTGCGTGTGTACGTAAGTGTTTTGTGTGGGTGGGTGGCTGCGTCCTGGACGCCGCCGTTGAGGCTGAAGCTGAGGTGGGGGAAGTCGCGCCTGGGTGTGTGTGGTGGTGGTGGTGGGGGAAGGTGTGTGTGTGTGTGTGTGTGCGTGTGTACGTGTGTGTTTTGTGTGGGTGGGTGGCTGCGTCCTGGACGCCCCCGTTGAGGCTGAAGCTGAGGTGGGGGAAGTCGCGCCTGGGGGGGGGGTCCATGTCGATTTTACAGTCTGTCGGACGCCAGCCACGGTGTGTGGTGTGTGTGTGTGTGTGTTTGTGGGTGGATGGCCGCCGCTGCTTCGCCTGCGTCCAGGACGCCGCCGTTGAGGCTGAAGCTGAGGTGGGGGAAGTTGCGCCTGGGTGTGTGTGGTGGTGGGGGGGGGGAAGGTGTGTGTGTTTGTGTGTGTGCGTGTGTACGTGTGTGTTTTGTGTGGGTGGGTGGCTGCGTCCTGGACGCCGCCGTTGAGGCTGAAGCTGAGGTGGGGGAAGTCGCGCCTGGGTGTGTGTGGTGGTGGTGGTGGGGGAAGGTGTGTGTGTGTGTGTGTGTGTGCGTGTGTACGTGTGTGTTTTGTGTGGGTGGGTGGCTGCGTCCTGGACGCCCCAGTTGAGGCTGAAGCTGAGGTGGGGGAAGTCGCGCCTGGGGGGAGGGGGAGGGGGGAGGGGGGGAGACTGAGGTGGAGGAAGTGCCTAGAAGCCGAGGCCCTAACCAGCCCAGCCACTGGACTCACTTAAGCGAGTACCGTAGTACCGCTTTGCCTTGCCGCCACTGTTATAAAGGGGGTACTTGTTTCGAATTTTGGTGCCTTGCCGTGAGATTTTTTGGGAATTTTCTCCCGTTTTGACGCCACTTTTGGCATTTTCGACTTTTTAGAAAATATTCTTTAGAAATTAGTCTTGCCTTGCCTTGCCGCGACGTTTTCCGAATTATTTAATTGGCAAGGCAAAACGGTACTACGATATACCCACTCGTGTCGCAGCATGCTGCTCTGCTGCTGCGGTTCCAGCCCAGCCAGGAATCCCGCATAACACCCTCAAGACCCCTAGACCCTAGAGGCCAGCACCGTCACAACTAACCCAGAGCCACTCTTCACTCACATGAGCAAGTAGGACCACTCGCGGCAGAGCACAGCGCTTGCCAGGAGCGCGCACATGCCTGTGGAGCGCACTCAGCGAGGACTCGACCCCAACGTCATTTGCCCTAGAGACTGACGAACCAAGCTTTACCACTCAAATGCTGAAGCTCTCAACCCTAGCTACAACCTTTAAACGCACCTGGAGACACTCACTTCAGCGAGTAGACCCACTCGTGGCGCAGCGGCAGAACCGTGCGGCTCTGCTGCAAATTGAGACCAGGCAGGAATCCCGCACAGCACCCCCAAGACCCCTAAACCATAGCGGCCAGCACCCTCACACAACTAACCGAGAGCCACTCTG
>VFSX01000116.1:430000-445000 GCA_016618255.1 Chlamydomonas sp. UWO 241 | reverse complement strand
GAGTGACAGCAGCCCGTACATGGGAGTGCGAGTGCGACTAGTGGTTCAGGAGAAGACCTTAACACACGCCCACACACGCGCACCCACGCACGCGCAATGCACTCACGCACGCGCGCACATCACACACGCACAGGCCACGCACCAAATCCCCATCCATCCATCCCCCAGCAAGCATATTAAGGTGGCCAGCCGGGCGGCACCTCGGCAGCCAGGTCCGCGCGCACAACAGGCAGGCGGCACCAGGGGGTCACACACACACATTAGCTCCCCCCTACTGGCCCCGCCCCCGCCTCCCCAATACAGCCCATGCCCCACATGCAACACGCCGGCATACGTTCGAAGTGCCAGGTGCGTGTGCCCGCCTCGATGCACCCACGCGCAGCGGGCACTTCCGCTTGCCCTTGCTCTCGTTCTCCCTCCTCAGGCGATGAGTCCCAGCGTCCCCATCCTTGCTGCGACACTGTCCAAGCGAGGCCTCGCGCACAGCAGCGTGCGAAACATCCCTTACACAGATGGCGCGTCGCTCAGTGCTGCTGCTGCTGCAGCCTGGGCTACTGCAGGGGTCCGCCCTCGTTTGTTGGGGTTTGATCACCGATCAATCGCCTTGTCGCAGGCACCGGTGTGGCTGCTCAGTCTTTCTCAGTCATTTAAAAAACCCGAGGAAAACCGAAAGAAACGTTCAGTTGATCTTGAGCAGCTCCACCTCGAAGACGAGGGTGCTGTTGGCGGGGATGAGGCCGCCGCCGACGTCCTGCCCACCGTAGGCTGCGGATGACCGGGCGGCCGTGCGTGCGCCACGCGTCAGCGCGCGTCGCAGGCAGCAGGCAGCGTAGGCACTGCAGGCAGCATAGGCAGCGCAGCCAGATCAGGCAGCGCAGGCATGTCCCTGGCCAACCGCGCCACATCGGCCAACACAGCGGGGCGGACACAAACTCACCGAAGTCGGGAGAGCACGTCAGGAGGCTCTTCTCACCAATGCTCATCTGCGCGACACCTGCGGTGGGTCAGGTGTTCATGCGGCTTATACGATGAGAGCGGGGGGGGGGGGGGGGGGGCAGGCAGGCGGGGCTGGAGCACGCGTGTTGCACGCACATGGCTGCACATAGGGGGTGACAGACACGCACATGCACACACGCACACACACAAACGTGCATGGGGCATGCACGCTCGCATGGGCACCGCATGCAGCCACTCACCCTCGTCCCAGCCGCGGATCACCTGCGTGCGAGCATGGACATCATGCACACAGCGTGAGCATGTGTGTAGTTAACACAGTTGCGCTGCCATCTAGCGCGCGCGCGCGCGCACCTGGCCCATTCCAATCGTGAATACAAACGGCTTGTTCTTGGTCACCGATGAGTCAAACACCTTTCCGTTGGTCAACTTGCCCTGTGCGAGCAACAGAGGCGGTGGTGAGCACTCAGCGCGCGCGTGGCAACCCACCCCCGAGCGGTTCGCCGCCGACAGCCCGCACTCGCGCCCTCACTCACGGTGTAATGGACAGTCACTTTGTCGCCTGGGTTGGGCTTGCTGCGAGCATCAAGGTCCGCGACAGCATCGATCAGCGCGGTTTGCAGGGGGAGGGCAAGCACACACACACACACACGCATTTGCACACTCACACGCCGTTGCCAGGGGTCTGAACTTCGATAGTGACGCCCATCTTGATGAGTATTAGTACATCCTGCGGCGAAAGTTCCAAATTTCAGCTCTCCCACACCCACGCGTTCATACCAGCTGTCTGCCAGGCTGCCATGCCACTCCCACTCATGGCCAGCAAGGCGGCTGGGGACCCTCCTTCTGAGGAGGAAGTCAAGAAGGAGGGCAGCAGCAACCAGGGGTGCCCGCTGTGCACGTTTATAGAGGCGGGCGCCTGCAAGGACACGCATCAGGCATGTGCCGCGTGTGTGGTTGCTGATGATGCTGCGTTCGCGGCCTGCGTTGATGGGGTGGTGACTCTTGCGGTCGCTGGCTCGCTACGCACCGCAAGGGGAGAGGCGCTGCCGGTCGCCCTTGCATGACGCGCGCATGCGCACACGCCATGCATGCGGTGCATCCATGCATGCCTGCAGGCATGGACCGGCTGCCGGGAGAAGGCCAAGGCCGACGGCCTCGACTACGTCGACGAATGCCATGAACATGTGGGTGATGCGTCGGGAGTGGCGCCGCACCCACACTGCCTGCCAGCTGGCCAGGCGAGGGTGCCGCAGGAGGGTGTGTGCGTGCGAGAGGGGAGCGTGTGCGTGCGCTCTCCCTACTGGCCACCCTGTCTCTGCTGCGTTGGCGCCCCACCCCCCAGACGCTCTTCCGTCCCCCGCAGTTCAAGCTGTTCCTGCAGTGCACAGTCGACAACTCGGACTACTACGAGCCATTCCTCAACACGCTGCTTGGAGCAGAAGACGAGGAGGGGGAGGCCGGGGAGCAGACGACAGCTGCAGGGGGGGCAGCAGAGGCTGGCAAACCAGCAGCACCAGCCGGAGCGGGCGCGGCATGAGGTTCTGGGTAGGGGGGGGGGCATCGGGAGCAAGGCCAAGTAGCTGGTGCCGTTTACACTGTGTTACTCACAATTCGTGTATCTCCCACCAGCACTGCCCGGATCCAATGCAGTACTGCAGTTCGTCAAAAAGGGTGGGGGGTGGAGATGGGGACCAGCGTGCATCTGCGCGAGCGGTCAAGTGGGTGGTGCAATGCTTGATTCCGTGATTCGCGCATCTGCGCGAACGATCAGGCTTTGTGTGTGTTAGTGTGTGTGTTTGTGTGTGTTGCCGTATCCGACCTGATCTGATAAATCTGTTGCAGCGCGCAATGTGGCACTTGCACTGCAAACGTTTTTTTTGTACGTCCACGCACGTGGTGACGCGAGAGGCGCTGCCTGTCACAAGGCTGCGATTTGCATATTTAAGTCGTAATAAATGAGTGCGTATCATGCACAGCCCCCGTCACGGTCGTAATAAATGAGTGCGTTGCATACATAGCCCCCGCCACAGTGAAAACAGCGGGGGGCGTTGGGAGGAGGGACAACCGCGCATTGAGGCGCGTACTACGTACCTACAAAAAACAGGGATGAAAGGGGGCCTGACTACTCTGCCATAATCCGAGGCACCCGTGTGCGTGCGTGCCATAATGGTGCGTCATTTTGTCCGTGTGTCCGTGTGTGTCATGATGTCTGTGGTGCCATGGTGCGCCAGTATGTCCGCGTGTCCGTGTCCGTGTGTGTGTGTTTGTGTGTGTGTGTGGGGTCAAAAGGCGGAGAGCAGTGGTGGTGTGCGCCGATGTAAAAGAAATGTGGCGGCGCCAGGCAGCACGCGCGCGCGAGCGCGCAGGCCCCCCTCGCCCCCCCCCTCACCCATGGAGCACTCCGCGGGCGCGGCCACACACATGCCGGCCGGCAGGGTCCCGTGCTCTCGTGGGCGGGTGGGTCTGCCAGATTCAAGCGGGGCCCCGTCTCTCGCTCACGTGCCCCGTCCCGCCCCCCCCCCCGCCCCCCATTATGGTTCCACCCAGGTCCGGGCCCCGCCCTGTGACTGGCCTCGGCTCGGACAGGATGGAGTGATGAATGTGACGGGCCGAGGGGGGGGAGGAGGGCAACGGCTCGCGGGGCCCCGTCTCTCGCGTGCCCCGTCCTGCCCCCCCCCCCCCAGCCCGTCATGGTTCCACCCAGGTCCGGGCCCCGCCCTGCAACTGGCCTCGGCTCGGCCAGGGTGGAATGATGAATGTGACGGGCCCAGGGAGGGGAGGAGGGCAATGGCCCGTCCTCCTTTTGACTCCCTGGTAGGCTGGCGCGCTGCGTGGCCTTGGACATGTCTAGCTGGGAGAGGCGGGCTCTCCTAGCTTGACATGTAGTCTAGGCCTTGACTCACGCCCCCCCGGGGTCCTCCGGGCGCATACATTAGAGCCTGTAAAACCTGACGGGCCGAGCCAGGCCAGTCACATGCCGCGTGACGACGGCACCAGGAGCGACGCGTTGAAGCTGCCGTAGATTGACGCCAAAGCCGCTGCTGCCGTAGAGTAAAGCCGCCGCCGAGCCACGCCATCCTTGTGACGCCCCGTGCCCCGTCACGACGTGATCAGGAGCGACGCGTTAAAGCCGCCGTAGATGCGCTGCGGTGATGCAGACGTGCGCGTGCGCGTGTGCAGCGTGGCCGCCCTCGGCGTGGTGCGCGCCGGGGTTTGCCCGCGGCAGCGCCGAGTCGCCCGCCCTGCGCGGCAGCCACTTGGAGAGCATCGACGAGAGCTTGCGCCACGGCGGGATGACGGCGTCCGACGCCTTGAACGCGTTGGCGAGCTCGATGCACATGAAGTGCACGAGCTGCACGAGCTGCGACTCGGGGAGGACGAGCACGCACGGGACGCACTCGAGCACCTGCGTGTAGCGCGACGTTGGCTTCGCGATGCGGAACTGCTCGACGAACGTGGGGTCCACGACAAACGGCTCGTTCGGCGCGCCGGGCGCGGTCACGAGCAGGTGCGTGTGGCGCAGGTTGTGCAGGCACTCGGCGCCGTCACCGCCTCCGACAGCGCGCCGCACCGCCACGCCGTACTTGAGTGCGGACAAGCCGTCAGCCAGGGTTGCGACCGAGACTGCGCCGTCGTTTTGAGCGTCCCACGCATGCGGGCTGCAGCATCGGTGGACGTCGCGCGTGACCTGTGGAAAAGGCCATGCAGCAGTGTGTGCGTGTGGTTGTGAGTGTGTGTGTGCGTATGTGTGTGTGTTATGTGAGGACGTGTGTGTGTACCACCCCACGATGTGTGTGTGTGTGTGTGTGTGTGTGTTTGTGTGCATGCATGCGCGTGCGCGTGTATGTGCGCGTGTCTTGTTGTTGCAGTAGTGCACATGGGCATGTGTGCATGTGCATGTGTGCACATGTGGTTCAAAAGATTGTGTGCGATACTACCGACCATGGCGCTGCAGGGGGCGAAGAACCTCTTCAGCTCTGCCAGCACGAGCGCGGTGTCCAGCTCCTCAACACTGGTGGCTGCGGTCCCCCAGTCATGGTCATGGAGCTGCGGTGGGGGTGAGAGACAGATGGTTTGCAGCCTCTCGCAAGCGCCCAGCCGCCACTGACCTCCATAGCGTGCCGCGCGTGCATGCGGTTCGCAGCACGCGGGACGCTGAGTAGGTGTTTCGAGGGCGTTGGGGCGTAGGTAGGGGCGTCAGCTTGCTTGGTCAGCCTTGGCCTCGGCCTCTCCTCCCCAGAGTTGCACAGTTACCCAGTCGCACCTCCAGATCAAAAACCTGGCTGGGGACCTTGGGCAGCGAGCGGCGGGGTGGCCCAGCAGCAGTAGCGGCTGAAAACATGACGCACGCCGACAGGAAGGCAGGACGCCAGGCAGAGAGGCCAGATCGACGTGTCGTGAGGGAGGCGCAGGCAGAGGGCTGTGCTGCTCCTACCTCGTACAGAATGCGTGCGCATCTAAGGATCGGGCTAGATTCTGTGTGTTCACACCAGGGGGTGTGAAACACAGGATTGAACCTTCCCCCTTCTACCCTCTCTCTCCCTCTCTCCCTCTCCCTCTCTCTCCCTCTCTCCCTCTCTCCCTCTCTCCCCACACGACGACTTTGCAGCTGAGTCCTGATCTACATCGGGCGTAGGAATCCGGTCTAAAACGACGAAACGATCTGGTGGGAGGACAGACAGTCTGTAACAATAACAAACAAGCAAGTTGTTAAATGCCACTATCACCACTGTGGCGTGCTCAGAGTTGGCGTGCTCAAGCGATCCCCGCCGCCCAAGTGATCTTATTGTTGCACTTTCGTGTCAGCAGACGGCCCAGCTCAGCAGTACGTTGCCCGGCCGCCCACCCGCCGCCACCGCCAAGTGATTTTATTGCTGCCTCCGCCCCAACGCACGGCGCTGCGCTGCGCAACGCCCCGCCTCCCGAGCGATTCTTGCTGCGCTCGTCCCTCGATCGGCGTCTAGAGACGTCCCCAGCTCACTGCCCTCCCTCAGCCTGCCACGCGAACGGGTTGCACTGCCGGTAGTAGGGCTCCTTGAGGTCGAACACGCCACCGCTCGACTGCGGTGGGCCGCCCGGCTGCGTGCGCGTCGGCAGGGGGGAGGAGTGCGTGTGTGATTTGGGGGAGGGGGGGGGAGTCAAGTCGTCGCCATCGGCACAGGCGGGTGGTGGTGGTGGGTGGGTGGGGGGTTGGAGTCCAGTGTTTCCGTAAGCCAACCCGCAACCCGACAAAGTGCACTTTCGGGTCGAGATTGCCCGATTCGGGCTGGCGAGTCGGGTTGAGATTGCGCGAGTTTCGGCCAGAAAAGTTTGGATTTCGTCGTTTTCACACTTTTCCCGCACAAAATCGCCTCCGGCGGGTTGAGATTGGCGGAATGAGCGTGAGGCCCGGGTTGAGCCGTCATTTCCCCAAGATCATTAGCGGAACCACAGGTTGAGTCGCCTCCCCATCTGTTAACTCATTTCAGCGCCTTAAGCTAAGAGAGACCTCTAACCTGGATCTGGAAGGGCAGTCCTATTCGAGATTCAGATTCCAGCCTGAAAGACCCCCATCTGCAGCGGCGGCCTGCTCAGCTCCAAGTGCACCATTGGTGTCATCAAGGAAACCAAGAATATCCTATTTCCCCGCAACGTAGGAGGGAACACGCCGAATTGGCCCGCAGGAGGTGTTTATTTTTGCGGAAAAGTGTGAAAATTGTCGAACTTCACACTTGTCGGAGCGAATTTCCCGCGATTCGCCCCCGCATATTCCCCCCTAATTTTGCCGGTTTGCCTCCGCAGCGGCGGCGGCGGGGGCTGCGGGGGCGCTAATGACACCACTGAAGTGCACCCTAACCCCTCACCCTAACCCTGGGTAAGGACCCACAAACTTAACCCGAAACCCCTAAATCTAAACCCTCAGTCCCCAAACCCCTAAATCTAAACCCTAAACCCCCAAACCCTTTACTCCCACCTGCAGCAGCGGCCCGCTCAGCTCCAAGTGCACGTGGTAAACCCTGCACCCTACATCCCCCCCCCCCCAAACTACACCCGAACCCTAAATTAAAACCCTTCCCCCCCAAACTAACCTTCCCCCTAAATCTTAACCCTAAAACTCTAAACCCCAAACCCCCACCTGCAGCGGCGGCCCATTCAGCTCCACGTGCATGTGGTTAACCTTAAACCGTAACCCCAAGCCCCCTAAACTAAACCCTAAACCCTAAATCAAAACCCCCAAACCCCAAACCCTAAACCTAAACATCGTTGCTGGTGTCACACACAGACAGTAAAATCCATCATCATCATCATCATCATCATCATCATCATCAAACCTTCACCTGCAGCGGCGGTCCGTTCAGCTCCACGTGCACGTGGTAAACCCTACACCCAAAACCCCAAAACCCCCAAACTAAACCTAAATCTTAATCCTAAAACCCCAAACCCCGAACCCCCATCTGCAGTGGCGGCCCGTTCAGCTCCACGTGAACGTGGTTAACCTTAAATCTTACCCCCGAAATTCAACCCCAAAGCTCTATTTAGAGAGATTTAAATCTGAAAACTAAAAAACCCAAACCCCCACCCCCACCTGCAGCGGCGGCCCGTTCAGCTCCACGTGAACGTGGTACGACTGGCGCGCGTGTGCGACGAGGCGCAGGGTCCCGCTGAGCGTGCACGGCGCGTTGACATAGAGCGGCCCCTTGAGCACGCAGCGCAGCTGGTGTTGGGTGTGTGAGGGGTGTGGGGTGTGAGTGAAGGTGGGGGGGTTGAGAGGGCGATGGGTGTAGTGGGGGTGCGAGGGGGTGTGGGGGTGCGAGGGGGTTGCTTGAGAGTGTGTGGCGAGGCGCTGCGCGTGCGCAGCGCGTTGACGTAGAGCGGCGCCTTGAGCACGCAGCGCAGCTGGTATGGGTGTGTTGTTGGGGGTGTTGTTTGAGAGTGAGTGGCGAGGCACAGGGTCCCGTTCATTGAGCGTGCACGGCGCGGTGGCGTAGAGCAGCGCCTTGAGCACGCAGCGTAGCTGGTGTGTGTGTGTGTGTGTGTGTGACGGGCGTGAGGGGGTTGCTTTGGATTGTGTGACGAGGCGGTAAGGGTCCCGTTCATTGAGCGTGCACGGCGCGGTGGCGTAGAGCGGCGCCTTGAGCACGCAGCGCAGCTGGTGTGTGTGTGTGTGTGTGAGGGGCGTGAGGGGGTTGTTTTGGAGTGTGTGACAAGGCGGTTAGGGTGCCGTTCATTAAGCGTGCACGGCGCGGTGGCGTAAAGCGGCGCCTTGAGCACGCAGCGCAGCTGGTGTGGGGTGTGTGAGGGTGCGAGGGGGTTGTTGTGGAGTGTTTGACAAACAACTTCTGCCACACGCAGTGTTCCTTGGAAGTGCCACGACGTTCTCGTCGCCGAGCCCTGGACCCAGCAATGCGGCGCTGCTGGTGACGAGGATCTCCGTGCCGCTGACGAGCGGGGTAAAATACGACTGGCCCGGCTCCTGCTAGACTGCTCCTCGGTGGAACACTTCAGGAGCGGCTTGCCCGGCGCTGCCATGGCTTGGCGAGTAGCCGCGGCGCTGCCGCGGCCCGTGCTGGGAGACGGCCCTTATCCTCCCCCCATGCAGGACGCCATGCGGCACCGATCTCGACGAGTTGATCGACGAGCGGAGGAGCTGGCGCCCGTCAATGCATGCTGGACATTGGTCAAGATGGCTGCCCGTGGAGGCGGGCTACCATCACGGCTTCAGCGGTGGCGACCGCCGAGGCAACACAGAGTAAATCCGCTTCACCAATCGCAGCGTTCGTCACCGCGCTCATCCTCGGGGTCGCTCGTCAGCCGGTGACTGGCGTTGGAAGGTCTTCAGGCAGCCTCCATGACAACTCTGTCGTCCATGCACCCCTGGAGGGTGGGACCTGGCCATGCATGAGGCATGGGGCGCCGGCTGAGCCCCATGCAAACGAGAGCTGGACAGCCATGCACTGCCAGGCGGGGACCGTTCCAGTCAGCGCCAGTCGGCTCTGCCGGCTTGACTGGCCACAAGGCCACTACTGTGACCCTGAGGAAGGTCCTCTCCTATATGCTCCTTGCCAGACATGTCTCTCAGAAACCGCTGGTTGGGGTAGTCTAGCCGGCGGGAGCGGTAGTCTGTCGGCCGGGAGCCGGCGGTACTCTAGTACTTAAGTGTGCTGGAGTATCGGCGGGTGTCTCTAGGAGAAGAGTAGCCTGATTAGCTGGAAACCCCGTGTTACTGTGTTACTGTGTTACTGTGTTTGACAAAGCGGCAAGGGTGCCGTTCATTGAGCGTGCACGGCGTGGTGACGTAGAGCGCCGCCTTGAGCACACGCAGCGCAGCTGGTGTGTGTGTGTGAAGGGTGCGAGGGGCGTGGCCCAGGGGCTTGCAGTGGCTTGCAACTTGTGGAGGTGTGGGCAGTGGGTGTGGGAGCTTGAAGCAGTGGTTCCGCTGGAGAGGCACCCCTACCACATCATCCCAACGCTTGAGGCGGCGCCTCAGGCGGCGCACGTACTTGCGCGGATCAGGCGGCGCCTCAGGCGCGCCGACCGCCTGAGGCGTCGCCTGAGGTGCACCCCTGATCGTCTCGGGCGCCGCCGCAGGCATGCCCCCGGCCGGCTCAGGCGCCACTCCGGCCGCCTTAGGCGCCCACCACCGCCTGAGGCGCCCCTCCCCTACCGCCTCGAGCGTTATGACCGCAATCACTTGCGCGGATCAGACGAAGGGGCTGTGGTAGGGCACCCCCGTCTATCGCAGTCCTACTGTACGGCGAAGAATGTCTCTGGATGCGAGAAATACTGGTGGTTTGGGTCCCGCCTGGGGGGCAAGCCTTGAGCACCCCTAAACTCTGAACACTTGACACACCTGGAACCAGTGCGTCGTCGGCAGTCCGGGCGCGGTGCTCAGCCAGACCTGCACGCGCGGGGCTTTGTCCATCAGGAGCATCAGTGCGGGCTATCAGAGCCAAACTAGCGATCAGGGCAGGGCATCAGAGCCATCAGAGCAGGCCATCAGGGCAGGCCATCAGGGCAGGACATCACAAAGATCAGGGCAGGCCATCAGGGCAGGTCATCAGAACAGGCCATCAGAGCAAGCCAGCAGAGCGGGCCATCAGAGCAGGTCATCAGGGCAGGCCATCAGGGCAGGCCATCAGAGCAAGCCATCAGAGCAGGCCACCAGAGCAAGCCGTCAGAGCAGGCCATCAGAGCGGGCCATCAGAGCAGGCCATCAGAGCAGGCTCAGGGCAATCACAGCAGGCAAGCAGCGTTGCATAGCGTTGCGTTCTGACAGCACCCGTTCAAAACCCCATCACCACGACATTCCAACCTCACTCCTCGACCGCGCGTCCGTCTGGGTGCCCCCCTCTGCCCCAAAACACACACAGCGCGTGTGTGGTACATCGCCCTACCCCGGCGCCGAGCGGCCCTCCCAGCGCACAGGCTTCCCGGGTCACACCTCTTGGAAGCTACGTGCAATTTAGAGGAACTGGTAGGCTGGCGTGCTGCGTGGCCCTGCGGGCTCTTCTAGTAGAGCTCCCCTAGACGTGTAGTCTAAGCCTTAACGCCCCGGGGGCCTCCCGGCGCGTGCGTGTAAAACCTGTAAAACCAACTCAGGGGAAGGCGTGCCGAACTCCGTCTTACATAGCCCCAGGGAAGCCAACCAACTAGCTGACTGACCGAAACCCTAAAACGTCGGGCAAACCCTAAAACCCTGAACCCTAAGTTTAGGGTTTACTCTAAAACCCCGAACCCTAACAGTTACATCGGCTTTCCAGCAAAGACTACCTCTAGTCCTAGTACCACCGCCTAGACCCAAGTCCAGTTCTGGCCCTAACAATTACTTGTGAGGGGCGGTAGCCACCAGCCGGCTGCCTGCCAACGTGAAGTCCCAGAGCAAAGTCCCAAATCCTGAGCTTAGGGTCAAATCTAAAACCCTGAAACCCGACCTGGTTGTTGCTGCCGTTGAAGAAAACATCGAACCACGAAGCGACGCCGTGCACGGTGACCGGGCCCGTGCCGCCCACCTGAACGTGTGAATTTGTACGTGTGTGTGTGTGTGTGTGTGTGCGTGTGCATGTGCGTGTGTGTGGGTGTGTGTGGGGGGGAGGGGGGCACGTGCACGTGTGTGTGTGTGTGTTATGTGTGCGCGCGTGTGTGCGTGTGCGTGTGCGTGTGCGTGTGCCTGAGCGTGCGTGTGCGTGTGCGTGTGCGTGTGCGTGTGCGTGGACATGTGTGTGTGTGTGTGCCCTGAACCCTGAACCCTAAACCCTAAACCCCAAGCCCCCACCTTGAGCGAGAGCGGAATGCTGATGTCGTGGAGCTCCGACTCGGACACGGTCAGGAAGTCCAGCACCTGTGGAGGGTTTGGGGTTTATGGGGGTTAGGGTGCAGGGTTTAGGCAGGGTTTAGGGTCTGAGTGATGGTCCGATGCCTGGAAGGGGTCCAATGCCCCTTCGAGGCATCGGACCCCTGCCCTAAACATTCAACCCTAAACCACTTGACCCTAATACCTTTGTTGCGCAGCTCGACACAAGGGTGCTCGGTTTGAAGGCGTCGACGACCACCTGCGTGCGCGTGTGTGTGTGTGAGGCCGGGGGGGCGGGTGTGTGTTTACGCGTGTGTGTGTGTGTGTGTGTGTGTGTGCGTACGCACGTGTGTGTGAATGTGTGTGTGCGCGTGTGTATGTGCGTGTGTGTGTGTGTTTGTGTGTGTGTGTGTGCTTGTGTGTGTGTGTGTGTGTGCATGTGTGTGTGTGTGTGTGTGTGTGCGTATGTGTATGTGTATGTGTGTGTGTGCGTGCACGTGTGTGGCAGTGATGCACACACGCGGCGCCAAATGCACACACACACGCACATGCACAAACACACACACACACGCACACACACACACGTGCTTACACACACACGTGCATACACACACGCACGTGCATACACACACACACACACTCACGCACACGCATAAATGCACACACACACATGCACACACACACACACACACCTGCGCGAAGTAAGAGTCCATCGCGTCTGCCTGCAGCGACGTGATGTCGACGCCGTAGAAGTTGGGCTGCATCCAGAAGAACGACTTGGAGAGCACCTGTGTGGTGTTGCGTCGTGTTGCGCGTTGCGTGTTGCGTGTTGCGTGTCGTTGTTGCTGTTGCGTGCTGGTGTGTGTGTGTGCGTGTGTGTGTGTGTGTGCGTGTGTGCGTGTGCAGGGGTGAGCAGGGCAGCACTCAGCGACGTGTGATGTCGACTCTATAGAAGAAGTTGGGCTGCATCCAGAAGAACGACTTGGAGAGCACATGTGCGCATGCGTGTGTGTGCTTGGGGTGAGCGGCAGGCAGCAGGCAGCGGCGTGATGCCGAAGAGGTTGGGCTGCATCAAGAAGAACGACTCAGAGAGCACATGCGTGGTGTTGCCGCGTGTTGCGTGTCGTCGTTGCGTGTTGTTGTTGCATGCCGTTGCATGGGCATGTTGCGTGGGATGAGCGGCAGTCAGCACGCAGCGACGTGATGTCGATGTGCCAGGGAAGACGTTGTGCTGCATCCAAAAGAACGACTTGGAAATCACCTGGTGCCCGTGTGCTGGGGCTCGATTAACGGAGGCGCGTTCTCGTCGCCGAGCCCTGGACCCAGCAATGCGGCGCTGCTGGTGACTAGGATCTCCGTGCCGCTGACGAGCGGGATAAAATACGACTGGCCTGGCTCCTGCTAGACTGTCCCTCGGTGGAAACTACAGGAGCGGCTTGCCCGGCGCTGTCATGGCTTGGCGAGTAGCCGCGGCGCTGCCGCGACCCGTGCTGGGAGACGGCCCTTATCCTCCTCCCATGCAGGGCGCCATGCGGCACCGATCTCGACGAGTTGATCGACGAGCGGAGGAGCTGGCGCCCGTCAATGCATGCTGGACATCGGTCAAGATGGCTGCTCGTGGGGGCGAGCTACCATCAGGGCTTCAGCGGTGGTGACCGCCGAGGCAACAACAGAGTTTATCCGCTTCACCATCGCAGCGTTTGTCACCGCGCTCACCCTCGGGGGCACTCGTCTGCCGGTGACTGGCGTCGGCATTGGTCTTCAGGCAGCCTGCCATGACGACTCTGTTTGCCCAGGCCCCCCTGGAGGGTGGGACCTGGCCATGCATGACGCATGGGGCGCAGGCAGAGCCCCATGCATGGAGTTGGACAACCATGCACCATGCCAGGCGGGGACTTTTCTGCTTCAGCGCCGCCAGTCGGCACAGCCGGCGTGGTTGGCCTCAAAGGCCAGGAGGAGGACGGTCCTTTCCTATACGCTCCTTGCCAGACATGTCCCTCAGGGACTTGTTTGGGTCTAAACTAGCCGGCGGGAGCGGTAGTCTAGACGGCAGGTAACCGGCTGGTGGCTATCGTCCTTCACAGGGCGGTGGCACTAGGACTAGTGTTGTCTTAGCTGGAATGCCATGTAACTGTAACTGCCCGTGTGCATGTGTGCGTACGTGCGTGCGTGTGTGCGTGTATCTGTGTGCGTGCGTGCGTGCGCCTGAAGTGAGCGACAGAGCACCCATCGACGTGATGCCAAAGGTGTTGTCCGTGTGCGCATGTGCATGTGTGTAAGATGCAGACAAGGCGCCCCCCCCCCCCGCAAATGACTGACCAGATTCATAATAACAAAAGCAGGAGCTCTGCCTGGCGACTCTACAAGCAACCAATATTTCGAGAGGAGAGGGCTTCTGCGGGGGAGTGTCGAGAGACGGTCGAGGGAACAGATGGAGGCGCGAGACATCTGATTTCATAATCATAATAAGGGTTTAGAGGGACACCCTAAACCCTAAACCCTAAACCAAAAAAGTAGAAGCCGAAGCCGAAGCTACATGTGTCTATAAGCAACCCTTGTTCTTGCACACCAGTGCTTGTGTTTTCAGGTATTTCATTTCATTTTCGACTGAAAATGTGGCGCCACGGCTCCCGAATCCGGCGACAAACAATGAGAACAAAAACACTGTTCCACACGCACCTCGTTGTAGAGGACATCGTCGCTGAAGGCGGCGGCGTGGATGCGGCCGACCTGCGGTGTGTGTGTGTGTGTGTGTGTGTGTGCATGTGTGTGTGTGTGTGTGCGGCCGACCTGCGATGTGTGTGTGTGTGTGGATGCGGCCAAACTGCGGTGTGCGTGTGTGTGTGTGTGCGGCCGACCTGCGGTGTATGCGTGTGTGTGTGTGTGTGTGTGTGCGTGTGCGTGTGTGGATGCGGCCAACCTGCGGTGTGTGTGTGTGTGTGTGTGTGTGTGTGTGTGTGTGTGTGTCCGTGCGTGCGTGCGTGTGGATGCGTCAGTCAGTCAGGCAGTCAGGCAGGCAGTCGGGCAGTCAGTCAGTCAGGCAGACCCACACCCTCCCCTTTTACCTGCGGGAACATGCCCCCCCCTGGCTTGGGGAAGTGGTCGCGCGCGTAGAGGTGTGTCTCACCAGCTGCCTGTCTTTACTGCATTCTTCACACACACACACACACACACACACACACACACACACGCACGTCCACGCACGCACGCACGCACACACATAATACACACACAAACACACGCACACCTGCGGGAACATGGCCCCCCCTGGCTTGAGGAAGTGGTCGCGTGCGTAGAGGTAGGTCTCCAGCATGCGCTCGTTCACGAGCAGCGTGCCCTGTATAGGGGAGTTGTGTGGAGATTGAGGTTGTTGTTCGTGTAGTCTGGTGTGGTGGGGTGGGCGAGGTTGGAGGGCGAGGTGGTGGTCGAGGTGGTGTGGTGAGTTGTGGTGTGGTGTGGTGTGGTGTGGTGAGTTGTGTGTGCTGAGTTGTGTTTTTGTGAGGATGGTGGTCGCTGTCTCCAGCATGCGCTCGTTCACGGGGGGGGTAAAGGTTTTTGTCTGCACATCTTGTTGTGTGTCTTGGAGGCAAATTAAGTGCAGTTTCCCCATCTCGAGGCGCTTGGCGTGCGTTGCACGGCACTCTGGGAGCCCTCCTCCCCTCCCCCCCTCCCCCCTTCCTCCCCTTCCCCCTCCCGCCTCCCGCCTCCTCCCCTCCTCCCTCCTCCCCTCCTCCTCTCCTCCCCTCCTCCCCTCCTCCCTCCTCCCCCTCCTC
>VFSX01000116.1:355000-427500 GCA_016618255.1 Chlamydomonas sp. UWO 241 | reverse complement strand
GCGCCAGTCGGGGTGCAATGCACCACTACATGCTCCCCCGAGGGAAAGCATGTAGTGGTCATCCCCTCGGGAGCATATGGTGGTCTCACCTCTTTGGATTTGAACTTGCTCTGAAGGCTGCTGTCTGTGTTGCGGGTGAGCCGCAGCAAGCTCTGCTTCTCCTCTGCACTGATGCTGGCTTCATACGCGCCATCTGCACACACGCACAAGACATGCGAGTCTTGCACATGCCTCGACCACATCGGAGGCATGCACGGCTTTCGAGTGCGCTGCTTGTCCCCATGCAGATTCCCCCGAAGATCTACTCGCCCCATTGCGACACGCCAGCATCGTCCAGCGTCCCCACCACCACGCCATCCACCATGGTGGGTACTCTGTTGTCCCCGCCTGAGCCCATTCGAAGATTGTAATCGCGATAGGACAACGAGAAAGCACACATGTGATCATGGCGTCCACACCACCGCGTCACGAATGCGAAGCTGTTGTAGCAGGGCACATCGACACATCGAACACCCACAACACTACACGCCACACACAAAAACAGGCCTCTGCCTGTAGAGGTAGACACACCAGCGCTCCTCCTGCGCCTCAAATAGTACCATGCACATGGCGCGCCTCATCACGGTCGCGGCGCTCCTGTGCCTCGCCGCTGCTCCGGCGACTGCTCAGGACAGCACTGGAGCGGACCCCACTGTCACAGTAGGGCTGGTGGAGCTGATCGTGGCGGTAGGTAGCGTTGTGTTGTGTTGTCAGCAACAGCCTGGGGGGGTTGCGCGACGCCCACGCGCTCCGCCCCCCATGACGACGAAAGATCAAACAAAAGATCGTGCTCAGTCCCATGTGCGTGTCGCTGCCAGTGGCCTGTGGTGTGCGTGGCGTGCTTGGTGGTGTGCATGGAGGTGCTGCATGGAGGTGCTGCATGGAGGTGTTGCAAATCGACATGATTGACCCCAGATTCACTAGTTTGTGACCCCTACAGACCATGCGTGTTCTTCTAGGGGCAGTGGCCTCTCAGGGAGGGGGCTATCGTGTTGCGTGGGGGTCGGCACCGCGACGTAGATTTGTGTGGGAGTGCGGTTGAACTGCACGTCGCGTGTAGCCCATCAAAAAGCGGCGCCGCGTGCAGCTCTGATGTGATGTGCATACTACTGTAGTCGCTCGCTTTGGGAGGGGGAGGCCCCGTGGATTTAGCGGTTGTCGTTTCCGACACACACGCCTGACATCGATAGTGTGCCCAGTATCCGAATCCGTCCGTTACTCGATTGGTCGCAAGCAGGCATGGCTGGCATTGTTGCATGCGTGGAGGTGCAGCCAAGCAGACAGCCAGGCGTGTCGGAAAACAGGGCGTTCTGGATACCTGTCCCGTTTTTCTTCGAAGATCTGGTGGTAGGAAAACAGAGGATCCTAAGCCCTACATGGTCCTTCGTAACCACCGCAGAAGCAATACGATGCGTTCGTGAAGGAACTGCTGCGCGCCGATATGGATGTGAACCAGCCCACTCCGTCGGGAAAGCTTCCCATCTGCGAGGCTGTGAAGACAGGTGACGTCAGGTTTGTCGACGCGTTGATACAGGTGTGTGCCAGACCCAGTGGCCCCCTCGCTGAGCTCTGCAGGCGCGAGCTGCCCCAAACCCCATGCTCAGCTGCATGGCGCATGGCGCATGGCATGCCCCCTCTGCAGCACGGCGTGATCGTGTCTGTCAAGCAGCCGTACACCGGCGAGTCGCCCATCCTCATCGCGATGGAGTACAACCTGCCCGAGGTGAGCAGGGCCACGCCTTGCCAGCGTGCGTACGATCGATCGCGCGTCAAACAGCTGAGCCTGAGTTTGAATACTGCTGAACGCTTTGCTCTCCTTTTTGCTTTGGGACTACACGTTGGCAGGCAGCCGGCTGGTGACTACCGCCCCTCACAAGTAATTGTTAGGGCCAGAACTGGACTTGGGTCTAGGCGGTGGTACTACTAGGACAAGAGGAAGTCTTTGCTGGGAAGCCGATATAACTGTAACTGTAACTGAATGCTTTGCAGATCGCCGAGCTGTTGCTTGCGTACGGCGCCGACCCTGAGGCCCAGGCAAAGAGTGGCAAAACGGCGATCGAGGTGGGTTGGTGGCTGTCAGCCCTCCCCGCGCGCACGCCCCCTCTCGCAACATACGCACACACAACACACAACGCACGCACACACACAGGCCGCGTCGTCGGACGCGCTCAAGGCGGTGGTCGAGAGGTGGAAGAAGGACGGTGCGATGGCGTTTGAGGACCCGCCCGGGTCGTGGTCGCGCGCAGAGGTGAGCGTGAGGGTGCGAGCGTGTCTGCGTGTGTGAGGTTGCCAACCATGTTGTTGCTGCACGGCTGTTCAGCTTCGCCTTGGAATGGGTCATGATGGTGAAGATGGATTTTACAGTCGTGTGTGACGCACCTGACAGGCAGCGTAGTCATGGTAACACACCTACAGACATCGCTGCGTGCTCCCGACACCGACCCGTCGCCCTCCTCAGCCTCCACCCCTCGGAATCGAAAGCCACTCAAACGATGACGAGAAGCAGGCTATCTAGCGTTCCCGGCTGGTGCGGTCTGCCGTTCCGAGGTTCCCTGTCACGACCCCTCTCTCCAGTGGTGTCATTAGCGCCCCCGCAGCCCTCGCAGCCGCCGCTGCGGGGGCGAACCGGGACATTTGGGGGGAAACTGTGGGGGTGAATCGCGGGAATTCCGCTCCAAACAGTGTGAAAATCGGCGATTTTCACACTTTCCCGCAAAAAAAAATGCCTCCTGCGGGGGCAACTTGGCATGTTCCCTCCTATGTTGGGGGGGAAACAGGTAGGGTTGTGGGCAACCGTATATCCCATACATCCGTTTACCCGTATATACAGCCGTATATACGGATGTCAAAAGCAGGCGGTATACGCACTGCAATATACGTTATTTTTTAATTTTGTGTGGATTGCGGCTGACGCCGACGCGATAGGGCCGCAACGGGTCGCAACGGGTCGCAAACAGCCTCAGTAGCAGTTAGCAAGAGAGATAGGATGGGGGAACGTGGGCCGCATGTCCTTCAGCAGACAGCCAATGGGGACACACCTTGGAGTCACGCAACAAACGGCAAGACTACTCCCTGAATACAGCACGGAATCGGGCGATTCTTCTTGCATTGTTCATTTCATGACCAGCGCTGTCGATTGCATGCAGCTTTGGGGGGTAGTGGTGATGTGCATGGGGCGCATGCATGGGGCTCATGGGGCGGGTGCAACAACTTTGGGGTCTGTCTTGGTCGAGGTCTGGGTTCTTGGGTCTGGGGCCTGAGGTCTGGGGTCTGGGGTCTGCAGTCTGGGGCGGGGGCGGGAGGCGGGGGCGGGGTCTGGGGCCTGGGTCGCGGGTCTTGGGTCTTGGGTGTGTGTGTGGGTCTAGGGTTTGGGTGTGTGTCTGGGTCTGGGTCTGGGTGGGGTAGGGTCTCGGCTCTTACTTGCTCAGCGTTTAAACAAGGGACGGGGGCCCTTGGGTACTGAACTAGATCAGGTCGTAGACTAATCGGAGGGGGGAGGAGGGAGAGGAGGGGAAGGGAGGGGGGAGAGGACTTGGCTCCCGCACCGCACGCACCGCGGCCGCCCGTGCAGCCACAATACGTTTTTGGCATTTACTGAAAAAACTTAGCACGCATGATGATCACACCGAGAGCAACAGTGCCCCTTGTAAATCCAGCGTTCCAACGGCGTGTCCCTCACACAATTTGACATACACATGAGGCAGCTTTGCTACATATACGGATACGTATCTACGGATATACGGTCGTATGTACGTATATACGGATACACGGGGCCGTCCATCTACGGTTGCCCACAACCCTACAAACAGGACATTCTTGGTTTCCTTAATGACACCACTGCCTCTCTCCCTCTCTCTGTGCTTGCGCGCGCAGTCCAAGGAGCATGCTGGAGGCGAGTACTGGTACAACAGCGGCGCAAAGTTCGGGCGCTGGAACATGCCGCCGTCGTGCGGCTGGCAGCGCGTGGAGCAGCAGGTAGCTTTTCTCACCGCGTGCAAAGGGGCGGGGGTCAGATGCGTGAGACGTGCATGGTCTAGTAGGCGCTGGCGCGTGCGCCTCGTCCCCCCCCTCCCCCATGGGAAGACTGCCCCCTCCCCCGACGGTTGCTGCGACAGATGCAACAACTCACCATCAGCTGTTGCATCTGATGCAACAACTCACCATCAGCTGCTGCAACAAATGCAACAACTCACCATCATCAGAGGCAACAACTCACCATCATCGGCCCCGCCTGATGCAGCAACGCATCATCAACTGCTGCATCACCTCACCCTCAGCTGCTCCGCCTGCAGCAACAACTCACCATCATCAGATGCAGCAACTCACGATCGGCGGCCCCGCAGGATACAACAACTCACCACCAGCTGCTGCATCACCTCACCATCTGCTGCTCCGCCGGATGCAACAACTAACCATCATCAGAGGCGACAACTCACCATCATCGGCCCCGCCTGATGCAACAACTCACCATCAACTGCTGCATCACCTCACCATCAGCTGCTCCGCCGGTCGCAACAACTAACCATCATTAGAGGCAACAACTTACCACCAGCGGCCCCGCCTGTTCTTTCCACAGGCGGAGCTGCCCGTGTTTGTGAACTACGTGACGGGGCAGACCGTGTTCCGCCCGCCGCCGCCGCTGTGCTGGCGCAAGCTGCGCGTGGAGAGCCAGGAGCTGTGGTACAACTACGCGGCCAACATCAGCGTCACGCACGCGCCCGACGAGCTGCCGCAGGTGCGTCACCACCCGCAGCGTGGGCACCATGCAGCGTGGTCTGCATGGGCACCATGGGCGGCGCATGGGCGTCACAGGCGGGTCTTCGTGCAGCGCAGACACGCGTGCGCGTGCAGCTCGGTGGCCTCCTCGACCTAGAGGGGTCGTGGGGATGTTTGCATGGACATGTTGACGTGTGTGCATGCGTGTGTGACCTGGGTCACACACACACGCACACACTCATGGTCTAATGCGCCATCAAAGGCGCTATCAAAGGCGTCCGACGGACTGTAAAATCGACCACACACACACACCACCACCACCACCACCCGGGGTCACACACACGCACACACACCTGCCACTGCGCCCCCCCCCCACACACAAAACCACAACCACACCACACCACCCGTCACCGCAGTACCTGGGCCACACACACACACACACACACTCACACACACACACACACACACACACATGCCACTGCACCTCCCCCCCACACACACACACGCACACGCACAACCACACAACCACACCCGTCGCCGCAGTACCTGGTGGACGAGTTCTCGACAGACCTCAACGTGCGCTGGTACAACCCAGTGACCTCTGAGTACTCGTGGGAGGTGTGTTGTTGTTGCATGTATATACGCGCGTACGGTGCATGTCTGTTGTTGAGTGTCTGCTGTACCCTTCTCTTCCCCAACCCGCCTGTGCACGCCACCGCCGCCGCCGTCGGACACTGGTGGACACACACACACGCACACACGCACCCCGAGATGTTCTCTCGCGAACACACACGCACACACACACACAGGACCCCATGACGCTCTCTTCCTGATGCACACACTGACACACACACAGACACACACACACACTGACACACACACTGGCACAAACACACACACGCACGCACGCACAGGACCCCGTGACGCTCTCTTCCTGGCGCGCAATGAGCTCCGACGAGGGCACGTTCTACTACAACATCAAGACTGGGGAGTCGTCGTGGGACAAGCCGGTCGAGCTCGCGTGGGAGAAGCACGAGGGCACGGGCGGCCAGTACTGGTTCAACACCAACACGCAGGTAAACCCTAAACCCTAAGGTGGTGGCCAGCCTTCCCCTCCCCCCATTTTCCCCCCCTTTCCCCCCTCCTTTCCCCCTGCCTGTGCGTGCTCGGGGTCGAGCTCGCGTGGGAGAAGTACGAGGGCATGGGCGACCAGTGCTGGTTCAACACCAACACGTTGGCCAGCCTTCTCCCCCCCCCCCTTCTCCTCTGTCTGTGCGTGCTCGGGGTCGGTTCGCGTGGGAGAAGCACGAGGGCACAAGCGGTGGCCAGCCCTGTCTGTGCGTGCCCGGGGTCAGCTCGCGTGGGAGAGGCACGAGGGCACAAGCGGTGGCCAGCCCTGTCTGTGCGTGCTCGGGTTCGGGTCGGGGGGAGAGCCGTCGCGTGTTATGGTCTGGCACGAGGGCACGAGCTGCCAGTACTTCCAACAGCCAACACGCATGTCAGGAGTGGCCAGCCTTCCCCCTTTTCCCCCCCTTTCCCCCTGTCTGTGCGTGCTTGGGGTTGGGTCACGTGGAGAGCCGTTACGTGTTATGTATGGTCCGGCAGCCCCTCGTCAAGTTTCAGACGAGGAGCCCCCCCCCTCAACACACACACACGCACGCACGCACACACACACGCACACCCCACCCCTTCCCCGATTGTTTTTTTGTTTGACAAGTTTTACACGTGCGCGCCCCGAGGACCCCGGGGCGTGAGTTAAGGCCTAGACTACACGTTTAGGGGAGGCTCTTCTAAGAGAGCCCGCAAGGCCACGCAGCGCGCCAGCCTACCAGGTTTCCCTGAGTGTCGTATCCCTTCGTGCCTACCAGCAGCACAGACTGCTGCCCCGTCACTCCCTATCTGCTGCCCTGTATGTTGTCCCTCCGGGGGGGCGGGACTCTCTTTTGTCGGTTGGTGCTGCACCTGCCTCTCGTCTCTGTTTCCGCGCATGCGCTTACCTACTTCGACAAGCGTTTGCTGCCGCTGCGGTAGGGGGCCTGGGTGTGTGCCCACGCTCTTTACAGAGTGGGGGTTCCCTACCACCAACAGCCAGCCATCTCATCAAGGTGTTCGGGCCATACACGCGCCGAGCACGGGGTCTTGTGCGCCTTTAGAGGTGTCCCTGACTGCAACATCCGTCATCACAATGTTGCTCTGGACTCCCTCTCTCAACACTCGACTGTAATATCCATCATCATCATGTTGCTCTGAACTCCCTCTCAACACTCGGCACGCAGGAGTCACAGTGGGGCGACCCAGAGCACGTGGCGTGGGTCAGGCAGGACGCTGAGCTGTGAGCGCGAGTGCTCACAGCTGTGGTGCTCAACTGCAGCGCTCAACTTCTAGTGCTTGGTACTCATCGGCTGTGGGTGCTCGACTGTTAAGCTGTAGTGTGGCGGTTCTCATCTGTAGTGCAGTGCACAGCTGTAGTGCTGGGAGTGCTGTAGTGCTCAACTCAGCCGTGGTGCTGTGGTGCTGAGCTGTAGTCCTGAAATTGTACATGCTGGATTAAGAGAGGCCTGAGCGCGTCCGTGTGATTGATTGGCTGTGGCGCAGGCCGCAACAGTATGGACACCGTCATGTTGTTACAAGGAACCGTGTTCATCATCGTTTGTGTACTTGCAAGACATCCACGCCAACTAGATAAATGCACCGCGCGAGCCGCCTCGTTGCATGTGTGCACACCATTGATTCGCCCAAACGAATTGACCGCCACACTCAACCGGTTCCGTTTATTCAAATCTTCAGGCGCGTATGCACTGTAGGCGCTGCAGGTGCTAAGGCACTGTCGGCGCTTAGGCAATGTAGGCTGCTGCATGTGTGCTAAGACACTGTAAGCGCTTATGCGCTGCAGGACCTATGTAAACGAGTGATGGTAATTAACCGATGCACTGTACAGGCAATCAGTTGACGGGCGACCGCCCGTTCTTAGGAACGAGCAGGTCGAGCGTGAGGCGGTGGTCTTCGCAGCGGATCCAGTCGTTGCAGTCGATCATACTATGGATTTAAATCATGTTGACCCTTTCAAAACCGTGTCGAAACCTCATGGGTGGTGCCTTCTCCTCTTCCATGATGCAGCTGCAACTGCTGCTGCTGCTACAGCGCCGTGATGCCCATCGCCGACTTTGTGGCCGCGAGCTGCTTTCCGATGCGCTGGAACCCCACGTCGTGATTGTGGTTTCCTGTGAAGAACTTGGCCGCCTGCTTGTCGTACCCTGGCCGCATGACCTCCGCCCTGCAGGGTGCGGAACAGCGTGGTGTGTGTGTAAGGGGGTGGGTGGAAGTGCCGACCTAGTGTCGGCAGGCGGCGGTTGCAGCTGGGGCGGCGTCCGGTGTGGCGGTGCTGGAAACACGCAGACCCAGCCGCCCCCTGACCCGCGCTGACTCACCAGAACAGGATATCTGCAAACACTTGGCGCTTGCGGTCGAGGCTTGCAACCTTGCCCGTTGCCTGCTTGTACAGATCCATCTGTAGACGTGCCGTGCAACATGCATGCGTGCGCGGGTCGTCAGCGGTGACGAGGCGCAGGTGGCGGCGGCTGCACATCGTCGGCGCGGTGGTGAGGGGGCCCATGCGCCTCCCCCCCCCATGGGTTTGCATGCATGCATGCTGCTATGCATGCATGGTGCTTCGCATGGGGTGTGTGCTTATCCTCGGCACACGCACCTCTCTCGAGTAGACCTGCGCGAAGCAGCTCCACATCTTGGCCTCCTCCTCGCTGTCGATGACATCGTCGGACACGTTGGTCACCATGGGCGTGGAGATGATGTCTGGGGTGGGACGTGGGGTCACAAATCGAGGCACGTGGGCGCGATATCGACGCACGTGGGTGGGACCCACCATGCAAGGGTCCATGCAAAAGAGCACCCTCGCTACCGCCCCATGCGCCTGCGCCCCCCTCCTCCTCACCATCCAGGCTAGCCAGCACCGCGGTGAGCTCGTCCTGAGTGTCGGACGAGACCTTGAGGCGCAGACCTTGGAGAGCCTCTGCAAGCGAGCCAGACATGGGCCCGCCGCTTGGTCGAGAGGCCTTCCCGCTAGCGCCCAGCGCGTCCCCACTCAGCCGCGTCCGCATCATAACCACGCCCACGTCCGACTGAGCGACCGTTGGGGACGTCATGTTGTACACTACACTCGCAAATCCCAAAGGGCACCCTTCCTTCGTGCACCCTGTGCCAGACAATGTAGTGATGCAGGCGTCGTCGTAAAGGAAGAGGTTCACCGACAATAATGGGATGGGGGGAATTGTGCGTGCGAGCGGCGTAATCTCCCAAGATGCATGTATGAGCGTTCCATACCTACTGGAGGGGCCATCACCCCCGGGATTACGACTTGTCCCTGTGTGGCTGTGCTTTGGCCTGTGCTCTAGAGGGACATCCCTAGTGGGAGCCTCAATGCTCAGTAGTGGGTACTCACCAGGGGGGGGGAGGGGGGCTCATCCCGCTTAGAGGGTCTCACAGTTACATGGCATTCCAGCTAAGACAACACTAGTCCTAGTGCCACCGCCCTGTGAAGGACGATAGCCACCAGCCGGTTACCTGCCGTCTAGACTACCGCTCCCGCCGGCTAGTTTAGACCCAAACAAGTCCCTGAGGGACATGTCTGGCAAGGAGCGTATAGGAAAGGACCGTCCTCCTCCTGGCCTTTGAGGCCAACCACGCCGGCTGTGCCGACTGGCGGCGCTGAAGCAGAAAAGTCCCCGCCTGGCATGGTGCATGGTTGTCCAACTCCATGCATGGGGCTCTGCCTGCGCCCCATGCGTCATGCATGGCCAGGTCCCACCCTCCAGGGGGGCCTGGGCAAACAGAGTCGTCATGGCAGGCTGCCTGAAGACCAATGCCGACGCCAGTCACCGGCAGACGAGTGCCCCCGAGGGTGAGCGCGGTGACAAACGCTGCGATGGTGAAGCGGATAAACTCTGTTGTTGCCTCGGCGGTCACCACCGCTGAAGCCCTGATGGTAGCTCACCCCCACGAGCAGCCATCTTGACCGATGTCCAGCATGCATTGACGGGCGCCAGCTCCTCCGCTCGTCGATCAACTCGTCGAGATCGGTGCCGCATGGCGTCCTGCATGGGAGGAGGATAAGGGCCATCTCCCAGCACGGGTCGCGGCAGCGCCGCGGCTACTCGCCAAGCCATGACAGCGCCGGGCAAGCCGCTCCTTTTAGTTTCCACCGAGGGACAGTCTAGCAGGAGCCAGGCCAGTCGTGTGTGTGTGTGTGTTTGTGTGTGTGTGTGTGTGTGTGTGTGTGTGTATGTGTGTGTGTGTGTGTGCACGCGCGTGTACGGGTTTGTGTCAGAGTGCAGGTGATCAGTTTCCTCCCGTGCGCGTGAGCAAAGTCTTCGAGTTATCGTGACAACGCCCTCCCAACGTCCTCCGTGCAACCATTCGAGTGTGCGAGTGCTTTTGGTGCGCATCAGCATGCTCTGGTGGTGGTGGCTGGGCTTCACAACGTACTGATATCCGCCAGACATCCCCCCCCCCCGCTACAGCCTAGTACGCAGTGATACCCGCGCTTCTCCTCCCCCCCTCCCCCCCGCTACAGCCTAGTACGCAGTGATACCCGCGCTTCTCCTCCCCCCCTCCCCCCCGCTACAGCCTAGTACGCAGTGATACCCGCGCTTCTCCCCCCCCCCCCCCCACTTCAGCCGAGTGCGCAGGCGGGAGACGATGGTGCTTTCGCCAAGCCATTCTTAGTCACCGTTGCTGCTTGTCCACCACTACGTGCCCGCCACTACGTGGTTGACACTACCGTGGGCTACTTTTGTAGCTTGGCCTTTTTGGTGGGCCTCGTGCCTGCTCTCTGAAGTCCCGCTGGAGCTTTCGAACCAAACGTGTGACCGCCGGCAGTGGATTGTTAAAGAACTTCATCATCGTCCAGCCTTGGATCGGGGTCTTCTTGGCATATTCTTGCAGTGGGGGTGGGGGTGCCTCGTGAGGTAGACGGAGGGAAGCACCGAGAGCAGGGCAGTGCGATCACACGCAGCCCGCACGGGCATACATCCCCAGCTGTGCGTGTGTGGGGGCTGTGCAGGGGCTGTGCGCCCGCTGCGCACGCGCTGTGCCGCCAGGCGCGCACAACACACGCACAGCACCTGCACAGCGCACGCACAGCCGGCAGGTTGCGGTGCCGGGGCTGTGCCCCTACCAGCACTGCACCCGCGGTGCACGCGCAATGCGTGGCGGAAAGCACAGCCCCTACACAGCCTTGCATGACACCTGCACTGCCCCCCTCGGCTCTGGTAGGGCGAGCGCCTGCAGATACTTTCTGGAACAGGGACACACTTACACGGATCACCACTCTTAGAGGTGGGAAGCCCACTCACAGTCCACACTAATCGGCAGTACTATGACTGTCCCTGTGTCTTCCCCACAGTGTGTTCCTGACAGACACCGGCAACGCACACATCAGTGTGTTCCTGACAGACACCGGCGACACGCACGCGTGTGCGTGCCATCAGGGCTCACAGCAGAGCCCTGACAGCTGGACACCAGTCGCCGTGCGTGAGCGCTGCGTTTGTGTGTGGGGGTGGGGTGGGGTGGGTGGGTCATTATTCCCCCCCCCCCCCAGCGCAACCACGTCAACCAGCTAGGGGGGATGGGGGAAGCTGGGGGAAGCTGGGGGGACAAGCCTCCCCCAGTTACCGGAACCCTCCCGCCCCCTCTCCCCCCAGTGAGAATAGAGAGAGAGATGAGAGTTTTACAATCCACTGCCGGCGGTCACACGTTCGGTTCCAAAGCTCCAGCGGGTGCCTGCACCTGCTTGCTAGATGGCATTTCCTCTGGGGGTGTTTTTGAAGGGGAGGTGGCGCCACGAGCGTGCGGTGGCGGGTGCGGTGTGGTCGCTGAGTAGAGTGCTGCGGGTGTGCTACTAGCCCCGCTTCCGGTGGTCTGGGGGAGGGCTTTTTGGTCCCTTCATGGTTTTATACCTTGGTTCCGCCCTCTGGCCATGTGAGGGGCTGGGTGTGCAGCCTGCACAGTGGTGCTGCTTGCTTGGCGCCCGCCACCAAGTGTGGATGGCATTACCGTGGGCTACTTGTAGCTTGACCTTTCGTGGGCCTTGAGCCTTGTTTCTCTAAGTCCCACTGGAGCTTTGGAACCGTACGTGTGACCGCCGGAAGTGGATTGTAAAACTCTCATCATCATCATCTCATCATCATCCTCAGTGTGCCTGCTTATTGCTGACTCTGGACATATCAATAGCAAGTTGGAGCTCCTATGACTCATGACGCGCTCTAAGGCGCGCAAACACAATGCGGCCGCCGGCGCGCTCATCGCCCGCGCGGCCACCACCACAGAATCACCGGTGAGCAGCGGCTCCCCCGGCTCAGACTCCCCGCCACGCCACCGCGCGTGCGTGGATGCGACACAGACACAGCTTTCGGCGCTCCATGGGGCGCGGGGGGCAGCCACATACGCGGAGGCTGCGCAACACCTGCATGGCGACGCCAGCAACCACATCTCGGCCTCGGCCGACACCACAGACGCCCTTCGCGCCCTCAGCGCGGGGCAGGCAGACATCAGACGCCTGGTAGGGGGGCTGCTGGACAGGGAGGCGAGGGCGCGCGCCCAGCCACAGAATGCGCCGACGCAGGTGGGCGCGCCACAGGTTGCCGACGCCGGCCACAGCGGTGCCCTTGCGGGGGTGCTCGCTGTGGTGCAGGCGCAGGCGCAACAGATTTCGTCCCTGGTGGATGTGGTGAGCCTCCTGGTGAGCCGCGTCCCTGGGGCGCCCATGCAGATGCCGCATGCAGAGCCCGCCCGCGCGCGGGCCGGCCATGCGGCCCACAATGCGGCGCCCCGCGCTGCGCCTGCTGCCGAGGCTGCTCAGCCTGCCCGGCCCGCTGCTGCTGCCGCCCCTGTGGCGTCGGCAGCGGGCGCGCCGGCGGCGGAGCGGCCTGCCGCGGCGGGCGCCGCGCGTGCCGCATCTGCGCGGCCCCTCCCGCCGGGGGGGCTGCCCGCGCGTGTGGGCGAAACGTCGCTGTGCCGCAGCCACGTGCTGTCCATCCCTGTGGCAGCCGCCACCAGGCTCATAGCGGGCCGTGGCTCTGAAGGCCAGATGGAGCGCGACGGGATCGTGCGCGGCGCACTGCGCGACGCCTCCTACTTGGGGTCCACGCGGCATGTGCGGCGGCTGTTCAGTGACTGCTATGGTTCCGAGGAGACGGCGGTGGCGGCGGCGGCTGTGCGGGTTGCTGCAGCCGCCGTGGACGGCGTCAGCCTGCCCGTCTGCCTGGCTATGAATCTCGTGCGCTTTGTGCACGACGTCTCTGGCCGGGATAGGCCGGCTGGTGGCGGGGTCGTGTCCACGTCGTTCCTCAACGCCAAGCCTGCTGTCGGGGGCATTGGTGTGGAGCCGCGCCGGGGCGGCGTGCTACGTGTGCTCTTTACCGTGGCGTCTGACGCTGTGGCCGACACCGTCGTGCGCTCCCGCCGCAACCTGCGCGACGTGGACCCATCGGCTGCTGTCTTCGACGTCCTCAGTGACCGCGAGGAGGCGCAGCACCGGGCGCTGGGGCCCGCTTTCCTCGCCGCCAAGGCTGCGGGGAAGCGGGCGCAGTTCCACCGCGCGCCTCGTCGTTGACGGCGAGCGGGTGCCTGCACCTGCTTGCTAGATGGCATTCCCTCTGGGGGTGTTTTTTGAAGGGGAGGTGGCGCCACACTCGTGCGGTGGCGGGTGCGGTGTGGTCGCTGAGTAGAGTGCTGCGGCGGGTGTGCTACTAGCCCCGCTTCCGGTGGTCTGGGGGAGGGCTGTTTTGTCCCTTCATGGTTTTATACCTTGGGTCCGCCCTCTGGCCATTTGAGGGCTGGGTGTGCAGCCTGCACAGTGGTGCTGCTTGCTTGGCGCCCGCCACAAGTGTGGATGGCGTTACCGTGGGCTACTTGTAGCTTGACCTTTTGTGGGCCTTGAGCCTTGTTTCTCTAAGTCCCACTGGAGCTTTGGAACCGTACGTGTGACCGCCAGAAGTGGATTGTAAAACTCTCATCATCATCATCATCATCCAGCGGGACTTAGAGAGCAGGCACGAGGCCCACCAAAGAAAGGTAAAGCTACAAAGGTAGCCCACGGTAGCGCCAAACCACGAGAATAGACTGGGGGGGCCGCACGACCCAAAACCAAGCCAGCACCAGGGGGGAGTGGGAGTGGGAAATGAGTATGTACCATTTACCTCACCTGTCGTGGGTGTCGTGCATCTGTCGGTGTCGAGGTGTGTCGAAACACGAAAACACAATTCGCACCCTCTAGACCCCCGACGCACCACCAAGGCGCCTGCGCGGGGCATCAGAGTTCGGGCCCACCTCCACCAGTCCTAGTTGTGCGTCTCAGCTAAGATGGCTGAGCGAGAGGACGACATGGTCCTGGCACCCGTGCCTAGCTGCGATGCGTATAGCGACGACCCGCAGGCGAGGAGGACCCATTGATAAGGCACTGAGGTTGCCTTCGTGGTGGTGCTAGGGCCATGCATGCATGTGGACATTGCTTGTCGCGCACGCGGGTGATGTAAACGCGCGCTGAAAGCTTGTACTCCTGTGCTGCCTGCGAGCAGGTCTGGGACCTTATCATCGTGGGCGCTGGCGTGGCGGGAGCGGCTCTGGCATACGCGCAGGCCAAGGTGGGGGCATGGGGGTGTATGCATGTGTGGCTGGCGCACTTGCCCTTGCCAGCGCGCACACACTGCTGCCAGGCACCCAAGGGGGGGGAGGTGGCATACCCAGCTGGCCTCCTGGTGCACATGCGCATTCTGCGTGCGGCTGCAGGGGCGGGCGGCCGCAAGACACACGTCTGCCTGCCTGCGCAGGACATAAAAGTACCATGCAGCATCCCTGGCACACACAAACACGCAAGCACACACACACACACATAGGGGGGGCACATACACACATGCGCAGATGCCTGGAGCTGTTCCAGGCCTTGCGGTCGCGCAACTGGACCGACCGACAGCGCTTCCCCAACACACACACACACACACGCACACACACACACGCACACACACGCACACACACACACAACCACGCACACACACGCACACACGCAAGCACACACACACACATACGACCGTCGGATCAGCAGGACGGGCGGGTGCGTGCTGCTGATCGACCGCGACCTCTCTCAGCCCGACCGCATCGTGGGACGCACACACACGCACACACACACACACACACACGACCGGCGGATCAGCAGGACGGGCGGGCGCGTGTTGCTAATCGACCGCGACCTCTCTCAGCCCGACCGCATCGTGGGACGCACACACACACACAAACGCACAATGAAATGCACACACACAAACGCACAATGAAATGCACACACACACACACAAACGCACACACACACATGCACACACACACACACACACACGGCCGGCGGATCAGCGGGACGGGCGGCGCGTGCTGCTGATCGACCGCGACCTCTCTCAGCCCGACCGCATCGTGGGATACACACACACACACACACACACACGCACACGCGCGCGCAAGCACACACATGCACACCCACACACAAACACACACACACACACGCACGACCGGCGGATCAGCAGGACGGGCGGCGCGTGCTGCTCATCGACCGCGACCTCTTTCAGCCCGACCGCATCGTGGGACGCACACACGCACACACACATGCACACACGCACACACGCACACACACATGCACACACACACACACACGCACACACACACACACACGGCCGGCGGATCAGCAGGACGGGCGGCGCGTGCTGCTCATCGACCGCGACCTCTCTCAGCCCGACCGCATCGTGGGCGAGCTGCTGCAGCCTGGGGGGTACCTCATGCTCAAGCGCCTGGGGCTGGCAGATGCGGTCAACGAGATTGACTCACAGAAGGTGTGTGTGTGTGTGTGTGTGAGTGATGCAGAAAGTGCTATACGCGCATGCTTTCGCATAAATTCGGGTTGTTTGGCGGGAACCGCGCGTATCGCGGCGGGACCCGGCTAAGCCGCGTTTTGCCTAGCGCGTAGCGCGGCGCCCCCAGGCGCCTTGCGCGTAGGGCGCCTTTGGCGGCGAGCATTGGATCCGATCAGCGCTCAGCTCGCGCAATGATCGGCGGAGGGGGGCGGAGATGGAGGAGGCGGAGGTGGTTGGTCACACTATTGCTTGATTCAAGTATGCAGCCACGCTAAATCGCCAGTAACAGCTCGTAGCTCGCGAATTTTCCGATTCCACACTTTTCCTCGCTTCCGAGCGCATTTTTCGCCCCGTTGACGCCGTTGGCCCGTTGACGTTGGCACCGTTGGCCCAGCCAACGGCCAACGCCAACGGTGGGGACCGTTGGCCGATTCCGGTGACCCTGCCAAACACGCCACGTGCGACAGCTCGTCTGGGTGCGCGTGCTCAGTTGTTTTGCCCCCTCCAGACTGCTTCCATACCCTGAAAACCAACATTATTAAGGATGCCATCAAATTCAGAATTCCAATGTGGCTCTGGCTTCCGCTGCTTGCATGCACGCGAGCCAGCAGGGGGGAGGGGCTCTCACGTCATGCTACGCCCAAGTAAGCTACAGGTCTGCTGTAGGGACAGAGTGTGTGTGCTGATCCAACGTGGCTCTGGCTTGCGCTGCTTGCATGCACACGCGCCTGTAGGGGGGAGGGGGAGGGGGCGCCTCACGTCATGCTACGCAAGTTAGAGTCCAAGTTACAGAGAGTAGTGTTATAAATCCATTGCTGGCAGTCACAATCAGTTCCAAAGTTCCAGCAGGACAGACGGCAGGCACAAGGCCCACCAAAAGGTCAAGCTACAAAAGTAGCCCACGGTAGCGCCACCCACACCAGATGATGGGCGCCAAGTAGCAGCACAGGCCACAGGCACCTCACCAAAGCCCCTCTTGTGGGAGGAGGACAGCTCAAGGTATAAAACCATAAAGGGACCAGATGCCTTCCCCCAAACCACCAGAAGCGGGGCTGGCAGCACACCCGCCACAGCGCTTTACTCAAGCAGACATGTAAGCTACTTGTCTGCTGTAGGGGCAGATTTTGTGTGCTGATCCACGCTGAGCCACTCACGCATGTGCAGAGAGCGGCGCAGGCGCGAGGATGAAGTGCACATGCAGATTTGCATCAGGGGCACCCTTGATTTACACCGAGAATCGACACGCTTTGTGTGGGTTTGTGGTTGTGATGTTTGTGAGGCACAATGAAAAGGCAAAGTAGAAGAACTGAGCAAGAAATAAGGAAAGAAAGAGAAATGAGAGAGCAGCGTAAAAAAAACAATGTACTGTCTTTCAACCAACCAGAACACTTAAGACAGCGGGGGCTGCGCCCCCAGGAAAATGGCCGCGTAGAATCGCCACAGCCTGCGTAGAGGGCCGGGCCGGCAGGCCCGGCTGGGGCCTCCGCGCGTCGTAAAACCGCCATTACGCCAAAACACTTTCTGCGTCACTGGTGTGTGTGTGTGTGTGTGTTTGTGCGTGTTAGGTTGGGGATCGGGGGGCTGAGTCAGGGCCTGACCCTGGACCCCTGTTAACCACGAAAGCAGAGGAGCTCTCCCTCTCTGTCTCTCTCAGTGTGTCTCTCTTTGCCTCTATCTCTCTCTTTGTGTCTCTCTCTCTCTCCCTCCCTCCCTCCCTCCCCCTCTGTCTGTCTGTCTCTCTGTCTCTCTCTCTATACTTCTTTGCGCATCTGTGACCTCTCTCTCTCAATACGCAGGTGTACGGATATGCCATGTTCAAGAACGGCGTGTCTGCTTGCGTCAAATACCCCACGTACTGACTGGCTGTCCATGTGTGAGCGCGTTTGTTGGTATCTCTGCCTCTCTCCCTCTCTCTCTCTGTCTCTCTCTCTCTTCTTCTCTCTCGTTCTCTCTCTGTGTGTGTGTCTCTCTGTCTCTCGGTATGTGTCTCTCTCTATGCACATTCGTAGTCCCCCCTGCACGCATCTGTGACCCTTCTCTCTCAATGCGCAGGTGTACGGATATGCCATGTTCAAGAACGGTGTGTCTGCCTGCGTCAAATACCCGATGGAGGGCTACTCGGCAGACGTGGCGGGGCGGTCGTTCCACCACGGACGCTTCGTGCAGCGCATGCGCCATGCGTGCCAAAATGTGTGTGCACGTGTGTGTGTGCGTGTGTGTGTGTGTTACAGTGAAGGGTGGGGGAGGGGGAGGCGGAGGTGCAGTGCATGCGCCACGCGTGCCAAAATGTGTGTGCACGTGTGTGTGTGCGTGTGCCAGTGGTGCAGAAAGACGTGGCGCGAATGCGTGTGTGCGTTTGCCAGTGTGTGTGTGTGCGTGTGTGTGTGTGGTGTGTGCGTGTGTGTGTGTGTGTGCGTGTGCCAGTGGTGCGGAAAGACGTGGCGCGAATGCGTGTGCCAGTGTGTGTGTGTGTGCGTGCGTGCGTGCGTGTGTGCGTGTGTGTGCGTGTGCCAGTGGTGCGGAAAGACGTGGTGCGAATGCGTGGTGTACGTGTGCCAGTGTGTGTGTGCGTGTGTATGTGCGTGCGTGTGTGTGTGTGTGCGCGTGTGCCAGTGGTGCAGAAAGACGTGGCGCGAATGCGTGTAGTACACGTGAGGGTCGTTTGGCAGGTCCTCCGCGTCACGCCGAAGTGCGGAGCGCGGCATTTTTCACGCCAAGGGCGAAGCGCTTTTTGTGAAGAGTGATTTTCGCGCCAGAGCGCGGAGCGCTTTTTGTGTGAACAGTGTGAAATCGGCGATTTTCGCACTCTCGCCATTTGGCGTTCTGTTTTGAAACGGATCCCGAACAATACTCTCTCTCACCCACACAAACAATTCTCTCTTCCTCACGCACGCACACACACACACACACACGCAGGTGCCCGCGATCACGATGCGCCAGGGCTTTGTCAAGCGCCTCGTCAACACCGACGGCGGCGACTGGGTCGAGGGGGAGGGGCAGGCCGTTTCGGGCGTGTGCTACAAGGCGGCCGACGGGACGGAGCGCACCGCGCGTGCGCACCTCTCAATCGTGTGCGACGGTGCGTGTGTGTGGGTGTGGGTGTGGGTGGGTGTGTGGGTGTGTGCTACAAGGCAGCTGACTGGACGGAGCGCTGCCTTGGCGATTCAATGTGCAAGCACGTGTACGTCTAATACGCCACTGAAGGCGTCCCAACACAGGCTGCAAAACTGAGCGCCGCACACCCCTTTTAGGCATGTACTCCAACCTACGCAAGAAGCTGTCACAGCCCACCATGAACCATCCCTCCTACTTTGTCGGCATCATCCTAAAGGGCGCGACGCTGCCGTTCCCCAACCACGGCCACGTCGTTCTCGCCAAGCCGTCGCCCATCCTGTTCTACCCGATCTCTTCGACTGAGGTGAGAATTAGACGCTTGAATTTAGGGTTTAGGGTTGTATGGTTAAGGGTTTGGGGCCAGAGCATCATCCTCGAGGACGCGACGCTGCCGTTCCCAAACCACGGCTACGTCCTTCTCGCCAAGCCTTCGCCCATCCTGTTCTACCCGATCTCATCCACCAAGGTGTGCGGCTGGTTCGAGGGCTTAGGGTCAGGGGTCTACGGTTCAGGGCCACGGTTCAGGGGAGAAGCTTGGGAAAAGCTGCTTGCCCAGCGGTTCATGGTTATAAAACTCCAACAACCCTAAAACCAGGCCCTCTATAGGAGGAGGCGGGGCTAATTATTAAGGGGGGTTAACTATGCAACTTGAGGATGCCAGAGCTTCCCACAGCCAGAGGGGGGGGGGGGCGCATGCACGCTGTGTGGCGGCTGTGGGAAGCTCTGGCATTCTCAATCTTAATGCTTAGCCCCCCTTTATAATATGCCCTCCCTCCTCCTAGTAAACCCTAAACCCTACCCCGCTCACCAACCCCCTTGCCCCGCGCCCCCCCTCCCCCCCAGTGATTCCCCTGCGAGCCGTATACCGCTCCGAGCCGGATTTCCCATTTCCCAGAAAACCACCACACACTTGGTGGGAGAGGGCGTGGAGCGGTGCGTTGGAAAGCTCTTGCTGAGAGCAGCCCAACGGCATGCGTTGCATGAATACCCGCTGTGTATAGTGCCTGGTATGAGCGGTCAAAGTTTAAGTCAAAGTGATGGAGCCGGCAAAAAATACTAAAATCCTTCCCAGGGACCACTGCTTCCCCGCCAAAGCCTAGGTGCGCTACCTGGTTGACGTCCCCGGCGAGAAGCTGTTGCCCTAGGTTCAGGGCTCCAACCCCCTTGAAAAACTCAACACTGTCTATGACCCCTGAAACCCAGTCGTTCAACCCATCAACCCCCAAAACCCCAAACCCCAGGTTCGCTGCCTGGTCGACATCCCCGGTGAGAAGCTGCCCAAGGACCTGCCGTCGTACCTCCGAACGACGGTCAGCCCCGAGATCCCGGAGCAGGTGTGTGTGCGTGCGGTGTGTGTGTGTGTGTGTGTGTGTGTACATACGAACGACAGTCAGCCCCGAGATCCCGGAGAAGGTGTGTGTGTGTGTGTGTGCGCATGTGTGTGTGTGTGCGCGCGTATGTGCGCATGTGTGTGTGACGGTGCCAATTTTGCAGTCCGTCAGACGCCTATGTGTGTGTGTGCGCGTGCGCGCACGTGTGTGCGTGTGCGTGGATCCCTCCCTCGCCCCTGCCCTCCCTCCCTCTCTTCCCCTCTCCTTCTCTGTCTCTCTCTCTCACACACACACCTCGCCCATGCCCTCCCCCACCCTCACCCCCCCCACACACACACGCACACATGACCCCCACCTCGCCTCACCACCTCCCCGCACCGCCACCCTCGGAGCAGCTGCGCACCGCGTTCTCTATCTCTGTCACTTGTCTCTCTGCTTCTTGTATCTGTCTCACACACACACACACACACCTCGCCCCTGCCCTCCCCCACCCTCACCCCCCCACACACACACGCACACATGACCCCCACCTCACCTCACCACCTCCCCGCTCCGCCACCCTCGGAGCCGCTGCGCTCCGCGTTCTCTATCTCTGTCTCTTGTCTCTCTGCTTCTTGTATCTGTCTCACACACACACACCTCGCCCCTGCCCTCCCCCACCCTCACCCTCCCACACACACACGCACACATGACCCCCACCTCGGCTCACCACCTCCCCGCACCGCCACCCTCGGAGCAGCTGCGCACCGCGTTCTCTATCTCTGTCACTTGTCTCTCTGCTTCTTGTATCTGTCTCACACACACACACACACACCTCGCCCCTGCCCTCCCCCACCCTCACCCCCCCACACACACACGCACACATGACCCCCACCTCGGCTCACCACCTCCCCGCACCGCCACCCTCGGAGCAGCTGCGCACCGCGTTCTCTATCTCTGTCACTTGTCTCTCTGCTTCTTGTATCTGTCTCACACACACACACACACACCTCGCCCCTGCCCTCCCCCACCCTCACCCCCCCCCACACACACGCACACATGACCCCCACCTCGCCTCACCACCTCCTCGCACCGCCACCCTCGGAGCAGCTGCGCACCACGTTCTCTATCTCTGTCACTTGTCTCTCTGCTTCTTATATCTGTCTCACACACACACACACACCTCGCCCCTGCCCTCCCCCACCCTCACCCCCCCACACACACACGCACACATGACCCCCACCTCGGCTCACCACCTCCCCGCACCGCCACCCTCGGAGCAGCTGCGCACCGCGTTCTCTATCTCTGTCACTTGTCTCTCTGCTTCTTGTATCTGTCTCACACACACACACACACACCTCGCCCCTGCCCTCCCCCACCCTCACCCCCCCACACACACCGCACACATGCACCCCCACCTCGGACTCACCACCTTCCCCGCACCGCCACCCCTCGGAGCAGCTGCGCACCGCGTTCGTACTACTCTGTCACTCTGTCTCTCTGCTTCTTGATGCTGTCTCTCACACACACACACACACCGCCCTCGCCCATGCCCTCCCCCACCCTCACCCCCCCCACACACACACGCACACATGACCCCCACCTCACCTCACCACCTCCCCGCACCGCCACCCTCGGAGCCGCTGCGCTCCGCGTTCTCTATCTCTGTTTCTTGTCTCTCTGCTTCTTGTATCTGTCTCACACACACACACACACCTCGCCCCTGCCCTCCCCCACCCTCACCCCCCCACACACACACGCACACATGACCCCCACCTCGGCTCACCACCTCCCCGCACCGCCACCCTCGGAGCCGCTGCGCTCCGCGTTCTCTATCTCTGTCTCTTTTCTCTCTGCTTCTTGTATCTGTCTCACACACACACACACACACACACACACACACACACCTCGCCCCTGCCCTCCCCCCAACCCTACCCCCCCCACACACACGCACACATGACCCCCACCTCACCTCACCACCTCCTCGCACCGCCACCCTCGGAGCAGCTGCGCACCACGTTCTCTATCTCTGTCACTTGTCTCTCTGCTTCTTGTATCTGTCTCTCTCACACACACACACACACACACATCTCGCCCCTGCCCTCCCCCACCCTCACCCCCCCCCACACACACGCACACATGACCCCCACCTCACCTCACCACCTCCCCGCACCGCCACCCTCGGAGCCGCTGCGCACCGCGTTCTCTATCTCTTTCACTTGTCTCTCTGCTTCTTGTATCTGTCTCTCAGACACACACACACACACACACACACACACACACCTCGCCCCTGCCCTCCCCCACCCTCACCCCCCCCACACACACACGCACACATGACCCCCACCTCACCTCACCACCTCCCCGCACCGCCACCCTCGGAGCCGCTGCGCACCGCGTTCTCTATCTCTGTCTCTTGTCTCTCTGCTTCTTGTATCTGTCTCTCACACACACACACACACACACCTCGCCCCTGCCCTCCCCCACCCCCGGAGCAGCTGCGCGCCGCATTCCTCGACGCCATCGACGGCGGTTCGCAGATCCGCACGATGCAGAACACGCAGCTGTACGGTGCGTCTGTGGCCGATTTTAGTGTCCGTCGGACGCCTTTGATGACGTATCGCGTGTGCGTGTGCGTGTGGGTGGGTGGGTGGGTGGTGGGTGTTTGTGTGTGCGTTCCTCGATGCCGCCAACGGCGGTTCACAGATCCGCACGATGCAGAACACGCAGCTATATGGTGCGTCTGTGGCCGATTGTACAGTCCGTCGGACGCCTTTGGTGACGTTTCGCGTGCGTGTATTTGTGTGCGCATGTGCGCGCTTGTGTGTGTGTTGTGTGTGAGTGCGTGTGTGTGTGTGTGTGTGCGTTCCCCGACGCCATCAACGGAGGTCCGCAGGTCCGCACGGTGCAGAACTTGCAGCTGTATGGTGAGAGAGACGAGAGAGAGATTGTGTGTGTATGTGGGTGGGAGTGTGTGGGGGTTGTTTGGTTGTTTGGTTTTGCGAAGGTTCGCAGGTCCGCACGGTGCAGAGCACGCAGCTGTATGGTGAGAGACAAGAGAGATTGTCTGTGTGTGTGTGTGAGTGAGTGAGTGTGTGGGGGTTGTTTGGTTGTTAGGTTCGACGGAGGTTTGCAGATCCGCACGATGCAGAGCACGCAGCTGTATGGTGAGAGAGAGAGAGAGAGAAAGAGAGTGTGTGTGTGTATGGAGGTGGAAGCGCGTGTGGTTGGTTGGTTGGTCCCGCGTTCCCCGACGCCGTCAACGGAGGTTCACAGATCCGCACGATGCAGAGCACGCAGCTGTATGGTGAGAGAGATGAGAGAGAGTGCGTGTGTGGGTGTGGGTGCGTGGGGGGTGTCCCTGACCCCCTTCACCGCGCCCTCCATGCAGCAACCCCTCTGCACTACCCCGATTCGCTCCTCCTCGCCCCCCCCACCCTCCTGCCACACACGCACGCACCCCCTACCAGCCTCGCCCGCATGCCCCCCGCGCACACACACACACACACACACACACACACACACACACGCGCAGCCACCCCGCTGCACTGCCCCGGCGCTCTGCTCCTTGGCGACGCGTTCAACATGCGGCACCCGCTGACCGGTGGCGGTATGACGGTGGCGCTTTCAGACTGCAAGCTGCTGTGCGACATGCTGCAGGTGTGTGTGTGTGTGTGTGTGTGCGTGTGTGCGTGTGTGTATCAAGGGTGGTGGCGGTATGACGGTGGCGCTGTCAGACTGCAAGCTGCTGTGCGACATGCTGCAGGTGTGTGGGAGTGTGTGTGTTTGTGTCAGGGGTGGTGGCGGCATGGCGGTGGCGCTGTCAGGCTGCAAGCTGCTGTGCGATATGCTGCAGGTGTGCGTGTGTGTGTGTGTGCGCGTGTGTGTGTGTAAGTGTCAGGGGCGGTGGCGGTATAAAGGTGGCGCTGTCAGACTGCAAGCTGCTGTGCGACATGCTGCAGGTGTGTGTGTGCGTGTACGAGTGCACACGCGCGCACCACTCAACCACGGCCGCGCACACACACACACACACGCACACACACACACACACATGGTGGCTAGCCTCGCGAGGCAGTTTCCTCAATCCCACGTCAACTGTCAACACACCTCCCACACAAACGCACGCACCCCGCAGCCGCTCCCCAGCTTTGCCGACGCGCTCGCCACCGCGTCGTGCACCTCCGACTTCTACGTCAAGCGCAAGCCGCTGTGCGCGACGATCAACACGCTCGCAAACGCGCTCTACAAGGTGGGTGCCATGCGTGCATGTGTGGGTGGGTGGGTGGGAGTGGGTGTGCGCGCGCGCGCGCGCACGTGCGTGTGTGTGTGTGCACGTTTGTGCATGCGTATGTGAAGTTTGCGCGACGATCAACACGCGCGCAGGCGCGCTGTACAAGGTGCAGTTGGTTTTGTTTTGGCTAGGTTCTTTTTCAAGGTAGGTTGCAGCAGGGGGTGTAACCCTAAGCACACGCGCGTGCGCGACAATCGACACGCTCGCACGCGCGATGTGCACGCGCGCGCACGCACACACACTAATACTCCCTCTCTCTCTCACACACGTTATCTCACACACGCCTGCAGGTCTTCTGCTTCACCGACGACGCCACGCATGAGGACATGCGCGCACACACACACACACACACACACTCACACACACCTCTCTGTCTCTCTCTCCCCCCCCCCTTCGCTCGTGCTCCCTCTCCCATGTAAAAGTATACACACACCGGCCCTACTAAATCCTGGGCCCCAAACCCAACACGCAGGTCTTCTGATTCACCGGCGACGCCGCGCACGACGAGATGCGCGCACACACACGCACACGCACTCACACACATACGCACATGTAACGCACACACACGCACACCTCTGTCTCTCTCTTCCTCTATCTCTCTCCCCCCTCTCGCCCGCGCTCCCTCTCCCTCTCCCCTGAAGACACACACACCTGCCCTTCTAAACCCTAAACCCCAGCTACTAAATCCTAGCTGCTGAACCCTAGCTACTAAACCCTGAGCTCTAAATCCTAGCTACTAAACCCTGAGCCCTAACCCCCAACATGCAGGTCTTCTGCTTCACCGGCGACGCAGTGCAGGAGGAGATGCTCACACGCACACACACACACCTCTGTCTCTCTCCTATTGCTCTCGCTCCCTCTTCCCTGTACACACACCGTCCCTAAACCCTGCCCCCTGATACCCTAACACGCAGGTCTTCTGTTTCACCGGCGACGCTGCGCACGAGGAGATGCGCCAGGCGTGCTTCGAGTACCTCTCCCTCGGGGGCATCTACTCCTCGGGCCCGGTCAGCCTCCTGTCGGGGCTCAACCCTAGGTGTGTGTGCGTGCATGCGTGTGTGTGTGTGTGTGTGTGTGACCATGAGGGGGCATCTACTCCTCGGGCCCGGTCAGCCTCCTGTCGGGGCTCAACCCCAGGTGTGTGCATGCATGCATGTGTGTGTGTGTGTGTGTGTGTGTGTGTGACCGTGAGGGGGCATCTACTCCTCGGGCCCGGTCAGCCTCCTGTCGGGGCTCAACCCCAGGTGCGACGGGAAACAATACTATGCACACTCGCACACGGCACACGCGCACGCACGTGGAGAGCTGGGGGGGGGCAGGGCAGGTCCAGGGTGTTGTGGGCTTTCACTCACGCGCGGAGGTATCTTGTTGCGACCGGTCACCTGGTGAAACCCCTAGACCCTAAACCCTCGTCCTCGACACCGCAGGCCGTCGCTGCTCGTGATGCACTTCTTCATGGTCGCGATGTACGGCGTCGGGCGGCTAATGCTGCCGCGCCCCACGCTCAAGGTGGGATTAGGGTCTAGTCTGAGGGCTAGGGTTAACTAGGCGGACTCCAGAGCGCCCGAACCTGAAGGTTGGGGGCTTTAACCAAGTTCTTATAGGTTTGTACCTAGAGACGTCTGGCGGCTGCTGCTGCCGCGGCCCACGCTCAAGGGATTAGGGTCTGGAGCTAGGCTTCTAGTGTTAAATGCTGTAGCTAGGGGGATTTGGGTTACGGGTTTCTAGGGTTACAACCAGGGAGCATCGGGCGGCTGCTGCTGCTGCCGCGCCCCACGCTCAAGGTGGGGTTGGGGTCTCGGGTTGCACTATGCGGACTCGGGTACGGGGTTTCTCGCGTTTAAACCAGGCTGTATGGGGTTGTAACTAGGGGCGTCGGGCGTCTGCGCGCCTCACACCCACGGTGCGAAGGAGCCTGTGCCCCAAGCAGGCCCTGTGGAAGGCGATCCTGTTTCTGCTGGGCTCTCCATGTGCAAGCCCCTCCTCTCCCTTCAACACCCACTTACGTCAAGCTCAACAGCGCCCCCCGCACCCCTAGAGGGCCTGGGGTGGATGTCCCCAAGCAGGCATCAAATGCCTCCCCAGCCCCCCTCCCTACCTCGCTGGGCCTGTGGATGACAACCCTGCCGCTGCTCGGCGCTGTGTGCACACACACACACACACCTCACACCCCAACCAGCGCCCAGCCCACGCGTGCGCGCATGCACACACCCCTGTGCCATTTGCACATTTGCAGGGCCTGTGGATGGCAATCCTGCTGCTGCTCGGCGCCGTCCGCATCATTGTGCCCATCATCTGGGCGGAGGGCGTGACCGCCGTGTTCCTGCCCATGCTCGCGTCCAAGCCAAAGGTGATGCAGCGCGTCGCGAGCAGCGCGCAGCTGTGACGCGGCACACTTGACACGCACGCACGCAGCTGTGGCGTGGCACACAGACGCACACGCACGCAGCTGTGGCGTGGCACACAGACACGCACGCGCACACACTCGCGGCACACACGCCGTGCTCCTGAGCGTGCTCGCGTCCAAGCCGAAGGTGATGCAGCGTGTCGCGAGCAGCGCACGCAGCTGTGGCGTGGCACACGGACGCACACGCACGCAGCTGTGGCGTAGCACACAGACACGCACGCAAACATGCGCGAACACACGCTGTTCTTCCGTTGGCGCTCGCGTCCAATCCGACCAAGGCGAGCAGCGTGCAGCTGTGACGTGGCACACAGAGGGAGAGAGAGAGAGGAGAGATATTGTTACAGAGAACGGCAGTGACGTGGCACACACACGTACACAAACACACACAGACGCATGCACGCACACACATATACACGTCACCGCCGCGTTCTTCCGTTTGTGCCGGCTATACACCCCCCTCCCACACACCCACACACTACTCTGGGCTAAGCCCAGCCATATGATGAGGGGGGGGGTGTATCGGGGGAGTGTGTGGATCAGGGTGGCGGCTTGAGACTGAGACAGTAGTGATCTGCAATTTGCCTCCGTTGATCCTGTCTGGCTACCGAGCGCCCCCCTCTGACGCGGCACCTGCATCAGCGGTCACCAGGCTAGGTACCACAGGCACACCACAGCGTACATAGCACAACCAGTTGGTTGTTGTTGTGGCGCTTGGAAACACAGGGGGGTGGGGCCACAGCAGCAGCAAGCCCGCAGCTCCACACGTGCCGTCCAGCTGGAGCGCCAGTTGGACGTGGGCGTTATGATGCGGTTGCCCGGGGACGCACTCAGTTCAAGCCCTCAGTAGCAGGGGGGGGAGCAAAGTTATGGCGGCGGGGGTGGCCTAGGCCCTGAAGAGCTTGCATCTCACAGTGTCGTCTGAGACGCAGGACGAGCTGAAAGTGATGATGGCGTGTTTGTTTTACAGTTTCTGTGTACGCGCCCGGAAGACCCCTGGGCGTGAGTTAAGGCCTGGAATACACGTCCAGGGGAGCTCTGCTAGTAGAGCCCGCAAGGCCACGCAGCACGCCAGCCTACCAGGGGATGATGGCCTGGGTGGTGAGGGGACGGGGGACTGCATCGGGGACACGTACCCCCTGGACACGCACACCCGCTGCCTAGCTGCACCACAACACATCTAGGGTCCCCTCGCCTGCGTGTGCGCTACAAGAAGGCCTCATTGGTTTTACAGGTTTTACACTTACGCGCCCGCAAAGGCCTCATTGTAACAGGAAGGACTGAACGCGGTGCTGGCGAGCCTAGATGGTGAGGGGACGCTGGACCGGGGTCCCACGCATCAGGACTGCCCGCTATCTTACAAAATCAAGCCTCGGCACTCTGCTGGCCATCTGCTGCTTCGACCTCTCAATCATTATCCTCGTCCATATCGTGTTTGAGTCCGTCTCGTCCTCCTCGTCATCGAGAGTCATCAAATGTCATCAAATGCCACCATCGTCTCAAATAGCCAGGCGCTCCATCTCCTTCAGCACATCCACGTCCGCACTGGCACTGGCTGCAACAATGGCGGCACGGTTCTTGTTGCTGTAGGCAAGGAACTTCAGTGCAGTTGCTGCGAACCTTTTTGGAAGGTCGTCAGAGCCAGGCCCCAGCAGCTGCACCATTGCAGTGATGGCACCAGCAGCAGAAATCATGACCTGGTTGTCAGCATTCTGAGCGAGCGACATCAGCGCTGCCGCTGCATTCCGCTGCACCAGAGCTAAAGAGCCAGGCGCAATCAGCAGCACCAGTGGAGGGATGGCACCGGCAGCAGCGATCGCGACCTGGTTGTCATCGTTCACAGCGAGGCGGGCCACTGCTCCTGCTGCATATTCCATCAGAGCGGTAGCGCCAGGTCCCAGCCACTGCACCAGTAGAGGGATGGCACCGGCAGCAGCGATGGCGACCTGATTGTCAGCGTCCTTGGCGAGGTTGTTAAGTGCTGCTGCAGCCCTCTGCTGCATGTCAGCTGTAGAGCCAGGCCCCAGCAGCAGCACCAGTGGCTGGATGGCACCGGCGGCAACGATGGTGACCGCATTGTCATCGTGCTGAGCGAGGTTGCAAAGGGCTCCTGCTGCGCGGGTTTGGACGTCAGCTGAAGAGCCAGGCCCCAGCAGCTGCACGAGTGGAGGGATGGCACCGGCAGCAGCGATGGCGACGAGGCTTTCTCGATCGATGCCATGGCGGCCACAGGTTGTCAGCCATTCTATCGTTATCAGTGCCTGCTTCTGCTGAGCGGGACGAGCATGCGCGCCAAGCTTGCGCACCAGGCTCCTCACGTCCCGGCGGGCGAGTGGTGGCATCGTCGTCTGTTGCTATGTGCGTGTGCACGTGCAGGCGGCAGAGGGGGCGGTGAGCCGCGAGTGTATGATGTAGTGTAGTGCATGATGCGCATGGGGTGCGCTGCATGGCACGCGTCGGCACATCACATGCGGCCGCTGCATAGCACCACCATGAACTGCCTCGCTGTAGCAGGTCCAGCCTTTGCTGTCGGTCTGTTTATGCAGCTTGCATGGCACGGGCAGGCAGCCAGGCATCACAGCGGCCAGGCAGGCGCTCTTTTGGACGCGCATGGGCGTGTGTGCGATCTGCTGGGATCACCATGCGGATGGGGCAGGGCACGCAGCAACACGCCGTTCTCACGTCTGCTTGGAACGCTTGACGCGCGTGAGCAGTAGAACGCGATGTGGCGACGACGACGCGTGAAAATGGCTTGCGGTGGTGGCGTGGGTCGGAGAACCCAGGGAGGATGCAAGTCGGAATACGGGACGTCGACCCACGCACAATGATGCGCGGCGGCTTTGCTGTGATAGATCGAGGGCAGGTTGTTGGACTACGTGAAAGTGGGTTTATGGTTTATTGCAGCACGGCCCTTGAACCCTACTCGGGTGTGAAAACTCGTTTTTCGTTTTTGCTTTTTCGTCGTGTTCTACCACACGAAGAGCTCGTCAGGTGAACAAGGGGGCATACGGCCCGGACTACGAGATTGAGGCTGCAGACAGGCGTGGCAGCAAGGCCGCAGATGCCAATGACGCCTGCATGCGACGCCCCATGCACCATGGGCGGTCCATGCTCTATGCGGCGCAGCCTCCGTCGATGCCAGGTCGTCCATCATATCATGCGCGAGGTCATTAAACGTGCGATTGGGGTGGCGGCACCCCTGGGGCATGCGGAATCTTGCTCAGGGACAGGGCTACCGGCATCTTGGTCCGGCCAGCACAGCAGCCAGGATCGTCTGCTGCGTCTACAGTCCCGTTACTGCGTGTCCAGTGCGTTTCGCTTTGATGCTGATGTTTTTCACAAATTGCGATTTCGCGTTTTTCGAGTGGACGAAAGTAGGGTTCAAGGGCCTTGCTGTAATAGGGTTTTGACTGGAGTTGTGTGTGCGTGAGTGTGCGTGTGCGCGTGTGCATTTGTGTGCGTGTGCGTGTGTGTGTGTATGCATGTGTGTGTGTGTGTGTGTGTGTGTGTCCACAGTGGGTGGCCGGTGGTGGCACAAATGTGAGCGAAACGGGAGGGCTGTCTCGCTGGGGCTCGTCAGCCCATGCGAGCTAGGCGTAGCACCCGTGTTCTTGCGCGAAGTGGCATGGCCGACAATGTGGCCATGCTTCTGAGGCAGCTTTCGGCGAAGCCCGCCCCTTGCCCACCCCTCAAGTGGCCACATTGCCCCAAATCGCCTGACGCAGATGGTCAAGTCAAATGGTCAAGCCACGACGCCAGACAAATGACCATGCCACAGGCGCACGGCGTCCACTTGGCCAGAATGCGCAGCCATATCAGGGTGGCCCACATCGGCGGTCTGTGCATCATCATGGCTGCTGCGTCGGCATCTGGGTGCACCCATGGGTGGTCGATCAGCAGTTTGATTGTGTACCTCCCGAACCTAGTCGCATCACAACCCCCGGTGAATACGCATCGTGAATGAAGAGCACGAGGCCCAAATCCAAGGCAAGCCCAAGCGCAAGGGGAAGGTGCACGAGCGCATCAATGATTGCTTTGCAAACCCGGTGGACTACTCTCACCGATCGCGAGGGAAATGACCACCTCGCCCTCACAGGCAGACCCACCCTGACGGTCACAGATCGGGAGAGGCAGCCTGGCATCTTCCTACATACTTCCGACATGTCTGAACCACAGCCCCCCCCCCCCGTGGTCACAGGTGGAAACTCTACTTTGGGTTTGGCACCGCCACAATCTCCCCTCCCCGTGTCGCCTCCGTCCTCCCATCGCGCACGTCCACGCCCGCGTGCACCAGCAGCCGGCTGCCCGGCCCCGCGACCAACACCGCGCCGGCACTCGCATTGCGTGCGACCTCGCAGCCAGGGAGCAGCTCACCGTGCGCGCCGTCGCACACCTGCGAGCGCACGACACACGGGCACGAGTGGGCTGGTGTGTGTGCGTGTTTGCTTGAGCAAGAAGGGAAGGGGGGGGTGCCTGCGCAAACCTGCGCACGGCCGCCGGTGAGCACGGGGGCGGGCGCTGCCGCTCGGGCGCTGCCGCTCGGGCGCTGCATCTGTGTGCGTTGCCTAGTGTGCGTTTGTGTCAGTGAGAGTCGACGTGGGTGTGCGCACGAGTGCGTCTCTTTCGTGTCTCCTACGCTTGTGAGTGCGCGTGTGTGTTGGGAAGAGGAGGGCAGGACGTACAGCGCGAGCGGCCCCACCTCAATGCCCGGACCCGCGTTGCGCGCGAGCACGCACCGCTCGAAACCCGCGACGCTGCCGCCCCCGCTCAGCGTCACGCCCGGCCCGCCGCAGCTCCCCACAAACGAGCAGCCCTCCAGCTGCGCAGTCGCGCCGCCGTCGATGCGCAGCGCGCCGGGCGCGAAGCCGTCCACGCGGCAATCGCGTGCGACGAGGCGCGTGCCTGGGCCGCACGCCTCCACGCCCAGTGCTGCTGCTGCACCGGGTGACGCACCAGTGCCAGCTGCTGCTACTGTTGTTGGTGCTGGTGCTGGTGCTGCTGCTGCTGCACCAGCGCTGCCAGGCACTGCGCCCGGCGCCACGCCCGGCGCCACGCCCGCCCCCGCGCCCAGCACCACCATGCTCGCTGCTGCGCCCATGGCGGCAGCGCCTGGCGTGACGACATTGACAGACGACAGCTCGCATCGCGCGCCGCCCGTTGCCAGCACGCCCACACGCACGGCGGCACTACACGCAACGTCCACAACGCAGTCCCGCAGGGACAGGCGCGAGCCCTGCCCGACCACCTCAACGGCCGCGCCAGAGCCACACGCTCCCTCGCCGCGGTGGCCGTGGTCGCTCCTGCCGCAGCAGCGCAGCGAGCAGCCGGACAGCTGCGCGCTGGCCCCACCGCGCACGGCAACGCACGCGCTGCCGACAGGGGCCGAGGGGGAGGGGGAGGCGTCGACGCGCGTGGCATGCGCGGTCAGCTGCGCGCGCGCGCCGGCGGCGCTCAGCCCGGGCCCTGGGGACGCGTTGGCCACGGTGCAGGCGTGGAGGGTGGCCCAGCCCCCGGCGTGCACCAGCACGCACGCGGTGCAGCCGGCGGACGGCGAGGGGTGGCTGCCCGAGGGGGCGTCCGCAACTGAGATCTGACGTTTTTTGTGTGTGTGTGTTGTGTGTTGTGTGTGTGTGTGTGTGTGTGCCCACGTACATGTTGTACGTGTGCGTTTGGATGTGTGTGCGAGTGTGTGTTGCGAGTGGCGCCGGTGCTGCAGTCCTCACCGTGCACTCCTTCATTACCAGGCGTGCTCCATCCTCCATCTGCACCAAGCCGACGGCCTCGGAGCTGTGTGCGGTGCAGGGGAGAGCAGACTCTGAGATGCACTCTTGAGGTGCATGCACGGCTTGGAGTGCTTGCATGGTGTTGCATGGCAACGTGCGCATGCATGCAGCACGCGGGCCCAGCATGTGTGCGTGCATGCACTCTGCTTGCATTCAGTGCCCCACCTGTCACCCAGGACGCATGCGCCGACCACATGCACGCCCTGCAGCGTCACTTCTGACGATCGTGTGCTTTGCGAGCTCGCTTTTAACCCGCCTTTAATCAGTAGCCATCCACCGACAGGCACAACTAGCCGACCGTTCTGTATCCGTAGCCCGTATAAGTCCGTGGCCCCACAGGACAGCGTCAGCTCGCTGCCGCCCAGATCAAGAACACTGCCACTCCCAAGCGCAGATGCCAGGACGCCCAGCGACGCGCCCTCCCCATCCTCATGGGCGTGCGCAGCTGTGCTCGGTACAGAGTCGTCAAGCTGCATGATATGCTGCTTGCATGCAACATCCCTTGAGGTGTTGCATTTCCCACATACACCTCCCACACTTCTCTCGACCCCTAGCACAAAAGCTACCAGTAGCGTAACATCGGCTTTCCAGGCTTTCTAGTCCAAGTACCACCGCCTAGACTCAAATCCAGTTATGGCCCTAACAATTACTTGTGAGGGGCGGTAGCCACCAGCCGGCTGCCTGCCAACGTGTAGTCCCAGAGCAAAAAGGAGAGCTATTGTGCGACGCCTCAAAAATAACTCCTAAGTGCTTCCAGGGGATAGGAGAATGATAGGGGTAGAAAAGCCAACCAAAAACGATTTCAAGGTATGAGCAACCATCTCTGTCGGCTGTGGATGGGTGGGGCGAGAGGCCAGTGGGCAGCCCCAGCCATTGTTTTTTTTGCGCCGTAGCTGACCGGCATCCACCCATGCCCTAGGTTCCTGGATTGAAAGAGGAGCAGGGTTGCGCAAAGCCGGGATTCAAAACCGAAATACTGTTTGTCTAGGGTGCGTGCGGCCGCAGTGCGGCTGGGACGAGAAAAAACAAAGTAGTTCCGCCTTTTTTAAGGGTTTGCGTGGCCGGGCTGCGGCCGGGATGAAAAAACGAATAGGAGTCTCCTTCTGGTAGACAGAGCTTTACTGACTGAAAGCAGGCTTAGTTGCGGCTCCTTATAGCCCCGCGACACGTGCATCCTCGTCAACCACTGCAACCTGCACGACAGACCCTCCTGCACGCGTTACCCCTCTATCTACCTTTCGGCCCTCTCTCTCCCTCTACACCCGCCTCTGCATATCCGCCACAAGACCGCCTGTGCGTGTGCCGCCACGGAAACCACACCACGCCTGCTACATGACAGCATCACACTGTGACAGAGCTTAGCATGCCGCTGGAGAGAGCGATGCCCAGCATGTTGCCATCGCAAGTCAACAGAACCTGCACCTGCTGCTCAGCTGCGGCCCACGCGGTCCACATCAGATAACATGATCCGGCCCTTCAGCTTGCCGCCCACCAGGTGCGGGGCCACCAGCTCTGTGACCGACGCGGCCGACGCATTCAGGGCGTTTTCGGCGGAGCCCCCCACCCAATGGGGGCATCACTCGCCCGCGTGATGGTGTGGTGCCCCCTGCTCGCTCGGTGGCGGTTGGGCGGGCGGGGGCGCTGGCGACAATTGATTTGTGGGACGCGCTGGCGTCTTTTGCTGCGGGCGGCGTGGTGCCGCGAGGATGGGCGGGTGTGGTGGGCCCGACCCACCCCTTCGTTGGAGTGGTGGACGGCGGGCTCACTCTGAACAAGACATCCTAGGCCCCTGGGGGGGTCTGTGAGGGGAGGTGACGTCATACGAGTGCGCTGGCGGGTGTGTTGTGGTCGCTGATTTGATGATGATGATGATGATGAGTTTTTACAATCCACTCTCTGGCGGGCACGCGTTCGGTTCCAAAGCTCCAGCAGGACTTAGAGGAAGCAGTCCTGAAGACCTGCCAACAGAAAAAAGGGGGGATGCCCCACGGAAGCGCCACCCACACGCGGTGGCGGGCACCAAGCAAGCAGCACCACAGTGCAGGCTCCACACTCAACCCCTCCAGGAGACGGATGGCGGGCCCAAGGTATAAAACCATGAAGGGACCAAAAAGCCCACCCTCAACCCACCGGAAGCGGGGCCGTTGTGCACACCCGCCGCAGCACTCCGCTCAGCTACCACATCACAACCCGCCAGCGCACGCATGTGGCGCCACCTCCCCTCAAAAGAAACCATCCTCTCAGGGATCTAGGACGTCTTGTTCAGAGTGAGCCCGCCGTCCACTACTCCAACAAAGGGGTGGGTCGGGCCCACCACACCCGCCCACCCGCGCGGCATCCCGCCGCCCTCAGCAAAGGACGCCAGCGCGTCCCACAGATCTATCGTCGCCAGCTCCCCCGCCCGCTCAACCGCCACCGAGCGAGCAGGGGGCTGCACACCATCACGCGGGCACGTAATGCGCCACAAGTGGCGGCGGCCTCGCTCCATGGCGTCCACCACGAGCGCTGCCACCACCGCCCACACACCAGCACGCACCCCAGCGGGAGGCTGCAGCAGCCACACCTGGCAGCACGTGATGACCGGCGTAGGAGCAGGGAGGGCAGCAGCAGCCGCCACCACCACCGCCTCCGCCACCGGGCACCCCCAGAAGCTGTGCGCACGCCACGCCGTCGCCGGCGGCCCGTCCTCATCACGGCACCGCCACCCGCAGGGGCACTCGGGCACGCCTAGTGCAGCCTGCTTGTGAAAACCACTCACCCACAGCCGCCAGATGGGCTCCTTGCGAGCGTTGAGGAGCGGCATCCGCCACAGTGTCGGCACCGCCGCCTCCAGGCCGCGCAGCCCCGCGAAGACCTGCGCGTCGGTCGCGCGGGGGCCCCCGTGCGGCCCGTGGTCCAGCGCCAGAGCCGCCTCCACCGTGGCTGCCCGCCGCACTCGCCGCTCGTCCACAACCGCCCGCAGTTGAAGCGCCACCGCCAGCTTGCACGTCAGTTTCCCCACCACACCCGGGCCGTGCGCAAACCCAACCCATCGGGGCTCGCCCGCGGCGCCGCCCCCCCCAGGTAGGGGAGCAGGTTGGGCAGCTGTGGATCGGAGGCCAGGCCGCCCACGCTGCCAGCCAGCCGGCGTGATGACACTCGGCAGCTTCCACCCAACCAGCTGCAGGATCTCCACCACAGCAGCGCGCTCGCCCGCCTGGGGGAGGGGCTGGAAGTGACGGAGCGGCCAGAGCACAGTGAGGGCAGCTCCACCAGCCGCCGCCTCGACCCAGGCTGGGGGCAGCGCCGCAAGCACGACCGCCACTGCCGTGAACAGGGGGTCGAGCGTGCGCCGCACGCACAGCAGGTCTGGCACACACCCCGGCACTGGCGGCGGCACCTCTGGGAAAAGGGCGCGGCACAGGACTGCCCTCCAGACATTGCCCCCGTCATAAGCGCCGCACGCCAGCGCCGCGCGTATCTGCCCCAGCACGAGCCGCGCGCGCGCCGGATCCGCAGCAGCGTACACCCTCAGGCAGGCGTGGTCAACCGTGCGTGTGCTGCGCACCATGTCGACAGCAGCGAGCCACGCCCACAGCACGCACAGGTCCGTGACCGTCCGCATGCCGGGGAGGGCGTCGCGCACGCGGGCCAGGCCGTCCACCAGCCAGCGTGCCGCATCGGTCGGGCTGAAGAGCGCATGCCCTGCCGCATCCCCAGTGGGCTCCCGCCACTGTACCGACCGCTGCGCAGCCGGCAGCTCCAGCTGGAGGAGGGGGTTAGCCCAGAGCGGCGCCTCCGCCCCCCACAGCTCAGCTGTTTGCACGCGCCCCGTGATGCGCGCCACCGGCCCCAGGGCCTGCACCCCATCGAGCATGCGCCTCATCGGCCCAGCCAAGAGCGCCGCCCTCACAGCCGGGTCCACGCACTCACCAATAAGGCCGTCCGGGAGGGCGCCGGCCCTGGGCGCGAGGCCAGCCATAAGCACAAAGAGGCTCGGGTGGGCCTCCGGGCACAGGCGGTGCACCGCCTCCACCATGAGCGGCTGCCATGCCGGCTGGGCCGGGGGCGCGGGCTGCTGTTCCGGCTGTGTCCCGCCGCCGCCACTGCCGCCAGCCCCGCAGCCACCGCCGGCCCGTGGGGCCGGCAGCAGGAGATGGGGGGCGCCTGCCGCCCACGCCCCAAACAGGCACGCGAGGTGGACGGCCCACTGCCCGTGCACGATCTCCCGCCACGCCGGCGCCCCAAAACCACCATGCGCCGGTCGCCCCAGGAGCATCGCAGCAGGCGCACCAGGCACCGAAGAGGCCCACCGCGGCAGCTCTGCCGGCGGGTCCGGCCCCACGCTCCTGTCCACCAGAGTAGCCGTCCACCGGGAGAGCACCCTCTCGGCCTCCGGAGTCATGCCACAGTGCACCGCCCGGAACAGGATGCGGGAGACCCCGTACGTCGCCGCCGCGTGCCCCCTGCCAAACGCCGATATGGGGAAGCGCGCGAGCTTGGTATACGCGGCCGCAAGCCTCTCACGGCACACCCCGGTGACGCCCTCCGGGGGCGGCAAGCCGGCAGAGACGGGCACCCCCAGCGACACGCCCGCGTCCAGCACGCGCAGCCCAGCAACCTCGGCACCCGCCAGCAGGCCCTCCCCCGCCGACCCCAGGGGCAGGATGCCGCACTTGCCGAGGTTGAGGACAAGGCCCGTCGCTCGGCCAAACACCGCCATCGTCTCCACCAGTGCAGCGACGTCAGCCGGCGCACACGATCGGAGGAGGGGCATGCAGTCGTCAGCGTACTGGGGGCAGGTCAGTTGAGTACTGGTGATGATGAGAGTTTTACAATCCACTTCTGGCGGTCACACGTACGGTTCCAAAGCTCCAGTGGGACTTAGAGAAACAAGGCTCGAGGCCCACAAAAGGTCAAGCTACAAGTAGCCCACGGTAACGCCATCCACACTTGGTGGCGGGCGCCAAGCAAGCAGCACCACTGTGCAGGCTGCACACCCAGCCCCTCAAATGGCCAGAGGGCGGACCCAAGGTATAAAACCATGAAGGGACCAAAAAGCCCTCCCCCAGACCACCGGAAGCAGGGCTAGTAGCACACCCGCCGCAGCACTCTACTGTGCCTGCACCTGCTTGCTAGATGGCATTCCCTCTGGGGGTGTTTTTGAAGGGGAGGTGGCGCCACACGCGTGCGGTGGCGGGTGCGGTGTGGTCGCTGAGTAGAGTGCTGCGGCGGGTGTGCTACTAGCCCCGCTTCCGGTGGTCTGGGGGAGGGCTTTTTGGTCCCTTCATGGTTTTATACCTTGGGTCCGCCCTCTGGCCATTTGAGGGGCTGGGTGTGCAGCCTGCACAGTGGTGCTGCTTGCTTGGCGCCCGCCACCAAGTGTGGATGGCGTTACCGTGGGCTACTTGTAGCTTGACCTTTTGTGGGCCTTGAGCCTTGATTCTCTAAGTCCCACTGGAGCTTTGGAACCGTACGTGTGACCGCCAGAAGTGGATTGTAAAACTCTCATCATCATCTACTCAGCGACCACACCGCACCCGCCACCGCACGCGTGTGGCGCCACCTCCCCTTCAAAAACACCCCCAGAGGGAATGCCATCTAGCAAGCAGGTGCAGGCACCCGCTCGCCGTCAACGACGAGGCGCGCGCGGTGGAACTGCGCCCGCTTCCCCGCAACCTTGGCGGCGAGGAAAGCGGGCCACAGCGCCTGGTGCTGCGCCTCCTCGCGGTCACTGAGGACGTCGAAGACTGCAGTCGAGTCCACGCAGCGGCGCAGCTCGTGGCGCCAGCGCACGACAGTGTCGGCCACGGCGTCAGACGCCACGGTGAAGAGCACACGCAGCACACCGCCCCCGCTGGGGGCAGGTCAGTTGAGTGTTGCGGCGGGTGTGCTACCAGCCCCGCTTCCACTGGTTTGGGGGAGGGCTTTCTGGTCCCTTCATGGTTTTTTACCTTGGGCCCTGCCTCCGGCCACTGGAGGGGTTGGGTGTGGAGCCTGCACCGTGATGCTGCTTGCTTGGTGCCCGCCACGCCGTGGTTTGGCGCTACCGTGGGCTACCTTTGTAGCTTTTCCTTTCTTTGGTGGGCCTCGTGCCTGCTCTCTAAGTCCCGCTGGAGCTTTGGAACCGAACGTGTGACCGCCAGCAGTGGATTGTAAAACTCTCATCATCATAATGGGGGCTCCGCCCCCGGGTTTGCCATGTCACAAATGATGTTAGTGCACAGGGCCCCTCAGCACCGTCTGACCCTGTACATCGCTGCGGGATGGGCTCAAAAGCTCATGTCTAAATACGCAGGGGCGTGCGTGGCCTCAGTAAAAGTTGGTGCCAAGTTGCGTTCTCGCCATCGTGAAATTTGGTCGGCGCCTCAGCGCGCCCCGCTAGCCCCCACAGCGAGGGAACAGGTCCTATATGTGTATATGAAGACGTCTGCGTCGCGTTGCGGCGGTGGGGAGGGCCCGGGGCGCGGGGGAGCTACCCCTCAGTGCCGCTGACTCAGCACAGCACCCGGCGTCGCGGCGACGCGGCCCGCAGCCTCCTCCGCGGTCGTAGAGCCGCCATATGAGTCTAGTGTGACATCCCGCTGCTGTAGAGGCGGGTCGGGGGCGCCAAGGCGGCGACCTGGCGCTGTCTGTCACTCCCTGCCCATATGCATGCCCAGCACCCAAACTACCTCTCCCTGTGTGCACACCCTCCTAGCGTGACTCATGCACCACATGTAATGGAGTTGTTGCCCCAGATCTGGCACCAGGGATGTCTTGGCCGCATGGGCACGCCATGCGCCATGCAGTGAGGGCGCGCACATGCGCGCGCACAGCAATAGCGTGGCGCTCGCGTCGCCCACGGTCACGCCACCCTGGCCACAGCGGCCCTGTGTCATGAGCTACAGGCCTGTGCAGTCAGATTGTGCCTCCCTGCCCCTAGTTGCCCTGCCAAGGGCCTGATGTGGCGCAGTTTCGGGCGGTTGACCACTCGCGTCGCACAGCGCGGAGCATGGGACGCTCTAGCCCATCGTCACCCAACCCCCAGTCAAAGCTTCGTGTTGAAACTATCTGCGTAATGTCTGGGGGTCAGGGCGGGTCACCTCATCCCCCCGCCGCGCACCAAACACATGCGCACACGCACTCGCACCAGCTTGGTATATCTGCTCGACCCGAGCGGCCTGGGGCAGACCGTGGGTGGCAGTTAGTCCGTGGTGTGTATGTCTCTCTTCTCTCTCTCTCTCTCTCTCTCTCTCTCTCCCTCCCTCTCTCTCTCTTGGGATCACAGCCGGTGCGAACCAAACCCGGCCCCGTGACGGCTCCGCCGTTTTTTCAGTGGCGCCCCAGCGCCGCTCTCTTAACTTGTTCCACCCCAAGCCGTCGCGGCCCGTGAGGATCATCACAGACCCGCGATGCAGGGTGGTCACGGTGCCGGTGACTGCCGAGAACAGAAAAGCCGTCGCAGCAAGTGAGCCCCATGGCACTGTCATCTCTGCAACCTTGACATAGACACCCAGGATCCACAGACCGTTCTCCCGCATGGTCGCGACGGTCGCTGACAGCCAGATGTCGTTGATAAACACTTTGTTGGGAAGAGCCACAATTCTGCCGAGCCCGTTCAGATGCAGCTGCTCAGCGCCAACCTCCCACTCCAGTGTAGGCGTGCTTTGCAGGCGCTCTCGGGGTGCAGCTGTCCATGCAGCCGGCAGGTCGGCAGGAGCCATAACTGGCAGCGCAGGGTTGCGTGAGTGCGCGGCAAACACACTTGCTGCTCCCAGGAGTAGGATTGCGCTCCTGAACCAGTCCAGACTGGGCAACACGAACTGCAGGTACGAGGTACCGCAGTCCAGCACCCGCACCTTGTCCACTAGCTGCTCCAGCTCCGCCGCGCTGCAGGGCATGCCAGCTGCCGTCTGTGCGCGCGCCCACTCGGTCAGCAGGTACACCACGTCGTTCTCGCTGTGCACCTGCAGGCTTTCGCATGAGACCCAGCTCATCACAAAGGAGTGCGGCAGAGCGCAGAAGCGCGTGAGAAGGCGCTGCGTCATCACCACGGCCGGCACGTTGCCAAACACTTTGCACAGTCGTTCGCCCAGGAAGCCGCTGACCCAGTCAAACGACTGTGGCACCTCCGAATCCAGCAGCCTCGCAGTCCCCGGCTTTGCCTTCCACCCGACAAAGCAGTCTGCCAGCTGCTGCACCTGCCCCTCACTGCACGAGCTGACACCCCCCCTTGCCTGCGCTTCAAGCCACTTTGTCAGCACGTATGCCACGTCGTTCTCGCTGTGCACCTGCAGGTCGGCCTCTGCCCAGGCCAGCACGGAAGCATGCTTCAGAGCACAGAAGAGCGACAGCAGGTCTGGCAACTCAACCACGTCGGGCACGTTGCCAAACACCTCGACCAGGCGCGGCAGGCACTTGCCCCAAAACTCCTCCGGCAGCGGGTGCACAGTGCCAAAGCGCTCGCTCATCGCTAGGTGCATGCCATCGACTGTGATGGCGTCGATGGGAATGGCGTCCAGGGCCTTGTACAGGAGCTGCACGAAAGACTTGGAGGGCAGAAAGAAGTCGGACTGCTTCATTTCACCCAGCAGCAGCGTCACATCCGTGGACGCATCGACCTCGATGTCGTACATTGCACGCAGCAACAGCTCCACCGCATCCAGTTCCTCCTCACCCAAGTGGTGCACTATCTCAAATCGGATCTGGGAGGAGCTGGCACTGGAGCTGGAGCTGCAGCTGTCAACATTGAAGTGGCTGCCCAGGCGCCCCTGCATATGGTGATGATGGATGTCACAGTGAAGTAGATGTGTGCGTATGAAGAGGAAGTGGGCAGCAAGTGACGCATCACCAGGCGCCCCGAGGGCGGGTGCGCTATCTCAACCTAAATAGCCACATATCATTTTTGGGTATGCCTGACTTCTTAGAGGGACTACTACTGCCAGGAAGATATCCCTCATATGAGGAAAATTGCCAAGGCGTGGCCTGGAAAAATGAAAAGCCGAGCTGCGACACAGCCGCAACCTCTTGACGTGCGAAGGGGATGTCTAACTGGGATTTCAACCAGCTTGCACAAGAGTCTGAACCTGGTACCCTTCACCCGGCTTAGCACAAGCCCCTTGCTGTTGCACCGAGCATGACGTGTGTCCTAGGCCCCTCTTGTTGTGGGAGGAAGGGCAGGAGGCTCAGTGAGGAGCACACTGGAGTGGTTGGAAAAGGCGGCCAGGACCAGCCACAGGAAAGGCCCAAATTATACAATCAACGGCCAACAGTCAACGGATTCCTTCAATCCAGGGCTGCATTAAAGCACGGGATTAAATCATCCTGTAATTTTCAACAAAGGCCAAGTTATGAACGGCATCAGTGTGCATGCATGCAGCGCAGGCACCCAAGACATGCCAATACAAGACGCCCCACCTGGAAGTACTTGGACCGCGTGCTCAGGATGATGGAGTGCAAGTGGTAGCTGCGCGCATGGGTCGCCACAAGATCTTGCGTCCGCAGCTTCTTCGCGACCGACGCCTCGGCTTCATCCGCGGTGCTTAGATGCAGGTGTACGTCGGCATGCTCCAATTTGTCAAACGCGGCAGCGAACAAGTCGTCCATAATGTGCCCCTGCAAAGGCAGGCAGGTGGCAACGCCATCAAATGCGCATGGGGCGCTCGATTGATGTGTGTGTGTGTGTGTGTGTGTGTGTTTTGTGCGGGCAGTCTTCAAGCCGCCTGTTTGTCCATCCTGATGCGATACTCGCGACAGGCGGCTGCGCCTATTTGTTGATCCCATCCTGCGATTCCAGGGGCACAGACACCGCAGCACCATGCGCGCCACTGGCATCGACGTTGAGGGAAGCCCCCCCCTCCTCGCACACTTCGCACATGCGTATAGGCGAGGCGATTGGCTGGCGAGGCGAGAAGCTGGCGAGGCGATTTGTGTCGCATTACGATGTCCCCATGTGCATGGCGCCTCACCGTCACTCCGGTCAAGGCCCTCTCTCCTCCAGGACTCCAGTTGGCGCCGCGAGCCGTTCGTTTACCCCCCAGGGGCGAGCCATCACACCCCTCACTTTTTCACCCCCACACTTTTTCACCTCCCAACAAAAACGCCTAAACCAGACTACAGAGGACAGACTAGTAGTTTACCTACTAGGCAGACAGACAAGACTGCCCGTGCGCACGCCAGAAGACGACGCCCCTGCTCGTCTTCGCGCCGCAGGCTGTCTGTGTGCAAACACAGAAATCACAGCCCGCCTGCTGTACACCCTGGTGAGTGATGGCCGCAGCTGCCCATGTGCACACCCTGCTGAACCGGCCTCTTGTTCTGCGCCCCGCTGTGCGCCAGCAACACCGCGCCACCATTGTCACACCACGTGAGGGGCACCAGACGCTCGCGTGAGTTCGTGCCTTCCCCAAGGAATACACATGTTTTTGGCACGAGGCCAAAACCAGTGCTGGGTAACGCGACAAGCAGACGCTGCGCTGAGACAGCCCCCACCACCACTAACCACCAACCTTGTCCCTCCACCCACCAGACACCCACCCGCCCAGACACCTACACCCTGCAAGTCTACTTCCGGCCGCTGCCCTGCGGCCGCGACAGCATCGTGAGCAGTGAGGGGCCAGCGGACTTCTTGGCCGGTGGCTTCTTCTTCCCGCGCTCGCCCCCCTCGCCGATCAGCGACCGCAGGCCGGCGAACGACGCGGCGCCGGCGCCCTTGGGCGCGCCGCCGCCCGCGCCGTCGCGCAGCGCAGTCTCCCCCAGCGCGGCCATGCTGTTGTTGCCGCCGCCGCCGTGGTTGCTGTGGTCCTCCTTGCCAAACACGAACGACTTGGACGCGGCGTTGGACGCGGAGCGATGCAGCGACGCGGTCGCGATGCGCCCGAGGAACGACGTGTTGTTGTTGCCGCCGCCGCCCGGCCCGCCCTCGTGCCCCGCGTTTGTCAGGTCCTTGCCAAACACCGAGAACCCGCGTGCGGGCGGGAGGTGCGCCTTGGCGCCGCCTCCTCCTCCGGCCGTCGGCGCCGCGGCCGCGCCGGCGCCGCCGCCGACCGATCCCTGGCTTCGGATCCCGCCCGGGACGGGCGCAGAGCCCTGTGACTGCGACCCCGGGGGGCGTGCGATGAGCGCAAACACCTCTGATGCGGTCTGGTCGAGGCTCGCCATTGCGGTGAGCCGCTGGGGCGCGGCCGCTGCGCCGCCGCCCGCCCCAAAGGCCATGAACGACTCGTCTGGCGCGGACTCGATGCCCGGCAGCCGCCTGGACACCGTCCCGGCAAGCATGCTGCGCTTCCGCAGCTCGTGCTGCTGCCTGCGGTAGAGCTCGTCGGCGCCCTGTGTGCGTGCGTGTGCGTGTGTGTGTGTTTGCGTGTGTGTGTGGTTGAGTGCAGCTAGTAATAATGCCTGCGGCACAACTCGACGGCACACCGCATGCAGGTGTGGGTGCGAGGGGCGAGATAGCAGGCGGGTTGCGTTGTGTGTCAAGGCGCGTGCGCGTGCGCATGCGCCAGGCACTCGGGGAGGCGCGGGGCTTGGGGTTGTGCCCCGCTGGAGGTTGTGTCCCCCCCCCCCTCTACTCCTTTCCGCGAAGGCACGAACACAAGCATGCACGGTACGCACACACGCACGCACAAACCTCGTCCTCCTCCCCGCCCTCCTCATCCACGATGTCCAGCTGACCAGGGAGCCCCTTCCCCCCCCCACACACACACACCTTGCGTCTCAGGCCGAGGTGCGGCCCTTCCCACCCCCACCAGGATGATCCCCGCCCTCCTCGTCCACGATGTTCAGCTGACCCGGGACTGAGCACCGCCCCACACCCCTTCCGCCGCGATTCCGTCTCCCGCAAAGACACACACACACTCACACACACGCACACACACACGCACACACACACGCAAACACACGGAGTTCCCCTCCCCCCCTCCACACACACACCTCGTCCTCCTCCCCCCCCGCCTCGTCCACGATGTCCAGCTGACCCGGGAGCACCGCCACGTCGCCGTCGTCGTCACCACCCCCGAACAGCGCCGCCCTGCGCCTCCGTGCCTCGCGGTCCGACCCGTCGGCAGCATCGTCGCCGGCGCCGCGCCGGAAGCCATTCTGAGGTGCCAGACAGGGGCGGAACAGGGGTTGAGAAGGGTTAAGTTGTATCATTTGTGAGCGGCACAACCGAGACTCTAAAGTTGTATCTTTATCAGTTGGTGCTGGTTGGTCAAGTGCCCTGCGCCTGCGCGCCTCGCGGTCCGACCTGGCGGCGGCGTCGGCGCCGCGCCGGAAGCCGTTCTGGAAACCAGGCAGGGTTCAGGCAAGGGTGCATGGTTGAGTCGGCGCTGGTTTAGTTCTGGGTTCAGGGTGTAGGGCGAAAGTGCGCCGGTTCTGGGCTTGAGTTGCATCATTGCTTGGCGCTGGTCAAGCGCCCTCTGCGCCTGCGCGCCTCGCGGTCGGAACCGTCGGCGTCGTCGGCGCCGGCGCTGCGCCGGAAGCCGTTCTGGGGTGCCAGGCAGGGTGTGTGTTGGGCTTAGCTTGCATCATTTGTAACCGGCGTGAACCAGGCGTGACCGAGACTGTAAAGTTGTGTCATCATCAGTTGGTGCGAGTTGGTCACGTGCCCTGCGCCTCCGCGCCTCGCGGTCCGACCCGTCGGCGTCGTCGTCACTGTGCTGCGGGCGACCTGCACAGTGACTTTGTTTTCAGCTTGCATTCTTCATCTTGTCACAGCACTGGCCCTGCTCCCACTGTGCTTCCACTGGGAATCCGTTGCCCAAGTTATTTAGTCTACCACCGTATGCAGCCGGATGGGGCTGCCAACAGCCGCAAACAAAACCACTGCCCCCCTCCCTCCCTCCACAAGCCCCCACCTGGATGCATTCAGGTTGGCGTTCGCCACACATACACACGCACACACACACGCACGCACGCCACACACATACACGCAACACACATACACGCATGCACTGCCCCTCCCCCAGGGTGGGGCCCGCAACCCCACACCGCGTGGCCCGTGACCCGTAACCCTCGCAACCCTTCCCGTAACCCTCGCAACCTGTACAGTTTTCTGTTGAATCGTAGATTGTAGTTTACGGAGATCGGAGATGAGCAGAAAACTAGAGTTTCTGCATAACAGTCAGTTCACACTTAGGTGGAACTGAGAGCCAGGTATAACCTGGCCTCCTTCCTTGGTACCTCATCCTGTTGATTCGTACTAAGGAAGCTTAGCCTTGAGCATTCATTACGACTGTGACGACAGTCACAGCGTCTTAGTTTCCCACCACCCGACCCTCACCTTCGGCGCCAAGACACCACCACACCGCAGGCGTCAAGAGACTACGGCGTCCAAGGCACGTTACGGGGCTATGCCCAAGGCGGCCGAAGACAACTAGTGGCGGTGGAGGGGGGGGGAGAAGGTCTTCACGCGCACGCGTGGAGATGGAAGGACTGTCTCAGTCCAGTAGTTTGGTAGGGGGAGGTCACTGACCGTCCCGGCTAGCTTCCTCATCTGGTCCTGCATCGGGCGAGCGACACAAGTAACAGACAATACAACTGCTGCCAATTCGCCGTCTCATTGTCGTCTCCTACTCCAACTCAGCCCAGCTCAGCTCAGTGGCAACTCAGCACAACTCAGTGGCAGCTTAGTAAAGAACAGCTGTTGCAGAAACCTCCCGTAACCCCGAGTCAACGGCCCCCGGGGTCAGTCAACGGTGTGGGGCGCACATTCACACTGTTTCACACATTTTTGGAGTTGCGCGTGTTACGGGGCACTTTCGGAGGGCGTGCCCGAAAGCCCCGTAACGTTACGGCGAGGTTACAGTTACGGGAGGTTACAGTTACGGGCCCCACGCTGCCCTACCCTCCTTAAGCATGACTATGGTACTAGCAACAAAGCAGCACACCTGGATGCCATTCAGGATGGCCTTAACGTCGGCGTCGTCCTTCTCTGCCTCCCAGCGCATGTGCTGCTCCAGGCGTGCCTGTGGGGTGTGTGTGTGTAGGGAGAGTGTGTGTGTGTCTGCAAGTGGGTCGAGACCTTCTCTCTGCCTTCCAGCGCATGTGCTGCTCCAGGCGCGCCTACAGTGCGTGTGTGTGCGTGTGTGTGTGTGTGTGTGTTCGGGGTGGTGGCGTCAGAGTGGGTATACGGTGGGTCGAGGCGTGCGTGTGTGTGTGTGTGTGCGTGTGTATTTTTCGGGGTGGTGGCGTCAGAGTGGGTACACAGTGGGTCGAGTCCTTTCCTCAGCCTCCCAGCGCACTGCTTCCTTATGTGCGTCTAGGGGGGGAGGGAGGGGGGCACCAGCGTGGGTACAACTGGGTCGAGCCTCGGCCTCCCAGCGTATGTGCTGCTCCAGGCGCGCCTGTGGTGCGTGCGTGTGTGTGCGTGTGGTGGCGTCAGAGTGGGTATACGGTGGGTTGAGGCGTGCATGCGGTGGCAGGGTGTTGGGTGGTGAGATATGTGTGGAGTGTGGGGTGTGGGGTGTGGGGTGGTCGCTGCTGTGCTCGGCGACGTCCGAGACCAGCTCGGTGAGCATCCACACCCCTCCCTCTCCCTCCCTCCCTCCCTCCCTCTTCTCCCTCCCCCCTCCCTCCCTCCCAATGCCTCCCCATGCCTCCATCCCCTTATCATACCTCATGCCTCCCATCCTCCCTCCAATGCCTCCGTCCCTCCTCATGTCGACCCCTCCCTCGTTCCCCTCCTACCTATACCGTGTGGTCAGCTCGGTGAGAATGCATCCAGACTCCTCCCTCCTTCCCCTCCCTCCCTCCCCATGCCTCCCCATGCCTCCCCATGCCTCCCTCCCTCCCCTCATGCCTCCCATCCTCCCTCCAATGCCTCCATCCCTCCTCATGTCGACCCCTCTCTCATTGTCCTCACACCTTGTGGTCCTTCTTATGCTCCGCGACGTCAGAGATAAGCTCAAAAAGCGTGCCGTCCTCGCCTGCAGCCATCCCACGTCTCCCTCTATCCCCCGTGCCTCATACCCCATGCACATTTCCCCTCACACCGCGTGCCCCCCCCCTCCATTCTGTCCCTCATACCTTGTGATCCTTCTTGTGCTCTGCGACGTCAGAGATGAGCTTGACCAGCATCCCGTCCCTGCTTCCACCCCTCTTCCCATGCCCTTCTCCCTCCCTCGCTCATTTCAATTTATGCAACCATGGACAATCCATGGACCTCAAAAATACCTTGTGATCCTTCTTGTGCTCCGCGACATCAGAGATTAGCTCGACCAGCATGCCGTCCTCGCCCACGTCCGGCTCGTCCTCGTCGTCGCTCACTGCCGCGCCGCCGCCGTCCTCATCGGAGAGCTCTGCCTCCATGTCCATGAAGCGGGCGCCGCCGTGCTTGCGGCGCTTGGCGGCCTGCAGCAGTGCGTGTGGGTGTTTGTGCCGTGAAGAGTTGTCTAGGTTGTCTCTCTCTCTCTCTTTCGGTGTGTGTGTGTGTGTGTGTGTGTGTACGCGCGTGTCCGCGGCCCACCCGCACACACGTGTGTGTGTGCGCGTGTGTGCGCCTGCGTGCGCGTGTATGTGTGCGCCTGCGTCCCACCCGCACGCACCTGCAGCGCCGCGGCGACCGACGCGCCGTCCTTGCGCTTCTCTCCACCCGCCGCCGCCGCAGCAGCACTGCCCGGGCTGCGCGCCTCGCCAGCCTGGCGTGGGTGCGCACCAGAGGGGGGTGGGAGGGGCGCGGTGGGTGGGTGGGGGTGCTTGGGTGGGGTGCGTGCGTGCGGGGGGGCCTTGACGTCACCACTAGGAGCTGCAGCTGCATCCCTTGGCCATTGCCCAAGCCACCCTGGAATCAGGTTGGGGGAGAAATGTGCTTCCTGCTGATGCCCTCGTTTTTTCAGGGGAGTCCGAATTGAGGGAGTTCCAAGCCTCCAAACCTATACTATTGATAATTTACCCCACCCCTCCTCCTACCCCCGCGCACGTGTCGCACCTCCTCCATCTCGTCCTCCTCGTACGCGAGCCCCTCGGCCTCGACGTCTGCGTCGCCGCTGCCGGCCTTGGCGCCCCCCCCTGCCTGCAAATGACACGGGGATCGGTGGCGGGAGGATTCGTGGTCGAGCGATTGCTTGCTGAGTGATTGGTTGTCGAGGGATTGCTCGTTGTGTGACTGGTGGTTGGTGGCGCGGCCACACGCGAGAGAGAGCCACTCGGCCTTGACCTTGACTTCTGCCGCTGCCCCCGCCAGCCTTGGCGCTCTTTCCCACCTGTCGAGTGACTGGTGTTTGTGTGATTGGTGGTTGAGTGATTGGTGTTTGGGCGATGCACACACACACACACATACACACCTTATCCCCCCCCTCAGAGCTCTCCTCATCGTCAGAGCTCTCGTCCTCATCACTCGAGCTGCCCTTGCCTGAGCCGCACGCGTCCGCCTGGCTGCCGCCGGTCTCACACACACACACACACACACACACACACACAAGCACACCTTGTCCCCCGCCTCGGAGCTCTCCTCATCATCAGAGCTCTCGTCCTCGTCGCCCGAGCCGGACGCGACCGCCTGGCTGCCGCCCCCCCCCCCCACACACAAACACACACACACACACACCTTGTCCCCCGCCTCGGAGCTCTCCTCATCATCAGAGCTCTTGTCCTCGTCGCCCGAGCCGGACGCGACCGCCTGGCTGCCGCCTCCCCCCCCCACACACCACACACACACAAACACACACACACACACACACACCTTGCCCCCTGCCTCGGAGCTCTCCTCATCATCAGAGCTCTCGTCCTTGTCGCTCGAGCTGCCCTCGTCGCCCGAGCCAGACGCGACCGCCTGGCTGCCTCCGGCCTCGCCACCAGCCGCCTCCTCGCTCTCGTCCTCCTCGTCCTCCTCCGCCTGGTGTGCGCACCGACAGGCACACCTCAGAGGTCGGGGTTGTGAGTTTAGTTTTTGGGGGGTTCAGGTTAAGGGTTTTAGGGGTTTAAATAGGGCTTTAAAGGGTGTTAGGGTTGTAAGGTCTGGGCTGAAAGCTAAGCTCCTAGCACGCTCTCGGGTTGTGCGGTCTGCGACCTCGCCGGGCGTGCCCAGGCACGCTCCCCACCACCCCACACACATCCCCACTACCAACACACACACCGCCACCAAAACACACCGCCACCATCACACACACTACCACCGCCACCACCACGACCAACCGCCGCTCCCTCCCTCCGCATCCCAACCCCTCACCTCAGATTCCCCCCCCCCCCCCCGCCCCCCTGCTACCGCCTCCCCCCCCCATCTCTGCGTCCTCCCCCGCCCCATCCTCACCCCCACCCGCAACGAACCTACCTGCAAAACTCTCTCCTCACAGCCAACGTTAGCCATGCGCCCCTCACCTCAGACCCCTCCCCTCGCTACCCGCCCCCCCCATCTCTGCGTCCTCTCCCGCCCCCATCCTCACACCCACACCCAACGACCACCTGCAAAACTCTCTCACACAGCACAACGCCGGCGCATGCGCCCCCCACCTCAGACCCCTCCCCCTCGCTACCGCCCCCCCCCCATCTCTGCGTCCTCTCCCGCCCCCATCCTCACACCCACACCCAACGATCCTACCTTTAAATTTCTCTCACACACATAGCCAACGCCAGCGCATGCGCCCCTCACCTCAGACCCCTCCCCCTCGCTGCCGCTCCCCCCCACCTCCACGTCCTCCTCCCCAGCCTCTGCCATCGCCTCCGCGTCGGGCGCCTGAGTCTCGGCCTGCATCGAGCAGGGTTTCCAGGGTTAGCAGGATGGTTAGGAGGAGGGTTCCTCAAGTGGGTTTGCCTGGGTTCCTCAGGATTGCTCCTGCATAAGGCAGCCCGGTCCTCGGTGATCTGGATTCGTCCGGTCCTAGACTACACGCCAGTGACCCCTGGGAAGGATCTACATCCCCCCCCCCGCTCAAGCAACTTTGACCGTTCACACCAGGTGCAATTCATAGCGGGTGTTCACGCAACGCATGCCGCTGCGCTGCTCTCGGCGAGAGCTTTCCAAATCAACTCTCCGTGGACGCCCGCTCCCACCAAGTTTAGGATGGTTTCCTGGAAAATGGGAAATCCGGCCCCGAGCGGTATACGGCTTGCAGGGGGATCACTGCTGCCCGCCCCTGGTGGTGGCCTGGTCTTCATATCCACCACATGCCTGCATCAGCAGCTGTCGGCCCGCCCCTCAAGCGGCGCCCCCCAGGGCTAGCGGCGGCAAGAAAAGCACAGCCGGCAGTTTTTGTAACTGTCGTTCGATGGCGGTGGTGGTGGTCTGGATTCACCCCACACTAGTCTGCCCGCCACCAGGGGTGGCGGTGGTCCGGATCCATCAGTCACTATGGTTCAACACGATAGTCACACCCAGTCACACCCAGTCACTATGGTTCACACGATAGTCACACCCAGTCACACCCAGTCACAGTCAGACAGTCAGCTGCCCAGTGTTGGCGGCTCGTGCCAAAGCGGGGCCCATGGAACCGCTTGGATTCGAATATGAGAACATCGTGCCACCAGTGCTGCCACCTGCACAGGTAGCCTTCAATGTCAGCTTTCCAACGTGACCACCCTCGTCAGATGGGACTCGGTGTAGCATGGCCATGGTAGAAACATGGTAGGAACCAGCCATGGTGGAGACATGGTAGAACGTGTTCTGAATCCGGGACGAATCACCCTCGTTCTAACACTGGTGGGCCTGCCTCCACCACTTGCCTGCGTCTCCAGCTGCAGGTGTAGCTGCGGCTCGGGCGCCTGCGACTGCTGCTGGCTTCCGCCCAGCTTCTTCTCCTTGATCTCGACCGCCTGCGCAGACACGCAAGAGTGAGAGTGAGGGTGAGTGAGTGAGTGAGTGAGTGGGTGAGGGTGGGTGGGTGGGTGAGTGGGCAGGTGGGGCGCACATGTGCGACTGCTGCTGGCTTCCACCCAGCTTCTGCTCCTTGATCTCGACTGCCTGTGCACACACGCAAGAGAGTGAGTGAGTGAGTGAGTGAGTGAGTGAGTGGGTGAGGGTGGGTGGGTGAATGGGCAGGTAGGGCACATGTGCGACTGCTGCTGGCTTCCGTCCAGCTTCTCCGTGATCTCGACCGTCTGCGCAAACATGCAAGAGTGAGAGTGAGTCAGTGAGTCAGTGAGTGGGTGGGTTGAGGGAGGGAGGGAGAGGGAGGGAGGAGGGAGGGAGGAGGGAGGGAGGAGGGAGGAGAGGAGGAGGGACGGAGGGAGGGAGGGGAGGGGAGGGGAGGGAGGTGAGGGTGGGGGAGGGAGGGAGAGGCTCGACAACCACCCCTACAAGATGGCGATTCGTCGACGCGCGCCCGTCCCTGCATGCCAGCTGGCCGGCGACTTGAGCCCCCTTGCCCCCTTGTCGCCCACCCACCCACCCGCCCAGCTGGGGGATGGTTGATTCTTCAACCTGTGAAACACACCTTGAGCACCTCCTGTTTCATCGCAGCGAACCGGCTACCCACCCCTCCTAATACACGAGCGTGCTCCTGCAGCAAGCCGCAACACACATCCGCCTCGGTACGCCAGCTGGCGACTGAGCTTGTCCCTAGCCACCCACCCATCTTCCACCCATTTCCACTCACTTACCTTCAGAACTTCCTGCGTCATCGCAGTGAAACGCGACGCGCGCCCGCCCCTGTATGCCAGCTGAGCTTGCCCCCTGGCCATCCACCCACCTTCCACCCACGTACCATCCACGTACCACCCACCTTCAGAACTTCCTGCTTCATCGCATCAAACCTCGACGCGCGCCCGCCCCGGTACGCCAGCTGGCGAGAGAGCTTCCCCTCGTCGACGATTCGCGGCTTGGGGATGCTGGTAGTGGCGGCAGCGGCAGCGGTGGCGCGCCCGAGCGGGGTCTGCGGTGGGTGGTTGGGTGGATATGTGGGTTGGTAAGTGGGCGGGTGGGTGGGTGGGTGTGCGCGTTAGAGAGAGCTTCTCCTCGTCGATGATACCCGGCTTGGGGATGCTGGTAGTGGCGGCAGCGGCAGCGGTGGCGCGCCCGAGCGGGGCCTGGGTGGGTAGGTGGGTGGATACGTGGCGGGTACGTGGGTGGGTGTGCGCACAAGTGGTTGGATGGGTGTGTGTGTGTGGAGGGGGGGGGCGTGAGTGTGCGGCAGCGGCAGCGGCGGCAGCAGCGCGCCCAAGTGGGGTCTGGGTGGGTGCACAGTGGGTGGGTGGGTGGGGGGGTAAGTGTGTGTGTGTGTGGGGGGGCGTTAGCGCGCGTCCAGCGCGGCGGCGGCAGCGCACCCAAGCGAGGTCTGGGTGGGTGCGAAGGTGGGTGGGTGGGTGGGTAAGTGTGTGTGTAGGGGGGGGGGCGTCAGTGCGCGGCAGCGGCGGCGGCGGTGGGGGCGCGCCCAAGCAAGGTCTGGGTGGGTGTGCAGGGGTTGGGTGGGGGGGGGGGCGCGTTAGTGCGCGGCAGCAGCAGCGGCGGCGGCGGCGGCAGCGCGCCCAAGCGAGGTTTGAGTGGGTGCGCAGGGGTTGGGTGGGTGGGGTGGGGGGGCGCGTTAGTGCGCGGCAGCAGCAGCGGCGGCGGCGGCGGCAGCGCGCCCAAGTGAGGTTTGGGTGGGTGCGCAGGGGTTGGTTGGTTGGCAGGTAAGTGGGTGGGTGTGCGCACTAGTCGTTGTATGGGTGGGCGGGCGTGTTAGTGGGTGCGTGTGTGTGTGTGTGTGGGGTGTGGGTGGGCGCTTGAGTGCGCGGCAGTGCCAGCGGCGGTGGCGGCGGCAGCGCGCCCAAGCGAGGTCTGCGGTGGGTGGGTGGTCTGTATTTTACAGTCCGTCGGGCGCCGTTGACGGCGCCTGATATCCGGGTGAGCGGAAGTGGTTGCGTGGTTGGATGCTCGGCTGGGGGATGCTGCTGGTGGCGGCGGCGGCGGCGGCGGCGGCGCGCCTGAGCGGGGTCTGGGTGGGTGCGCAGGGGTTGGATGGTTGGCGGATAAGTGGGTGGGTGTGCGCGCTAGTGGTTGTATGGGTGGGTGAGCGTGTTAGTGGGTGTGTGGGTGCGAGGGTGGGGGTGGGGGTGGGGGGCGCGTGAGCGCGCGGCAGCGGCAGCGGCGGCGGCAGCGCGCCCAAGCGAGGTCTGCGGTGGGTGGGTGGTCTATATTTTACAGTCCGTCGGACACCTTTGACGGCGTACGATACCCGGGTGAGTGGAAGTGGTTGCGTGGTTGGATGTGCGGCTTGGGGATGCTGCTGGTGGCGGCGGCGGCGGCGGCGCGCCTGAGCGGGGTCTGGGTGGGTGCGTAGGGGTTGGGTGGTTGGCGGGTAAGTGGGTGGGTGGGCGCGCTAGTGGTTGTATGGGTGGGTGGGCGCGTTAGTGGGTGCGCGTTGTGGGGTGGGTGGGGGCGCTTGAGTGTGCGGCAGCGGCAGCAGCGGGGCGGCCAGCGCGCCCAAGCGGGGTCTGGGTGGGTGGCGGGTAAGGTGGGTGGGTGGGTAGGTGTGCGCATTAGAGAGAGCTTCCCCTCGTCGACGATTCGCGGCTTGGGGATGCTGTGAGTGGCAGCAGCGGCGGCGGCAGCAGCGGCGGCGGCGCGCCCGAGCGGGGTCTGCGGTGGGTGGTGGGTGGATACGTGGCGGGTGGGTAAGTGGGCGGGTGGGTGGTTGGGCGGGTGGGTGCGCGAGCATGCGGCTGGTTGCGTCAGCGGCGGCGCGCCCGAGCGGGGTCGATTGCACAGCAGTGGTCCCTGGGAAGGATTTTAGCAATTAGTTTTTTGCCGGCTCCAGCAACTTTGACCGCTCATACCAGGCACAATACACAGCGGGTATTCATGCAATGCATGCCGTTGTGCTGCTCTCAGCAAGAGCTTTTCAACGCATCGCTCCACGCCCTCACCCACTAAGGGTGGGGTCGTTTTCTGGGAAGTGGGAAATCCGGCTCGGAGCGGTATACGGCTCGCAGGGGAATCACTGTTGCACAGTCTGGCGGACGCCTTTGGTGGCATGTTACACCCATGTGTGCGTAAGTGGTTGGGTGGGTGGGCGTGCATGCCAATTGGTCGCGGCAGCGGCGGCGCGCCCGATCGGGGTCTACAGCGGGCGAGTGGGTGGGTGCGCGCGTAAGTGGGTGCGTGGGTGTGGGTGCGTGTGCACAAGTTTGCGCAAGACGAGACGAAGAGTCGGCGAAGCGGAAGCAGTTTTGGCGTCTCTGCTGCCCTACCACAACCCTAGCTCCTGAGGCGCGCAGGTGGAGGCGGTCATAACGCCTGGGGCGGTCAGGGGTGCGCCCCAAGCGGTCTTGGAGCATCCGAGGCGCCGCCTGATCCGTGCCGCCTCAGGCGCCGCCTCAGGCGTTGGGAATGGGGTAGGGTTGCTCGTGACTCGACCTGCTCATCTACGATCTAAGAACTCGAATTACACAGAAAACAGTACGCCCTCACCCTCCCAGACACGATCATCCGGTTGGCGCCGAGGTCGGGGGTGGTCGAGGTCGACCAGCCACGGGTGTGGAGGCTTTTCAAGGGGGTTGTGCACACAGAGAGAGAGAGAGAGAGAGAGAGAGAGAGAGAGAAATATGTTGCAGAGAAATACGTCTCACACACACACACACACACACACACAGGCCCCCCCCACACACGCGCACCCACCCGCCCAGACGCGATCATCCGGTTGGCGTCAAAGTCGGGGTGGTCGAGGTCGACGTCGTCAAAGTAGTTGGGTGGGGGCGCCTGTGGGGAGTGGAAGTTGTGGGGTTGTGGGGGAGTGTGTGCAGCTTGTGGGGAAGGTTGTTGTGGCGCGCGCACACACACACACGCACACACACACACACACACACACACACACACACGCACGCGCGCACACACACACACGCACGCACGCAGACGCACCTTGCCGGGCGTGAACCGCCCGTCATCCACAACCTCCATGTGACCACACACGCACACACGCACAGATGCACACACGCGCACACAATGCACACACACACACACACGCGCGCACACACACATGCACGCAGACGCACCTTGCCGGGCGTGAACCGCCCGTCATCCACAATCTCAAGGTCGTCATCATCGTCCTCGTCGCCACCACCGTCGTGCGTGGCCGCGTCGCCGCCGACAGCGGCTGCGTTCCATGTGTTGAACGAATGTGCGTGTGTGTGTGTGTGTGTGTGCGTGTGTGTGTGTGTTGTGCGTGCGCGTGTGTGTGCACGTGTGTGTGTGTGTGTGTGTGTGTGAGCTGTGTGTGTTTCACGATCATGTTGCGATTGGTTGGTTGTGCGTGTGTTTGCGTCTATGTGCACGTGTTGGTGTGTGTGCGGGTGTGCGTGCTGTGTGTGTGCGGTAGGGTGGGGGTAAAGATTGTGGGGGCTGGGGTCGACGCAGCGGTGAACCCACCCACGGCGCACGGCCGTCCCGGCGTGCCGCCCGCCGCTGCCGCGTCGCGCGCCACTGGCGGCGCGCCCGGCGCCAGGGCTCGCGGAGAAACGCCGCCGCCCGCCGCTTCCGCGTGCTGCTGCTCCGCATCGTGGTCCTTGCCGCCGCCCCCGCCCTCTGCCCCTGGCCGGCCCTGGTGCACCTGCGCCACGGCTGGGGCGGCCTCCTCGCCCGCTCCCGCGCCGCCCGCGGCAGCCGCCGCGCCCGCAGCACCCGCCGCGCCTCGCGCACCCGCCGCGCCCCGCGGACCCGCCGTGCCCCGCGCACCCGCCGCCGGCGCCTTCGCGGCGCCGCGCGTGGCCTGGTGCTTGGTCGCGAGCCGCTGCAGCAGGCAGCTGAAGTCGATCGCCGACCTGGAGCCCGGCCTCGGCGCGCAGGGCGACAGCGGCGGCGCGGTGGCGGCGGCGGCTTCGGCGGTCGCGATGACGGCCATGCTCGCCGCGCGGTCGAGCACCGCCTTGCTCTGCGCCTGCGGGTGCGATGTGGTAGAGCGGGTGCGGGTGCGGGTGCGTTTGGATGTGGGTGTGCGGGTGGGTGTCCGTGTGCGTGCAGCGGCAGTGGCGACGGCCATGCTTGCCACGGCCTTGCTCGCCGCGACATCCCAACGGTGCCACACTTTCATACCTGCAGCCTTCATACAAGCGGCCCTCGACGACGACGACGACGACGACGACGACCCCCCCCCCCCTCCATACACAGCCCACAGGGCATCAACCCCCCTTCCCCCGCCACATCCCCACTCTGCCACACTACCACACCTGCAGCTTGGCGAGCAGCCCGTCCATCGGCCTGATCTCGGGAACTGCGCCCTTGCCGAGGCGGTCGCCGGCGGCGGTGTCTGCATGTGTGTGTGCGTGTGCGTGCATGTGTGTGCACACGTGTGTGTGTGTGCATGTGTGTGTGTGTTGTTGGTTGGTTGGCCAGAGTGGCAGCCCCCCCCCCAGACCCCCCCAAACCAAGGATACTACCACTCAATTCAGGCGCTGGTTGGTCACCCGCTATTCGAAAGACATCCCAGTGCACGGGTCAAAGTTCGTAACAATTGCCGGGGTGTATTGCTGTTAGTAGTACAGGCATTGCCGGTGCATGCGGACGGCCTCATGTAACGCTTGATTGGTTGGTTGGTTGTGTGTGTGTATGCGTGTCCATCGGCCTGATCTCGGGAACCGCGCCCTTGCCGAGGCGGTCGCCGGCAGCGGTGTCTGCATGTGTGTGTGCACACGTGTGTGTGTGTGTGCACGGGTGTGCGCGTATGTGTGTGTGTGTGTGCACGTGTGTGTGTTTTGTGCATGTGTGTGCGTGTGTGTGTGTGTGCATGCGCGTGGTGTAGAGGAGCGGTGTGGCGCGGCAGCACCGCAGGCGGGGCAGAGGAGGGTGAGAGAGTGGGCAAGCAGGCCCACAAGAGGAGGGGGGGGGTCTGGGGGGGGGGGATTGGGGCAGGCAGATGCACCAACGGGTGGCCGCAGGCAGCAGTGCGGCGGCACGCACGCATGCACGCGTACACGCGTGCAAGCTTGCACACACACAATCACAAACAAGCACACATGCACAGATGCACGCACGCACACGAACACAAACACGCACGTGCGCGAGCACACACACGCACACATCCGCACGCACGCACCCCTCAGCCTGCGCTGCTCATCCACCGGGCTCCCAGGCGCGCCGCCGTCCTCGTCCTCTGCGCCGCTGTCCCCCTCCTCGCCCTCGCCAGCCGCCTCAGCACCCTCCTCGCCCTCCCCGCCCGCGTCGCCGCCGCCGCCCGCAGCCGCTGCCTCCCTCTTGAGCTGCTTCTTCAACTTCTTCTCTGCGCGGGCAAAGCCGGCGGGAGGTTTGCGCGTGCACACACGGCAGGCAGGCTTCAGGCTTCAGGCGGCTGCCAACAAAAAAAACCTGCCTCCCCTTCCCCGCCCTACTGTGTGCACGCTCTCCCCGCCATGCGCCGCACGTCCCACTTTCCCCTGCCCCACCTGGGCACACAATCACACCCACACACAGACACGGCACACACAGCCCCACCTTCCCCCGCCCCACCTGGGCACACAAACTCGCCCACACACGGACACGGCACACACACAGCGCGCCACGCACCCGTCTTGGCGGTCTGGATCGCCTGGTAGTATTCGTCGTCCTCGTCATAGTACTCCCCCTCGTCCTCGCCCTCGCCTTCGTCGCCACCCTCCTCTGCACCGCCGCCCTCGCTGCCCTCGCCCTCGGCAGCAGCGCCGCCGTTGTCCTGGTCCGTGCCCGCCTCCACGTCGCCGGCGCCCGCTGGCTCTGCCGCCGGCGCAGCCGCCCGCTCGCTCTGACGGCGCAGCCGGTTAAGGCTCGCCCCTGCAGCAGCAGCGGTGGGCGGTGCAGGCGCGCCCGGCAGCTCGACGTCGTCCTCCAGGTCATCCTCCAGGTTGTCTTCCAGGTCTTCAGACGCCGGCGCTGCTGGCGCTGGAGGCGCTGCTGGCGCCGGGGGCGCTGCTGCCACCGCGGGCTGCGCGGGTGCGGCCGCAGGCTCGGGAACGTCTGTCTGCATGCCGTCCACGCCAGCAGGTGCCTCCATGCCGCCAACGGGTTGCGCCTCAGCCATGTCGGGCACAGCTAGTTCCTGGGCCGCTGCCTCTGCCTCGGGCGCACGGGGCTCGGCAACCTGCATGGCGTCGCCCGCCTCGTCCATGCAGCTGTCTCCATGCATGCCAGCGCTGGCGTCATCCACGCAGTCGGCACGGCCGCCCACGCCGGCGGCAGCACCTTCTTCCGCGCTTCCCCCGTTGCCCTGGTTGCTGGCGTCGAGCATGGGCGTGTCGCCCTTTTGCGCGCTCCCCTCAGCATTCAATTCCGGGCCGGCCTGCGGTGCCTCATCATCGTCGTCGTCACTCGGCGCGCTGTCTCCCTGCGTCTGCGTCGGCGGCGCCAGTGCCTGCGACTCGTCGCAGGAGCCAAGGAGAACCAGGTGCAACGGGTTGTCGACCTGGGTCTCCGACTCCTTCACGGGGCCGGGGAGGACATCAGGATGCTCTTCCATGCTGTTCTTGAAGTAGTGGGTCAATGAGGGGCGGAAGTGGGATTTTGCGAACCTGTTCTTTTTGTTTTTTGAGAAGATGTGTGAAGTGTCGACACGCGCACGGAGGATCCAAACGTGGTGTTTTATGGGGCACCAGATAGGTCTCTTGCTAGTTTTTTCAACTGCTTTGGTGCAGAGTGCGATTGTGTGTTGTGTGGTTTGTGTGGACGTGTGCATCGCCCCCTTGAGGTCATCCCTCTCGAGTTCGTGCCGCAACCAGGCTGCCAGCTTAAGGGGCAGGCGCGCGTGGAGCACTGAACAGGGGGCACGATGCGCGCTGCTCTGTCTCGCGTCTTGGGCACCGGCATTGCCGGTGTTGCGGAGGTCCTGGCGCCCAAGGCGTCACTGCAGGTGTGCGCATGAGGCCGTGTATGGATGGAGAGCTCGCATGGCATTGGAGCGGGGTTGGCGGGGCCGGCAGGGACTTGGGACTTTCGTTGATTGCAGTTTTGCTTACACCGCTGGCGCCACCCAGTGCCCCAATCGTCTGCTGTCCATGATGCACGTGGTCATCGCAGCGTTCCACCGGTGGCCACTTGTGGAGGCGTTGCGCGCTCGTTCTCTCGCAGCAGCCACAGTCTCATCGCACCTCTTGCGTGGTCGCAGGCCGCTGCCATGTCGACCACGCCGGCAGCTGCGCAGGGCGTGAGCAAGGGCGTTCACTATGGCGCTGCAGTGGGAGGGGTCATGGCAGGCCTGCTGGGTGCCAGCGTCCTAGCCTCTGCCAACGAGGTTGGCGACGGCATGCACAGCGCTGACCTGCCCTGGCCGCACGAGGGCATCTTCGACTCCTACGACCACGCATCCATCCGCCGTGGGCACCAGGTCTACACCCAGGTGCGCCATGCAAATGCGCGTCATGCCATGCAAGCACATGCAGACCCAGGATGCATGCGTCGTAACACCACGTGTGGCGGAGCATGCGTGCACCCAGGTCAGGTGGTGTGGTGCGGCCGTGCATGCACCATGCCAGCAGCACCATGCAAGGGCACGCGTTGGCACGTGTCCATGGGCCTGGGAGCGGGCGGTGGGCGCACTTGCACTCAACCTCAACCCTGCGCTAGAGGGAGTGGGCGCAATCACGCACAGGGGAGTGAGGATCCTGGCCATCGGCAGGGTGCACCATGGACGCGCGCTGCCCTCCGAGCCGCGCACCTCCCCCCCTCTCACGTGCGCACGCGTGCAGGTGTGCGCCGCGTGCCACAGCATGCAGTACCTGCACTGGCGCCAGCTCGTTGGTGTCGCGTACACCGAGGACGAGGCCAAGGCCCTCGCGCTCGAGACCGAGGTCACCGACGGCCCGGACGACGAGGGCGAGATGTACACGCGACCGGGGCGCCTCGCGGACAAGCTGCCCATCCCGTACGCAAACGAGCAGGTGTGTCGAGGTGTGGGGACGGCACACGCACGTGCACACACAAATGCGCGCACGTGGACGCGCTGCGCACGCCGCCACTCCGCGCTCTCCCTCAATACTCATCGACGCTTGCTCACGCGCACCCGACTTGCGTGTGACACCTGCCCGCACCGCGCTCGCGCACCGCAGGCCGCGCGCTACTCCAACGGCGGGGCGTACCCACCCGACCTCACGCTCATCTCTGGCGCGCACACACGCACACACCCGAGCACACAACGCACGTATACACACCCGCACACACGAGCGCACACACGCACAAACACACACGCATACACACAGGCCGCGCGCTACTCCAACGGCGGCGCGTACCCGCCCGACCTCACGCTCATCTCTGGCGCGCGCCACAACGGCCAGAACTACATCTTTGCTCTGCTGACCGGGTACCGCGACCCGCCCGCGGGCATCACGATGCGCGAGGGCCTGTACTACAACCCGTACTTCCCGGGGGGCGCGATCGCGATGCCAAAGGTGTGACCGAGGGGTGTGGCAAGTGTGAAGCGTGAGGGACTGTACTAGGGACTGTACTACAACCCGTACTTCCCGGGGGGCGCGATCGCGATGCCAAAGGTGTGACCGTGGGGTGTGGCAAGTGTAAAGCGCGCGGGACTGTTCTACAACCCGTACTTCCCGGGCGGCGCGATCGCGATGCCCAAGGTGGGGGGTGGGGCGAGCGGGGTGTGGCGAGAGCAGTGCATCCACGTAACACACACATACACACACACACACACACACACACACACAGCGCGTTTGTAACGGCAGCGTTGTATGTGGACGTCTAACACGCGCCAGCCACTGCACACCACCACCCCGACGCCCGCCTCTCACCCCCGCTGTACCCACTCTCCCGCCCACGCAGATGCTCGTCAACGGCGGCACCGAGTACGACGACGGCACGCCCGCGTCCGCATCCCCCCCCCCCACACACACACACACGCGCACACACACACGCAGATGCTCGTCGACGGCGGCACTGAGTACGACGACGGCACGCCCGCGTCTGCGTCGCAGCAGGCCAAGGACGTGGTCACCTTCCTCACGTGGGCGTGCTACCCGTACCAGGTGGGGGCGGGATGGTTTACAGCTTACAGTCAACAATACGGACTTTCGGGGCGTGGGGTTGAGGGAGCTGCGTAACAAGGCTATAGCTACCATGGGGCGGCATGCCTGATGCACACCCGCTGCGCGCGTGATGAGTGCGTGCCTATAGCGTCGGGCTTCATCCGTGCGCATCTACCTGGGGACAAGCCTAGTTCCAACGCGTGGCTGGGAGCCAGGAGGAGGCCTGTTTCAGGGAGCCTGGAAATTTGCATGCATCCACCCCGGGCACGCTCTGGCAGCACCCACAGTGATTTCCTTCTCAATATTTTTTTTGTATTCTTCCACAGCCCGATTTTGCTTTGGCCGCGTTGACCGTTGACATCCCGTTGACCGTTTCTCCTCACACAGGTAATTTCAAAGCTGTTGACATGCTCTGTCTGGCGGGCGTGTTAGACTAACAATCCACTACATGGGTTGAGCTGTGTGCAAGGTCAAAGCACAGCCGGATACAGCCAAATGGCTGCGTAGAGCCGAAAAGGAAATCACTGAGCCCCGAGCTGAACCTCACTGCCGCAAACCGACGCAGGACGAGATGCGCGTGATGGGCATCAAGGCGTGCTTCGTGCTATCGCTCATGATCGCGTTTGCGTCCTACTCCAAGCGCCTGCGCTGGGCACCGCTGAAGTCGCAGCGCATCGTGATGGACGTCGTAAATTAGAGAGGTCGCCGGTTGACGTGGTGGTGGGGGGGCAGACGAAGGGGCGGGGCGACGGATCGACGCCGGCTGCCATACGAGAACTGACGTCCAAAACTCCCGATGGCGCGACCATACCGCTGCGACCATCACTGCGCCGCAGCTTGTTAATTGGGATTGGGGTCTTTCATCAGCCAGGCAGACCGGGCCCTTGCTACTGTAGGTAGACGTGCAGCTGCACACTCTCTGTGTTGCCAGTTTCACAGGCGTCGATGCCGAGCAATGTGCACCACCGTGTCCCTCTTGCACTGCGAGGGGGAGGGGAGATGAAGGGGGGTGGCCTCTCCCACAAGCAGCGAAACCCACGCACACACAGTGCCACAAGTCTAGAGCCTGGGGGCCACACACACGCACCATCACCTCGTACTGCTGGCAGTTATTCAGTTCACGATGCTGTTGTCACGGCCCTGCGGATTGCGCGCTCGTGCGCCGATAGCGGCGCGCACTAGTGCGTCGTCGGCCACTGCGCACCTGCGTGTGTCGCCCTCATGCTCAGTGCTGCCCTGCGCCCGATGGCCCGCCATCGGCACGTCCAGCGCCATGGCAACACCCTCGGCGTTACCGATTGCTGATTCCCGGTGCGGCCAGCACTCGGAGAGGCCCAGGAGTGGAGCTTGCATGCATGCACACACGCATGGCGCACGCATGGCCTGCATGAACCCACAGCCCTAGCACCCAACACGCCTCCACACGCATACGTGCCAGGCGTGCCGTGGAGACCCGTGTGAGCCTACGGAGCACAGATGTCGCCACCGGGGGAGGTGACGACGAGCCGCCCTCGCCCAACACAGTCAACCTGCTGTCGGTGTGCATCATCTGTCTGTGGGTGGCGCTCGGAGGTGCGTACAGGGGGTGTTGCGTCACCAGAACACCATGGGCACACTGACAGCCCCGCTGCGGGCCCGTGTGTGCTGAGCGGTTGGCTGAGCCCTTTGGCTCATCGTAACCGGAGCTGCCGTGGCTTCCGACTCGCGGGCACACGCACGGGGCGACCGGCTGCACACCCACATCGCTGCGCACACACACACACACACGCACACACACACACGCCTTGCGCTCGCGCAGTGTACGCGTTTCAGTTTGCGCCCAACCAGACGCCGTACCGCGACCAGATCTTCATAAAGCTGCTGACAGGCATCTCGCAAGATGACTCGTTCAAGGTCAACCCGGTCTACTTCAGGTGTGACAAAGTGCACACGCTTGATCGCCTCCTCCCTGCACACATGCACCCCTCCTCCCCCTCCCCCCTCACACACAACGCATTCGTATACCAGTGCCTGCTCATCCCGGGCGCCCTTCCCCTTCACACACACACACACACACACACACCTTCGTACCCTCCCCCCTCACACTCAACGCAGCGTGTTCAATCTCAGCGGCGTCTACACCTTCGTCTACCAGTGCCTTCTCATCCCGGGCACCCTTCCCCTTCATACACACACACACACACGCGCACCTTCGCCCCCCCCCCCCCCACTCACACACAATGCAGCTTGTTCAACCTCATCGGCGTCTACACCTTCGTCTACCAGTGCCTGCTCATCCCGGGCGCCCTTCCCCTTCATACACACACTCACTCACTCACACACACACACACACACACCTTCGCCCCCCCTCACACACAACGAAGCATGTTCAACCTCATCGGCGTCTACACCTTCGTCAACCAGTGCCTGCTTATCCCGGGCGCCCTCCCTCCTCACACCCACCCACCCCACACACATACACGCAGCGTGTTCAACCTCATCGGCGTCTACACCTTCGTCTACCAGTGCCTGCTCATCCCGGGCGCCCTCCCTCCTCACACCCACCCTCCCCCACACACATACACGCAGCGTGTTCAACCTCATCGGCGTCTACACCTTCGTCTACCAGTGCCTGCTCATCCCCGGCGGCCGCAGCGAGAACCGTGTGCCCGCATGGCCGTTCGTCGTCGCGTCGTACGCACTTGGCGCGTTTGCGTTGCTGCCCTACATGGCGCTCTGGAGCCCGCGGCGCGGCATGGAGCTGCCGCCGCCGCGTGAGGAACTCAAGGGGTGGAACAAGCTCGCGATGAAGGTAAAACCCTTCACCTGTCTAGAGCTTGTACCAAGGGGGGGGGGGCATGTGGGTGTGCTGTGCTGCCTCGGCTCTGTGGTGGGTGCTGTGCTGCGGCATGGAGCTGCCGCCGCCGCGCGAGGAGCTCGAGGGGTGGAGCAAGCTCGCGATGAAGGTGAAATCCTGCACCTGTCTAGAGCTTGTACCAAGGGGGGGGGCATGTGGGTGTGCTGCCTCGGCTCTGTGCTGTGTGCTGCGCTGCGGCATGGAGCTGCCGCCGCCACGCGGGGAGCTCGAGGGGTGGAACAAGCTCGCGATGAAGGTAAAACCCTGCACCTATCTAGAGCTTCTACCAAGCAGTGTTTGTGGCCTCGTGGGTGTGCTGTGCTGCCCATGATCTGTGCTGTGCTGTGCCGCGACATGGTGCAGTTAGCGGTGGGGGCTGGAACACGCTCGCGATAAAGGGTTTGGGCGGCCTTGCGGGTGCATTGTGCTCCCCCCCCCCCCCATCTGGTCATGAAGGCAACATCGCGCTGCACTGCCTCCCCTCAACACACACACACGCACACACGCACGCACACCCACCCACCCACTCGCCACCCCAGGGCGCGGAGACGCGCGTGCTGCCCGCGCTCGTGCTCGCCGCGTCTGTCTACCTGCTGTACGGCATGGCGACCGCGACTGGCGCCCAGTGGGGCGGCTACCTCTCCCTGTTCGACGAGTCGCGGCTCGTGCACATCTCAAGGTAAGGGATCAGGGGGGTGCGCAGGCTCGTGCTGTGACTGCATCGGTCGGGCTTGCCACCAGCGGTCGGCTTGCAACCAGCGGCTGGGCTTGCGACGCCAGTGACACGGTCGGGTTTGCATGCCAGCTTAAGATGCAAAACACCACCACGACCGTGCCCTCACTGCCGCCGGCCCTCGCCCCGTGTTGCGCGCAGCATCGACTGCGCGATCCTCGCGTCGCTGTGCCCGTTCTGGATGTCCAACGACGCGGAGATGCGCGACTGGAAGGAGCGCGACACGCTGCTCCCGGTGCTCTCGTTCCTGCCGGTGATCGGCCCTGTGGTGTACCTGCTGCTGCGGCCAAAGACGTTCGACACGCCTGAGGACAAGAAATGACCACGAACGGGTGGATGGTGATTGGAGGCGGGTCGTCAGGGCGGTGGTGGTGGTGTAAAAGTCACAGGGACCAGGTCCTCAGGGAACAAACACACCTCGTGCTAAACTCACGACATTTATCTACTCTCGCTCGCTGTACGCGCCACCTAGCGCTCACGCTCCCTCTACAGCTACCCGATGTCTCCAGCTACTGCGGCCGTGCGCGTGGCACAGACGCCGTCATCATGCTTTTCCCGTCTTGGGATTGAGCTTCTTGCTGCCCGTGCCGCTCTGCAATCGGGGCACGCACAGCAAAAAATGTGTGAGCGGGACGACGTGTCTAGAAAATGCCCCTGTGCCCGTGTCCGACATGCGTATGTGTGTGAGGGAGCACACATCGTGGGCTCTGCGACCTACCTTGACCTTGTGCACTGGGATCTTGCGCGTCGGCGAGAACTCGCCGAGCTTGTGCCCAATCATGGGCTCTGCGACTTCTATCCGCACGTAGTCCTTGCCGTTGTGCACGCCAAACTTGCAGTGCAGGAAGTCGGGCAGCACGACGCTCGCGCGCGCGTGCGTGTTGATGACCTCGGGCGCCGCGACGCCCTGGAAGCGGCCCTTGCTCCACCAGTCGGGTTGTCTGCGCACGCGCGTGGGACGGGGGCGGTGGGTGCGCGGTGGGGGTGGTTCATGGGCTCCCGCGCGTGCATGCGTGCGTCCATCAGGGTGGCCACGCACACACAGGCATGAAATTCAATGGGTTGCGTAGTGCAGCTGTGTGGATGAGACTCAAGATGGAGGGCATGCACTGCCGGATCACGCATCCATCGTCAGGCTCAGAGGCCGCCATGCACAACACAGCATGCATGCATGGTGCATGGTGCGGCCACCAATGTATGCCCCTTGGATACACTCTGCAACACGTCATATGTTGCAACACGTGCGATGCCGCTGGCACCCAGTGCTGTCCTCCTCTAGAGGAGCGAGGCTGATGATCAGCGAGCCGCCCAGAGCCCCTCCCCCCTCACCGCCGCGCGAATGCGATGACGTCCTGCAGCAGAGACACCGCGACGTAGGGACCCTTCCAAACGGAGCGGGGCATGGCGTGTGTGTGTGCCTCTGTGGTGCACACGCACGCCCATATGGGCGACAAGCGTTTACACTTATTGATTTGCATCGAAACGCATGCCGTGCTGCACCATGCGCGTTGTCATCAACACTAGTCGTTCGGCTTCTAGGGCGCGCGAGGTACCGATGATGCAATCACTTGGGGCTGCTCAGCCCCCTAACCCTGTAGCGAGAGCTACTAGTTGTTAGCGAGGAGTTTACTCCTGCTCTACAATAGTGGAGCTCTGGATAGGGCGCCTGCTAAGCGCCTGGAGGTGGACCCAGCAACAGTAGGACAAGGAGCACATCAGCAACAGCCCGATGCAGCCGACGCCCTTCGGGCCTGGCCGTGTGGCGTTGGAGCCTTTGGAGCCTCGCAGCCCTGCTCTCGTGAAATCAAAGCAGCACGGCCACGGCCCCATGAGCCCCGCCGACGTCGCAACTCTGCGCACACAGCCTTCTTTCAGCATGCTGCGCGGGGGGACAGCACTCGCGCTCCAGCGCGACCTGGGAGCGACCTCCAACGTGAGCGCCATGCATGCATGGGGACACACAAACCATGTGCCATGCATGCCCAGCCATGCACATGTGCACGTGCTGGGCATCTCGTGTGTATGTGTGCTATGACACACACACACAAACACGCATGCGCGCCCGCATGCGCCCCGTGCTCCACCGCGCACATCGCACACCCATGCAACAAACCGCATGGCACGCAGCCGAGTCAACCCCCGACACACGCGCGCGCACACACACACACACACACACACAAGAATGACCCACACACGCTGCCTCACGCACACTCAAGTCTCACGCCCACATCACACGCTGCAACTTTGGAACTGACAACGCATAATCCATGCTGTGACTCTCAGCTCAGCGAGGCCGACACCATCAAGGTCGCGGTGCGCATCCGGCCGCTATTCGCGCACGAGCGCGCAAAGGGTGCGACAGAGGTGCTGAAGGTGCGGCTTTTACAGGTTTTACACGTACGCGCCCGGAGGACCCCTAGACTACACGTCTAGGGGAGCTCTACTAAGAGAGCCCGCAAGGCCACGTAGTGCGCCAGCCTACCAGTCTTCAGGTGTGTGTTAGGCTGCGCCGACTTGGGTGGGCACCAGTGATCCCCAGTGAGTGATCCCCCCGCAAGCAGTGTACCGCTCGGGGCCGGATTCCCCATTCCCCAGAAAACGACTCCACACTCGGCAGGAGAGGGCGTGGATGGGTGCATTGGAAAGCACTCGCCGAGGGCAGCACAACGGCATGCGTTGCACCTGTTCTGAATTGCGCCTGGTATGAGCGGTCAAACTTGCTGGAGCGGGGATGAAATCAAGTCATCAGGGGTCACTGGTCGGAACACACGACCAATTAGCCAACCAAGCGTTACATGAGCGCGAGCCGCACGCGCCGGAACTGCCTGTACTACTAGCAGTAATGCACCCCGGGAATAGTTACGAGGTCTGAGGTCTGAGGTCTGAGGTCCCCGTGCATTGAGCATATATATACACACACACAAGCACACACACACACTCACACGCACACACACACTCACACACGCGCACAAACATACACACACACACACATGCATGTTGCACACACAAACAGGTCACCGACGACCACTCTCAAATCAAGGTCGTCGTCCCGGGCCCCGCGGGCAACAAGCTGCAGCGCGACTTTGCGTTCCACGCGTGCCTCGGCCCGGACGTGTCGCAGTCTGATGTGCTGCACATGTGCGGCATCCCACAGGTATGCCAAGAAACAAGTAGGGGTTTCCAACTTGGGGTTTTCAGCTAAGCAGGGGTTACTCTTCGACTGGAGAAACCAGCTAAGCAGGGTACTCTTCTACTGCTGCTGCTGCTGCTGCTGCTGCTGCTGCTGATGATGGATGTTACAGTCGGGGACACCTCCAAAGGCGTATAAGACCGTGCTCGGCGCGTATGGCCCGAGTACCTGACTGAGACTACTAGAGAAACCCCACCGATGCTCCAGACCACTTGCTGCACATGTGCGTCCGTGCTGCACATGTGCGGCATCCCACAGGTACGCGGCACACATGCGGTGATTCCCTGTTCCTGTCCCGGTCGCACACGGCCGGACACAGCCGGAATGTCAGTCAAGTGGACGTGGAAAAATAATTTAAAGCAAATCCTGAACAGGAACATCACTGGCCACAGGAGCACAGCCTGACGCGCGCTGCACAGGAGCGGCATCCCGCAGGTGTGGTTTCTTTTGGGGCAACTGGTAGCCCCTGGTAGCCCCTGGTAGCTATCTGATTGCGTGATTTCTTTAGTTGCTCGATGGTCTGACGACCCCATCAGATAGAGCTTGCCAAGAGCTTGAGCATGACACCTATTTGACGGTCAATGGCAAACGCCAAGACAGCAGTCAAGGCGGTCAATGGGACGCTGGCTACTAGAGGGTAACTAGCAAATTCGAAAAGGAACCCACTGGTTGCGCCACACAGTGGCAGTGACTCCCCCCTGCCGCTCGGGGCCGGATTCCCCATTTCCCAGGAAACCACCCCACACTTGGTGGGAGAGGGGCGGTGAGGGGTGCGTTGGAAAGCTCCCGTCGAGAGCAGCACAGAGGCACGCGTTGCGTGGACACCCGCTATATATCGCGCCTGGTGTGAGCGGTCAAAGTTGCTCGAGCCGGGGAAAACTCGTCAACCAAATCCTTCCCAGGGACCACCACTGCACAGTGGTTGTGTTAACGACTGTCGGCAGCCGGTCCGACTGAGTACAGCGTTGCGTGGACACCCGCTATATATTGCGCCTGGTGTGAGCGATCAAAGTTGCTCAAGCCGGGGTAAAAACGCATTACTGAAATCCTTCCCAGGGACCACCACTGCACAGTGGTTGTGTTTACGACTGTCGGCAGCCGGTCCGACTGAGTACCGCTGTGAACTACAAAATCCTGGACAACGGCTGCAGAAAAGCGGGAAGGACAAGAATAACTGACGCCACGAGCGCTGGCCAGCCCCTTACGCCCAGACCCTGGACCCTGGACCCCAGACCCCTGGACCCTGGACCCTGGACCCTGGACCCTGAACCCCCAACCCCTGGGACCCTGGACCCTTGATTCTGGACCCCGGTTTCGAGATGAAGCTGATAAAGCAGGGTGGCGAGAAGAGCGCCAGCATGCCTCACAGGCCCCACTGCTGCTGTATCAGCCTCATCTCAGCACCCGGACCCCAGACCCTGGACCCTGGACTCTAGACCCTGATTGGAACCCAGACCCTGGACCCTGGACCCCGGACCCCGGACCCTAGACCCTGGACCCTAGACCCTGGACCCTAGACCCTAGACCCTAGACCCTAGACCCTGGACCCTAGACCCTGGACCCTGGACCCCGGACCCAGGACCCTTGACTTTGGACCCCGGACCCTATACCCCGGACCCAGGACCCTGGACTCTGGCCCCTGGTTGATGCACACGCACGCGCGTGCGTGCAGACAAACACACGTGCACACATGCACACACACGTGCGCGTGCGCGCGGACTCACACACACGTGCACACACACACACACGCAGCTGCTGGATGCCGCGCTGTCGGGCTACAACGTGACGATCTTTGCGTACGGGCAGACCGGCTCGGGTGCGTGGCCGTGGCTTGGGGTTCAGGGCCGAGGGTCCAGGGTAAAGGTTTAGGTTTGTGTGCCGAAGGTTTTAGTGCCACGGGTTGCCTCAGGGCATACCGCTGCTGCTGGTGGCGTGCTCCAGTGTCACGATCTTTGCGTACGGGCAGGCCGGCTTGGGTGCATGGCGGTGGCTTGGGGTTAAGGGGCCGAGGGTCCAGGGTTTGGGTGTCATTGGGGTTTTAGGGCCACGGGTTGGCAGTTGGCGGTTGGCGGTGCCCCGGAACTACACCACACACGCACACACACATCACACACATCACACACATCACATGCGCACACGCACACACACACACACATAACACACATAACACACGCACATATACACACATACACACACACACATAACACACACGCACACACACACACACACACAAACACACACACACACACACACACACCACGCACACGCACATGCACACACCAGGCAAGACGTTCACAATGTCTGGCCGAGAGGACGCCGTCGGTACCGACTCCTACTCTGGCGACGACACGTTTGGCGGAATCACGTCGCGCTCGGTCGCGTACCTGTATGAGCAGCTGGCGCATCGGAGAGACAACCTCAAGGTGCATGTGTGTGTGTACGTGTGTGTGTGTGTGTGTGTGCAGGGTTCAGGGTTCAGTGTATGAACAGCTGGCGCAGCGGAGAGACAAACTCAAGGTGTGTGTGTGTGTGTGTGCGTGTGTGTGTGTGTGTGTGTGTGCGTGTGTGCGTGTGTGTCTGCGCACGTGTGTCTGCTCACGTGCGTATATGCGTGTTCGTGATCGGTTGCCTACCTGAGTGAGCAGCTGGCGCAGCGGAGAGACAATCTCAAGATGTGTTGGTGTGTGTGTGTGCGTGTTCGCGCTCGGTCACGTACCTGTATGAGCAGCTGGCGCAGCGGAGAGCCAACCTCAAGGTGCATGTGTGTGTGTGTGTGTGTGTGTGTGCGTGTGTGCAGGGTTCAGTGTATGAACAGCTGGCGCAGCGGAGAGACAACCTCAAGGTGTGTGTGTGTGTGTGTGTGTGCGTGTGTGTGTGTGTGTGTGTGCGCGCACGTGTGTCTGCTCACGTGCATGTATGCCGGTTCGTGATCGGTTGCCTACCTGAGTGAGCAGCTGGCGCAGCGGAGAGACAATCTCAAGATGTGTGTGTGTGTGCGTGTGTGTGTGTGCATGTGTGTGTGTGCGTGTGCGTGTGTGTGTGTGTGTGTGTGTGTGTGTGTGTGCATGGTCGCCAACCTGACTGAGCAGCTGGCACAGCGCATGGGGATCTACAAACGGTGGCATCTACGACACGCACAACTAACCACCCACCCACCCGCCACCACTTGCTCACACTCTCTCTCTCTCACACACACACACATACACACACGCACGCACACAAGCCCCACCCTTTCCTGCACACACTCGTCCGCCCCCCTCCCCCCTCCTCCCTTCTCCTTTCAGGTCCCCCTCACGTCGTCCTATTTAGATATCTACAACGAGGGAATCTACGACCTTCTCACAGACACGCACACACACACACACACACACACACCTCACCGCCCTCCCTTACACATCTACGCTTTCAGGTCTCTCTCGTTGTCCTTCTTAGAATTTTTTCAGGGAATATACAATGGAATATTCTACCTGCAGCCCCCCCCCCCACACACACACCACTCACGTAAACACACACACACACACACACACACATCTCCCAAGTCTCCCTCACGTCTTCCTACTTCAAAAACTCTACGAGGGAATATACGATCTGCACCCCCCCCACACACCCCCCACCACCCACATAAACACACACACACACGCACGCACACACACACACACACACACACGCACACACACACACACATCTCCCAGGTCTCCCTCACGTCGTCCTACGTCAAACACTCTACAACGAGAGAATATACGACCTGCCCCCCCCCCCCCACCCACACTGCCCACGTTAACACACACACACACACACACACGCAAACACACACACACACACACATCTCCCAGGTCTCTCTCACGTCATCCTATTTAGAGATCTACAATGAGGGAATCTACGACCTGCTCACCTCTGCTGTTGGAAAGAAGGACCTGCCGGTCAAGTGGGATGCGGTGCAGGGGTTCTTCGTGCCGGGACTAAAGGTGGGTCGGTGGGGGGTGGGGTGGTGTGTGTGTGTGCGTGCGTGTGTGTGTGTGTGTGTGTGTGTGTGTGTGTGTGTGTGTGTGTGTAAGGACCTGCCGGTCAAGTGGGACGCGGTTCAGGGGTGCTTCGTACCGGGACTTAAAGTGGGTCGGTGGGGGGAGGTGTGCGTGTGTGCGTGCGTGTGTGTTTGTGTGTGTGTCTGTGTGTGTTTGTGTGTGTGTGTGTGTGCAAGGACCTGCCGGTCAAGTGGGACGTGGTTCAGGGGTGTTTCGTACCGGGACTTAAGGTGGGTCGGTGGGGGGAGGTGTGTGTGTGTGCGTGTGTGTGTGTGTGTGTGTGTGTGAGTGTGTGTGTGTGTGTGTGTGCAAGGACCTGCCGGTCAAGTGGGACGTGGTTCAGGGGTGCTTCGTACCG
>VFSX01000116.1:250000-352500 GCA_016618255.1 Chlamydomonas sp. UWO 241 | reverse complement strand
GAGGCAGGTCGAGTCGGGACTCGAAGAGCGAGGGCACGGTGCTCAAAGAGACGTCAAATGTAGTCGCTGTTTGTGCTCGGAAAGGTGGGGTCTTGGGCCTGGAGCGAGGCGTTTTGCGCGCCAAGGAGGGTTTATTTGTCTCCTTTCAAGCTCTCGTAATACACACACACACGCAGGCTATCTCCGCGCTCGCGAAGCGATATTCCTCTCTCACACACACACACATATGCACGCACACATCCCACCCACCCCTCCCGCACACACACGTACACACAAGCACACGCAGGTAGGGGTCGGAATAATATAACATAACAATAATAACATAACTTTATACCGTCCATATCACTTGCCTTCGCGGGGGGGGGGCGAAATTATAATTGTTTAATCCAATTGCGGGCCTTAAATGAATTGTTTATTCAGCCGCGGGGCCTTTGAACATTTATTTTGCTGGACTGCGCATGGTCACATCACCCGTTCTGGTCCTTCTCATGCTTGAACGCTCCTGAAAAAAAAAGCGTGTTACAACAGCTCTTACAGCCCCAACGGCACCTCTCTAGGTCAACATTGTCAAAAGGCACAGGTGAGCACATGGGGGTGGAGGGCTGTACAAAACACGCGGCGCGCGCGCGCTGTGAGACAAGTGACAGTCAGCAAGCTACTCAGTGGCAGTGCCAGTGCTCCAGAGCACTACTCAGTGTCAGAGGCAGAGGTGTGTTGAGGAGTTTGGGCTCTCATATGTGTGTGTAGGGGGGGGGGGGGATGTTGCAGATGTTGCATGGGCGCATGGCACATTCTGCATGGGGAGCGAGGGCATGCGTGCATGCCACAGGCTTCACTATTAGCAGGGCTCGTCATCGTGGCAACACCGACATCGTGGCTGGAATGGACGCTTTGCGTAGGTTTTGAAGCCGATCGGAACCGAGCCGATCGGCTTCAAACCGAGCTGAGCCGGTCGGCTCCACCGCCGGATAATCGAACCTCCTACTGCGGGGGGGTCCGACGAGTTATTTTCGGATATTGCGCACATCTTTGCGGGGGGGGTCAAAACGATAGTTATACGCAAAGGCAAACCGCACGTACGGTAATAACGTTATAATAACGTTATAATTCGCCGGCGACATGATACAAATTTGGGACGCCAGTTCAACTTTCTGAAATCTGCATGGATTCTAATGGGGTTGAGCTCTCTGGTAAGACCAATAATTTAAGATAACATGCTGGCACTCTCTGGTAAGACCAATAATTTAAGATAACATGCTGGCACTGGGGCTCGATTAACGGGGGCGCGTTCTCGTCGCCGAGCCCTGGACCCAGCAATGCGGCGCTGCTGGTGACTAGGGTCTCCGTGCCGCTGACGAGCGGGATAAAATACGACTGGCCTGGCTCCTGCTAGACTGTCCCTCGGTGGAAACTACAGGAGCGGCTTGCCCGGCGCTGTCATGGCTTGGCGAGTAGCCGCGGCGCTGCCGCGACCCGTGCTGGGAGACGGCCCTTATCCTCCTCCCATGCAGGACGCCATGCGGCACCGATCTCGACGAGTTGATCGACGAGCGGAGGAGCTGGCGCCCGTCAATGCATGCTGGACATCGGTCAAGATGGCTGCTCGTGGGGGCGAGCTACCATCAGGGCTTCAGCGGTGGTGACCGCCGAGGCAACAACAGAGTTTATCCGCTTCACCATCGCAGCGTTTGTCACCGCGCTCACCCTCGAGGGCACTCGTCTGCCGGTGACTGGCGTCGGCATTGGTCTTCAGGCAGCCTGCCATGACGACTCTGTTTGCCCAGGCCCCCCTGGAGGGTGGGACCTGGCCATGCATGACGCATGGGGCGCAGGCAGAGCCCCATGCATGGAGTTGGACAACCATGCACCATGCCAGGCGGGGACTTGTCTGCTTCAGCGCCGCCAGTCGGCACAGCCGGCGTGGTTGGCCTCAAAGGCCAGGAGGAGGACGGTCCTTTCCTATACGCTCCTTGCCAGACATGTCCCTCAGGGACTTGTTTGGGTCTAAACTAGCCGGCGGGAGCGGTAGTCTAGACGGCAGGTAACCGGCTGGTGGCTATCGTCCTTCACAGGGCGGTGGCACTAGGACTAGTGTTGTCTTAGCTGGAATGCCATGTAACTGTAACTGTAACTGCTGGCACTCAAGACACTTGTTTGTGTTGCTCTGTGGTGTGCTGGTGTGCTGGTGTGACTGGGGAGGTGTGCATGGGAGGTTCCTGCCGCCAGACCACAGGCACCGTGTCGCTAGATGCCGATGGCAAGCAGGGGTATAAAAATGAGAAGAAGCTGCCCGCTGAAGTGCTCGGGCTGCTCAGGGCGCAAGTAACGAAGGGCAAGGCCGGTTGGAGCGGTCAGTTTGAGCCGCGCCTGGGCGCCGAGGGTGTGTGCAAGCTGTTCTGCAAGAATTGCAGCGACAAGGAGGGCTCGAGTTGTCGGAGAAGGAGGCGGAGGACTCGCACGCAGAGGAGGAAGAGGAGGAGTGGGAGGAGTGGGAGGAGGGGATGGTGTAGATGGTGCATAGACAGTGCCGCACGTGGCGGAGGAACTAAGGAGGGTGTTGACAATGCGCCGCGCGTTACGCGTTACGCGTGCCGCGTGACATGTAAACTGGTTCGGGCCAAAAACTCGGCAAAAAAAGTCAGAAAATTAATGGACACCGGCAGCACGCTCCCCATCACCACAGCAGCCTACTGTGAAAGTTTAACGCGAAACCATTACGATTTGTGAGTTTTTTTTTATTATAACAGGCATTATAACGTTATAATTGTTAGAAATGTTGTTAATACCGTTATAATAACGTTAGAAATCTCGGCCGGGGTGTTGTATTGCCGACCCTTACACGCAGGTCATCTCAGCGTTCGCCAAGCAAGACTCCCGGGCACTAACAGCGCGCATATCACGCACACACACAGGCACACACACAGACACACACACACATACGCATACACATACACACACACACGCACGCACACACCGCACGCACACACACTCACACACACACACCCCTGCACACGCACACACGCACACACACACACACATGCACGCACATGTCATCTCAGCGCTCGCCGAGCGAGAATCCTCGGCCACCAACAACGCGCACATCACACAAACACACAGACACACACACACACACACGCCCACACGCATACGCAGGCCATCTCCGCGCTCGCCGAACGCGATTTCTCGGGCACCAACAACACGCACATCATACACACACACGCACGCACGTAAACACATGCCCCCCCCCCCCCCCCATATACCCTCCCCCCCCCTTACGCGTAGGTCATCTCTGCGCTGGGAGAACGAGACTCCTCGGGCACCAACAACACGCACATCATACACACACACGCACGCACGTAAACACATGCTCCCCCCCATTACGCGTAGGTGATCTCTGCGTTGGCAGAACGAGACTCATCTGGCACCAACAACGCGCACATCCCGTACCGCGACTCCAAGCTCACAAAGCTGCTCATGGACTCGCTCGGCGGGTGTGCGATGGCGCTCATGATCGCGTGCTGCTCGCCGAGCAGCTTGCACGTTGACGAGACGATTTCGACACTTGGGTGAGTTGTCCTTGAGCGCCCCTGGTGTTTTTTGTGTTGTGTGGCATCTTTGGGTATGTGTTTGTGTTTGTTTTGGGGGGGGGGTGAGTGTGCGCGATGGCGCTAATGATCGCGTGCTGCTCGCCCAGCAGCATGCACGTCGACGAGACGATCTCCACGCTCGGGTGAGTTATCCCAGGGGGCCTCCCACTTACACAAGTGTCCTCCCATCTTGTGTTTTGTGATTTGGGGGGTTCCCTGTTTTAGGGGGTGGGGTGAGTGTGCGCGATGGCGCTCATGATCGCGTGTGCTGCTCGGCCAGCCTGCACGTCGATGAGACAATCTCCACGCTCGGGTAAGTGATCCCAGGGGGCCTCCCACTAACAAGTGTCCTCCCATCTTGTGTTTTGCGTTTTGGTTTTTTTGCTATTTTAGGGGGTGGGGTGAGGGTGCGCGATGGCGCTCATGATCGCGCGTGCTGCTCGCCCAGCCTGCATGTGGACGAGACGATCTCCACGCTCGGGTGAGTTATCCTAGGGTGCTCCTGGTGTTTGGGGAGTGTTTTGGGGTTATGTCTTGGGAGTGCTTTGGGTGATGGTTTGGAGTGCTGTGAGTGCTGTTTTGGTTTTGGGGGGGGGGTGAGGGTGCGCAACGGCGCTCATGATCGCGTGCTGCTCGCCGAGCAGCCTTCATGTGGACGCGACAATTTTGACACGTGGGTGAGTTGTCCTCTATATGGTGCCCCTTTTTCCTTTTTTTGCAGCTTTGGGCAGGTAGTCTTTGCTGGAAAGCCGATGTAACTGTAACTGTAACTTTGGGCAGGGCTTTGGGGTCTGTATTTGTGTTGTTTTGGGTGTGTTTTTGTGGTGTTTGGGGAGGCGTTGGGGCGAGGGCGCGCACTGGTGCCCATGATCGCGTGCTGCTCTCTTCCCCGGCAGCTAGGGTTACAAACCCCGCCAGCCATTTCTGGGTTCGAATTCGAATTTGAACTTCTTGGGCATAGCATGGACACACGCCAACTGCCACCACACCCCGGCCCACCACGCAGCTACGCCACGCGTGCGAAGAACATCCAGAACCGCCTCGTACGACCCCCCCCCCACACACACCACCACCACACGCACAAAACTATAACAGACCTCAACACTCTAAACCCTGAACCCAAACAGGCATGCCACGCGCGCAAAGAACATCCAGAACCGCCCGCTCGTCTTATACGCCCCCCCCCTCGCTCGTCTTATGCGCCCTCCCCCCCCCCCCCCTCCCCCCCGGCCCCTTCACACTTTTGAATATATTTGACACGCGCACACAAACACACACGCATGCAGGTATGCCACGCGTGCGAAGAACATCCAGAACCGCCCGGTCGTCCAATACGACCCCAAGGAGCAGCAGATCACTGCGCTGCGGCGCGAGATCGATCTGCTGCGCCAGGAGAATGCATATCTACGGGAGCAAGTCCAGGTGCGTGTGTGTGTGTGTTTGTGTGTGTGCGAGATCGGTCTGCTGCGCCACAAGAATGTATATCTACGGGAGCAGGTCCAGGTGCGTGTGTGTGTGTGCGTGTGTGTGTGTGTGCGAGATCTATCTGCTGTGCCAGGAGAATGTATATCTACGGGAGCAGGTCCAGGTGCGTGTGTGTGTGTGTGCGTGTGTGTGTGTGTGCGAGATCGATCTGCTGCGCCAGGAGAATGTATACCTACGGGAGCAGGTCCAGGTGCGTGTGTGTGCGTGTGTGTGTGTGTGTGTGCGAGATCGATCTGCTGCGCCAGGAGAATGTATATCTACGGGAGCAAGTCCAGGTGCGTGTGTGTATGTGTGTGTGTGTGCGTGCGTGTGTGTGTGTGTGTGCAGGATCGATCTGCTGCGCCAGGAGAATGTGCATCTACGGGAGCAGGTCCAGGTGCGTGTGTGTGTTTGTGTGTGTGTGTGTGTGTGTGTGTGTGTGTGTGTGTGTGTGTGTGTGTGTGCGGGATTGATCTGCTGTGCCAGGAGAATGTAGATCTACGGGAGCAGGTGTCCAGGTGGGGGGAACCTAGGGGGTGAGAAGGTGTGCGGGATATAGGTAGCGGGGAGGTAGCGGGCAGGTAGGAGGAAGGTGGTGGGAGGCCGCTGCGCTTCACGCAGACAGACACGTGCCTGCGCGAGCATGTGTGCGTGTGTGAAATTTCACGATTTCACATTTTTCCGCAACAACAACAAAAACGCTCCTGCGGGGGCAATTCGGCATGTCCCCTCCGCTGTTGCAGGGGCAAACAGGACAATCTTGGTTTCCTTAATGACACCACTGGTGTGTGTGCGTGTATGTGTGCAGAATCAATTTGCTGCGCCACGGGAGCACGTAAAAACAGGCATCCAACGGACGGATGCACACACACATGCCGTACACACACACATGCAGGATGGCAGCCTTGCGCTAAACGCAAAATGCAGAAACGCAAAACCGTGTTTTCACTTTTGGGTGACACAGTTCAATGCGTTCCCCGTAATGCCTAACCGGCGAGCTCCCGCGCATGAGCTGGGGCGGCGCGGCGGCACTCGAGGGGCGCGTTGCCCTCTCTCTCTCACACACACACACACACACACACACACAAGGCGCTCTCGCAGACGGCGCTCTTGCACACGCATGCACACATGCACAGGGTGGAAACCTGCTCTACCTGGCCGGCGAGCTCCTGCGCGTGAGCTGGGGGGGGGGGGCTCTCTCTCACACACACACAGCACACACGCATGCACACACACACACATGCTGTGCACACACACGCACATGTTGTACACATACACACACACATGATGCACACGCACACACACACGCAGGGCGGCAGCCTCTACCTCACCGGCGAGCTTCCGCGCGCTTCCTGGGGCGGCGGCGCGGCGGCGCTTGAGGGGCGCGACACAGGGGCCGGACCCCCTGGGACTGCGCCAGGCGCCGTCACGTTTGCGCGCGGAGAGTGGGCGTCGCTGCGCGAGACGGGCGGCAGCGACGGTGGCGGCGTCGGGGGCGGCGGCGCGGGGGGGCAAGCAAGGTGAGGGGCACGCGCGTGCGAGACACTGGACCTAAAAGCCTATCTAGGGTTGTAGAACCCTGAACCCTATTTGTTTAGGGTTTAGGGATGCGGTTTAGGACTTAGGGACGCGGTTTATGGTTTATTTGTAAAGAGACGGGCGGCAGCGACGGCGGCGGCGTCGGGGGCGGCGGCGGAACGAGGGGGCACGCGAGGTGAGACGGGGGCGGGGGGGACTAAAACCTTGACCGTATTTATGGCTGACCTTTAAAAAGACGGACGACAACGACGACGGCGGCGGCGCGGGGGGGCATGTTAGGTGGGAGGGCGAGCGGGGGGGGGGGCACGCAAGACCCTAAACCCTACAACCCCGACACTCTAAAACCCTGAACCCCGAACCCCAAACCATAAACTGCTTCCTGAACCTACAACCCAGAACCCTCACGCGCCTTCTCCTCCTCTCCCTGATCCGCCAACCACAAACCACAAACCGCTCCCCTAAACCCGTTTACCCTAAACCCGCCTTCTCCTCCTCTCCCTGATCCGCCAACCCCGAATCCTCCTCCCACCACCCACCCAACCGACCCCCCACACCACGCACCCCACGGCAGCACGCATGCAGCAGGAGCAGCAGCGCTCGAGCCACTTGCCGTCTGCTCCTACCCCGTCGGATGTCCCCCCCCCTACCCCACCACCACAAACACACACGTCTTTAGGGTTCAGGGTTGAGGGTTGAGGGTTTGGGGTACAGGATTTGGGGTTCTCCTCCTCCCCCACCCACCCAACCGACCCACCCCCCACCACGCCCCCCACGGCAGCACGCGGCAGCAGGAGCAGCAGCGCACGAGCGCGCCGACTGGCGTCGGCGGCGTCGGGATTATTCAAACGGGAGACTCGCCGCGGGGCGGGGGCGGGTCGGTCGGCGTGTCGATCACAGGTAAGGCTGGCCTAGGTCAACCTAAACCCTAAACCTATCCTTAACCCTAAACTCTTGGCGGTATGCCACCTCGGCAAATGATTAAGTTTTTACAACGTTGTTGGAACGTTATCGCGGGTGCTCGTTGCCTTTGGAGGGGGGGACTATAATTGTTGTTTTAATCGGTTTGCGGGGGTCATGTTCGTCATGTTGGCTCGCTGTGACGCCCCAAATCACAATTTTCGACGATTTATATTGGTTTTCAGCCTTCGCAGGGGGGGGGGTGCGTATTCGCAAACAATATGCATTTGCGAAGGCAAAGGGCACCTACGGTATGATAGCGTCATTGTAATACTGTGTGATGTTGTGTTAAGGCTTGCAGACCCTGCGTTAGGGGTCCCCTGACCTACCCCCTGGAGCAAGTGAACGAACACTAGGAGTTCCTCCTACTTGTTATGCTGTGTTGTGCTATGTCATGCCAACGCTACGTGATGTTCTGGCATGTTGTGTTGAGTCATGCTGACACATGTATATCACAGGTGCGTCAACGTGGTCGATCCTGGGGCCGCGCAGCGGCGGCGGCGCAGCGGCCCTCAAACCTAAAATCAAAAAAACTGAAACCTAAAACAATCCTGAAACCTAAAACCCTGAACCCTAGACGCTTCATCGCTGGTGGGTCGACGTGGTCGATCCTGGAGCCGCGCGGCGGCGGCGGCGGCGGCGCAGCGGCCCTCAAGCCTAAGCCCTCAACCCTCTAGCCGGCTGCGAAGCGGTCCTAAACCCTAAACCCTAAAACCTGAAACCTAAAACAACTCCAAACTTTCAACCCTTGACCCTCAAAAACTAAACCTCAGCCCCTAATCCCTAAACCCTAAAACCCGAAACCCTCACAGGCGGGTCGACGTGGTCGATCCTGGAGCCGTGGGGCGGGGGCGGCGCTGCGGCTCTAAAATCTTAACCCTAAAACCTGAAACTTAAAACCCCAAACCTCAAACCATAAACCCTAAACCCCAAACCCCAAACCCTACACCCCTAAACCCTAAACCCTAAACCCTTAATTGCAGGCGGGTCGACGTGGTCGATCTTGGAGCTTCGCAGCGGCGGCGGCGGCGCAGCGGCCCTAAACCCTCAACCTTTAACCCTAGCCAGCAGCGCAGCGGGCCTTAACACTACACCCTAAAACCTGAAACCTAAAACAGCTCCAAACCCTAAAACCTGCCTAAACCCTACACCTACACCCTACACCCTACACCCTACACCTACACTACACAAGTTCATAAGCTCTTCGCCAGGGGCTCCCGCCCTGGCGCCGCTCGATGGCGGACAGCCGGGACATCTGCGCTTGGTACTGGGCGGCTGAAAATCTGGAAATTTTCCCTGAGCGGCTCTGACGCACAGCGCTACTGGTGAACTGTTCCTGATGGGGCGAGGCTATGTGGCAGATGGGGCAGCGGTACGATGGAGAGCACGATGCACGATGGCGAGAATTGCGGCGAGCATGCACCCCCTCTCACAACGATCGGAACTCAAGCAGATTGCGGCTCCTAATGGTTTACTGTGCCTGGATGGAAGAGAGAGACGGATGGCGAGAAATTGAGAAACATGGGAAGCGAGGCACATGCGGCTAGGCTTTGTGAGGAGGTTGTGGCGCAGGGGTTCCTTGCCCCAAGGCGCAGATTATAGATGGCGCAGCAATCAATACACTAGCCGTGCGGCATGGGGCGAGGCGGGGCCCCACCAGCGGGCGGGCACCATAATGGAGATGGCGGCTAAGAACGGGGAATGCGGCTACCGGGGATGAGGCTACGGGTTATGCATGCCAGGGGACGGCGGACAAGGCTAATGCGTCACGGCGCATGGGTAAAGAATGGGGAATGAGGCTACGGGAGCTGGCGGGCGCGGCGCGCGCACGGCGCGCGCGGCGCATGGGGGTTGCATGGCGGCGCTCTGCGCGTGCATGCATGGAGGAGATTGCTGGAGGGCATGGAGGAGCTTGCTTGAGGGCAAACAGGAGATTGCTCGCGGGCGCGGAGGAGATTGCAGGCGGGCATGGAAGCGGATGGCGAGAAATTGAGAAACATGGGAAGCAAGGCACATGCGGCTAGGCTTTGTGAGGAGGTTGTGGCGCAGGGGTCCCTGCCCCAAGGCGCAGATTATAGATGGCGCAGCAATCAATACACTAGCCGTGCGGCATGGGGCGAGGCGAGGCCCCACCAGCGGGCGGGCACCATAATGGAGATGGCGGTTAAGAACGGGGAATGAGGCTACAGGGAGAGGATACGGGTTACAGATGCCAAAGGGGACGGCGGAACAAGGATCAGCCATAGGTGTCACGGGAAATGGCTAAAGAACGGGAATGAGGCGGGTGGTACGGGTGCTGGCGCGCATGGAGCGCGGCGCGGCGCATGGAGATCGCATGGCGGCGCCCATGCATGGACGAGATTGCTGGCGGGCATACAGGAGATTGCTGGCGGGCGTGGAGGAGATTGCTGGCGGGCGTAGAGGAGATTGCTGGCGGGCATGGAGGAGATTGCTGGAGCCAATGGCGGCGGCGGGACTAGTAGTAGAACACAGGCGCACACCAACAATGCGTTGCTGTCACTACCTGGGTGGTATAGGGTGGATCTGGGGGGCCAGTGTCCTGTCTAGGTCCAGTGCGTGCGCGCGTGTGGGGGTTTACCCTCACCCCTACCAGGTAGCCAGCCAGTTTCCCACTGAAACTGAGTTTAAGGTGTCGGGCGCTAGCGCCGACACCGGTCTCATACATCATTTCTGGTGTCACACAGACTGTAATATCCATCATCATCATCACACCCTAAAAACGCCGCAGTGGCAGCGGCGCAGCGGCCCTAAACCCTCAACCCAAAATCCTGGCCGGCGGCGCAGCGGGCCTAAACCGCAACACCTGAAACCTGAAACCTAAAAAAACTCCAGACCCTTAACCCTACACCCTAAAAAAACCGAGACCCTCAACCCCTAACCTTTCACCGCAGGAGGGTCCACGTGGTCGATCCTGGAGCCGCGGGGCGGCGGCGGTGGCGGCGGCGGCGGCGGCGAGCAGAGCAGCCTGGCCGCAGATCCGGGTGCGTGGGCCACCGTCGGCTGCTGCTGCTGCATGTGTGTGTGCGTGTGTGTGTATGTGTGTGCGTGTGTGTGTGTGTGTGTGTGTGTTGGGTCATCCGCATGCACCCGTTGAGGGCAGCAGCCTCGTTGGCTGCTCTTGCTGCTGCCGCTGCTGCAGTGTGTGTGTGTGTTGGCGTGTGTGTGTGTGTGTGTGTGTGTGTGTGTGTGTGTGTGAGTGACCGGAGCAGCCCGCCCGTGGGTACGGGTGCGTGGAGTCCATGTCGATGCCTGGGTGCTCCGATATGAAACACAGCTTCATCGGACGCATTGCAGCAGCAGGCATTACAGGCATTACAGGCATTACAGGCATGCCAGGCATTACAGGCATTACAGGCATTTACACACACGCGCACGCACATGCACACCGCACTCTCGGCAGGCAATTGCATCCCCGTTGCCACACACATGCACACACACACACACACTGTCCCTGATCCCTGCCCCCCTCTTCAGGCAAACTCCCCCCGACGGAGGAGCTCCCTCTCGACTTCATCACACACACACACACACACACAAACACACACGCTCTCTCTCAGACAAGCCCCCCCTGTCTCCACACACACACACACACACACACACTCGCCTCCCCTTCAGGCAAGCTCCCCCCACCGGAGGAGCTCCCTCTCGACTTCATCATGCACAAACACACACACACACACACACACGCGCTCTCTCAGACAAGCCCCCCCCCGTCCATACACGCACACACACACACACACACGCGCTCTCGCAGGCAAGCCCCCCCCGTCCATACACGCACACACACACACACACACACACACACACACTCGCTCACCCCCCCCCTCTCCAGGCAAGATCCCCCCGACGGAGGAGCTCCCTCTCGACTTCACCACGCACACACACACACACACATACACGCTCTCTCTCAGACAAGCTTCCCCCGTCCATACACACACACACACACACACTCGCCTCCCCCAGGCAAGCTCCCCCCGACGGAGGAGCTCCCTCTCGACTTCATCATGCACACACACACACACACACACACGCTCTCTCTCAGACAAGCCTTCTCCCCCCCCCCCGTCCATACACGCACACACGCACACACGCACACACACACACACTCGCCTCCCCTTCAGGCAAGCTCCCCCCGACGGAGGAGCTCCCTCTCGACTTCATCATGCACAAACACACACACACACACACGCTCTCTCTCAGACAAGCTCCCTCTGTCTCCACACACACACACACACACACACTGTCCCCTGACCCCCCCCCTTCAGGCAAGCTCCCCCCAACGGAGGAGCTCCCTCTCGACTTCATCACTCGGCTCAAGACGACGCAGGCGCTGCTAGCGCGGTTCAGCGAAGAGAATGGACGGCTGGCAAAAGAGAACGACCGGCTGCGCACCACGCGCATGGTGGGTGGCTGTGTGTGGCTGTGTGTGTGTGCATGGCTGTGTGTGTGTGTATGCGTGTATGTGTGTGTGTGCATGCGTGCGTGCATGTATAGCATGCGTGCGTGTGTGTGTGTGAGGATACTGGGCGACTGGCAAAGGAGAATGGTCAGCTGCGCACCACGCGCATGGTGGGGGGCTGATTGGGAGAAAGTGTGTGTGTGTGTGTGTTTGTGTGTGTGTGTGTGTGTGTGCATGCGTGTGGGAGTGAGTGAGGAGACTGGATGGATTGCAAATGAGAAGCATCGTGGTGCTCTGATCGCGATGATCACATGGAACGCCTCTCCCTCTCCTTCCCCCTCTCCCACTCTCTCCCTCTCCCTCTCTCTTACTCTCCCTTTTCTCTCTCCCACCCTCTCTCCTTCCTCTCACCCTCTCTCTCTCCCTCTTCCTCTCTCTCTTACTCTCCCTCTCTCCTTTTTCTTCACAGGTCATGAGCTCAGAACACGGAGACGTGCTCGACGAGATCGAGACGCTGCGTGTTCGCTCGCTCAAGCGCTCTCTCTCTCTCTCTCAAACCACCCCCCAACCCCTCTTCCCTCTCTGTCTGTATTCCTGACTGTGGTCTTATTGCAGGTCGTGAGCTCGGAGCATGGCGACGTGCTCGACGAGATCGAGGCGCTGCGCGCCCTCTCTCTCTCACATGCATGCGCGCGCGCACGCGCGTTCTTGACCCACCCTTCGGCGTACCCCTGATGTTCCAATCATACTTGACGCCTCTCTCTCTCCCTCTCTCTGTCTCTTTCCTTCTGCACAGGTCATGAGCTCGGAGCATGGCGACGTGCTCGACGAGATCGAGACGCTGCGTGTTCTCGCGCTCTTGCTCTCTCTCTCTCTCTCTCTCTCTCTCTCTCTCTCTCTCTCTCTCTCTCTCTCTCTCTCTCTCTCTCTCTCTCTCTCTCTCTCAACCCACCTCCCAACCACACTTCCCTCTCCGCCTCTCTTTCTGACTGTGCTCTTACCACAGGTCATGAGCTCGGAGCACGGCGACGTGCTCGACGAGATCGAGACGCTGCGCGGGCGGCTGCTCGGCATTGAGTCGGCCGTCAAGACGGGCGCGATGTCGCCGGGGGAGTTGCAGCAGGTAAGCACGCGCTCAGCACACCTTGCACACACACACGCACACACACGCGCACGTGCGCACACGCATACACACGTGCGTGCACACGCACACACACGCGCATGTGTGCACGTGCGCACACGCATACACACACACGCACACACACACACACTTGCGCACACGTGGGCGCGATGTCGCCGGGGGAGCTGCAGCAGGAGCGCCAGATGCACACGCGCGCGTGCGCACGTGTGCGCGATGAGCACATGCACGCACACACTATGGTAGCATGCTCCGGTTCTGTGTAAAGGGAGGGGGGAGAGAGAGGGGGAGACAGGGAGAACGAGAGAGAGACTGGGGGTGGATGGGGCAGGGCTGCAGCTGGTGGCAGGCACACTCACGCACACGTGCATGCGCACACGCGCACGCGCATGCATCACAATAACATGCTCTGGTATTATGGAGAGAGAGAGAGAGAGAGGGAAGGAGGGAGGGAGGGAGAGACGGGGGAGACGGGGGAGGCTCTCCCCGGGAGAGTTTCATCGCGGCTTCACCGCGGCTTCCTTCCGCGACTGAGCTCAGTCGTCGCCCCACGCGCGTCCCACACCCCAACCAACCCCACACCGCACACGCCCCACCTACCCCGCAGCTACTTTCCGAGCTCAAGACGCCCGGGCCTGGGGTTCCTCTCCGACTCCAGAATTGGGCCTGAAATCGCATTTTCTGTCCCCCCCCCGCCCTTTCCCTGTCCACACCCTCACACACACACACACAAACCTATCCCGCAGTTGCTCTCCAAGGTCAAGACGCCCGGGCCTGGGGTTCCTCTCCGATTCCATAATTGGGCCTGACATCGTGTTTTCTGTCCCCTCCCCCTCCCCCCTGCCCGCACCCTATCTACACACACACACACACACACACACACACGTGCCACGCAGGTGCTCTCCGGGATCAAGACGCCTGGGTCTGGGGTTCCTCTCATATTTCATGATTGGGCCTGAAATCGTGTTTCCTGTCCCCCCTCCCCCTGCGCGCACCCTAACTTAGCACACACACACACACACACACACGTGCCACGCAGCTGCTCTCCGGGCTCAAGACGCCCGGGCCGGGGGCGGGCGGCGGACAGTCACGCCCTGCATCCTCGTTCCCTCGGTCGCTGTTTGGAGGGGGCGACGGAGGCGGAGGCGGGGGGTCGCTCAGCAGGTGGGTGGGTATCCGTCCGGCATGTGTCGAGGCAGGGTTGGCTTCGGTTTGGGTCAGGGTTGGATGCCCTGCGTCGTCGTTCGTTCCCGCGGTCGCTGTTTGGAGGGGGCGATGGTGGCGGGGGGCCGCTCAGCAGGTGCGGGTGGGGGTGGGGTGGGGGTGTATCGAGGTGGAGGTGGGGGTGCATCGAGGGGGGGCGGGCGGCGGGCAGTCACGCCCGGCGTCCTCGTTCCCTCGGTCGCTGTTTGGAGGGGGCGATCGAGGCGGAGGCGGGGGCTCGCTCAGCAGGTGCGAAGGGCACCCTGCGTGCGCGCAGGGGAGGGAGGGGAGGGGGAGGGAGGGGTCAGGGGGAGGGGCGTACAGGTTTGGCTGGGCCCGAGGGGCAGGGGAGCGGGCGACTCGGCTGCGTGCGCACAACTGCGGAGCTCCTCCGTGTGCACGCGGGAAGGCGTCGCTCCGGTGGCTGAACCCTGAGGCCTGAAGCTCTGAACCCTGGACCTCTGGACCCTGGACCTCTGAACCCCGGACCTCTGAACCCTGAACCCCGAACCCCCTGACCCTGCTTGTTTACACACACACACACGCAGGGACGCGTCGCTCCGGCGGCTGAGCCCTGAGCGCTTGACCTGAACCTGTGAGCCCTGAACCTCTGGGCCTGCTCGTGTGCATGCAGGAAGGCGTCGCTCCGGCGGCTGAGACCTGAGCCCCGGACCTCTGAACCCTGAACCCCTTATCCTGCTTGTGTGCACCTACGCGGCGAGGCGTCGCTCTGGCGGCTGAACCCTGAGACTTGAAGCCATAAACCTTGGACCTCTGAAGCTCTGGACCCTGTACCTCTGAACCCTAAACCCTGAACCTATGTACCTCCTCACGCACACGCAGAGAGGCGTCGCGCCGGCGGCTGAGCCCCGAGTCCTGGACCTCTGGAACTCTAGAACTTTCAACTCTGAATCTCTGAACCCTGGACCTCTAACCCTGAACCTCTGGGCCTGCTCGTGTGCATGGAGGAAGGCGCCGTTCCGGCGGCTGAACCCTGAGCCCTGGACCTCTGAACCCTGAACCTCTGACCTCCTCGCGCACACGCAGGGAGGCGTCGCTCCGGCGGCTGGCGAGCTCGCTTGAATCGCCGCTGCGGACGTCGCAGCAGGCGCAGCAGCACCCCGACTCGCCAATGCCGCAGCAGCAGGTGCAGCAGCAGCAGCAGGCGCCACCGCAGTCGAGCGGACGCCCCGCCAGCAACGGCGCCGCGAGCGTGTCGTCCGCCTCACCCGCCGGGGGCACGCCGTCCAGCCGCCCACACCAGGTAAGGGAGAGAGAGAGAGAGAGTGGCATTCGTTACAGCTCCCACCGCACGGTCAGCCTAGATTACAGCTTATGCCTGTGTTTACTCAAGCGCACAGCAACACACACCCCAGCAATCGTTTCAGAAGTCGAGACACGTCAGGTGACCCCTACCAGTAACATCGGCTTTCAAACGAAGACCACCCTACTAATCTCGGTACCACCGCCTAGCTAGACCCAAGTCCAGTTCTGGCCCTAACAATCACTTGTGAGGGTGGTAGCCACCAGCCGGCTGCTTGCCAATGCTCAGTCCTAGCTAGAGCAACAGATAATTAACAAGAAACAAGTAACACACGGTTTTCAGCTAAGCAGGCTGCTCTTCGACTAGCTAGGGGTCCCCCGCCGATACTCCAGTGCATAAGTGGATTGGAGAACCGCCGACTCTCGGCCGATCGACTACCGCTCCCGCCGGATAGACTTCCCCGAACATAAGACAGGGACAATGTAATTACAGCATACTGCAGCGTATAGCTGGAGAGGAGCAAGTTACAGGGGGGGCACCATCTATATCCCATCGTGCGAATGCGTGCATGCATTACCGGTGGGATGTGCGTGCGCAGTTGCAGGAACATTGCCATTGGCTTTCCAGGGCAGCAGGTACCTCTGCGTGCCTCGATGATGAACATGGATCTGCAGTCGTGTGCGACACCTACGCAACAGGCAGTGCATTCAACTGTGCTTGACGTGTAGCGCCCGAGTACCACTGCCACCTTACCACCTCTGTGTTTTTGTTGTCGGCGTTTGAAGACGGATTTGGGAGCCATGGCGCCGGATTGATTGGCTCCGGAAAATCAATTATGTACCCCCCCCCCCGGAAACAAAACCACGGTACCACCTCCCAGACCCCCCCCCCCGCCCTCCCAAGCCGTGTCCTAAACCCTAAACCCTAAAAACTGCTAACAGTCGCGCGCCCGCGTGTGCAACACCCACCAGGTCGAGGTTGCAAACGTGATGACGCTCGGTTCGAGCAACCAGGCGCAGATGCGCAGCCGCAACGGCGCAGCTGCCCCAGGGGGGCCGCCGAGCGGGGGCCACGGGGCCGCGTGCGGCGGCGGCATCATCGTCGCCGACAAGGGAAAAATGTCGCTTCTGCTGGGGCTCGGGGGCGGTGGGGGCGGTGCTGTGAGCCCGCAGGGGCAGCAGGCTCAGCAGCAGCAGCAGCAGCAGCAGCAGATGGGGATGCCTCAGGTGCAGCGGATGCAGCCGTCGCCGTCGCAGCAGCAGCAGCAGATGGGGCAGCAGCAGCAGATGCAGGCGATGCAGATGCAGCAGCAGATACAGGCGATGCAGTTGCAGCAGCAGCAGTTGCAACAGCAGCAGCTTCAGCAGCAGCAGCAACAGATGCACATGAACGGCAGCATGCCCAACGGCCTGCGGCCCCCGGGCTCGTCGGGCATGCCCATGTCCATGCCTGGGTCGCCAGGCATGCAGCAGATGCAGCGCCCGCCCCCTGGAGCGATGTGGGCCGGACTAGGGCAGGCCATGCCGTCGGGCATGCCCCCAGGCATGATGATGCCGCAGGGGGGCGGGCAGGGCATGATGATGTCGCCTAGCTCGGGGGCCGTGCCGCGCCCGATGCCAGTGAAGCCGACGCCAGACCAGTACGCTAACCCGGCCAAGGCGAAGCACGAGCAGTCGGTCATGCGGCGAGCAATGGGCTGAGCGCGGCGGGGCGGACCACGAGAGATGCAGCGCCCCCCCCCCTTAGGGTCTCGCCAGGCTCGGGCACGTGCAGAGCATGGCCGAGGGGGGGCGAGGAATCACTCGCGGCATTGCACATTTGCGAATGCGGATGCGTGCGTCCACGGCATAAATGCCGTGGACGCACGCAGGACGCGGGCGCCTGTTACAGCTTGATGCTTGATGCAGCTATATGGCAGCCCCCCGTGTAAAAGTTTGTGTGAACCAGAGTCTAGGTGTCGCGTCGCCAGCCCACCCCCGGCGCCTCAAACGGTGCAGAACGACCGCGCGTCAACACTCAAGCCTCTGTCTGCTGCTTCTTGCGCGCGAGGTAGCGCTCCCGCGCGCTCTGAAGCGTCGTCTCGTCGTTGCGTCGCTTTCCGGCCGCAGCCGCAGCCGCCGCCGCGGGCTGCTCCTCGCCAGCACCAACACCGCTAGCACCTCCGCCGTCGCCACTGGCGCCCGCCGCGCCCGCCGCCGCACTCCCCCCTGTGTCTCCTCCGCCTGCCGCTTCAGCCGCCGCCGCGCCGTCGGCCCCGGCCGCGGCCGCCCGCTCCGCCCTCCTCCGCCGCGCCTTGTCCGCCTCGAGCCGCATCAGCTCGTACTTGTCGAGCGTGACGCCCACCTGTGAGCACGCACGCAGGGTGGGGGTGCGGTGTTGGGGCCCTTTTTACCATTTGTCCAAGGGAGCCGGCTCCCGGTATGGACCGTGTCACCTATTCTGACGCCCCCCCCCCCAAACGATGGAAACCCAAGGTTGCTCAGGCGAGCTGGGAGCCGGGACCCAAGCAGGGGGCCGTGGAGCGAGGGGAGGTAGGGCCGGGAGCTTTGCAGCACGCTGCTCAGGCTGATGTGTCGGTTTGGTTGCATTTCGGCAGTGGCAGTGGCATTCGCGTGAGCATGCAGGCAGAAGGGGGGAGGGGCGTGGACGGGGCGAGACGCGGCGGACTCCGGGGGGGTAAGGGGGTGCGAGAGGGGCTGGGTGGGTGACGCACGACGTTGGTTCGGTTGCGCGCGTTTGCACTGGCATGCGCACGTGAACACCGGCAGGGGCGTGGAGGGGGGGCGGGGGGGGGGGCATGGAGGTGGGTAGAGGAGGCGGACCCCCGGGCATGTGTGTGTGTGTGTGTGTGTGTGTGTGAGTGTGTGTGTGTGTGTGTGTGTGTCAGGACAATGACGAGCACACATATACTCAAGGCCGCGTCACGCGGTGCCCGAGGAACTCAGTTTTTTTGCTTATGGAAGTTTGGCATATGCATCTCATGGCCCATGCTGTAGCTGATGTTCTGCTTGCGTGATGTGTGCACTTCATGCATGCATGTGTCAGAACAACGACGAGCACACATACCTTGGCCGCGGCCTTCTTCAGCGCCTCCTCCCCAAACTCCTCCTCCTCCCTCGCCTCCTCGCTCTCGCTCCCGCTCTCCCCTGCCTCCTCCTTTGCACCACCCTTTGCGCCACCGCCAGCAGCGTCCTTGGTGCTCGCGGCGGCTGCCTCGCGCTACGGGTGGTAGCGGCGCGCAGCGAGAGCGTCAGCTGCAGGCGCAACACCGACTGCATGCGGGCGCAACACCTCCATGCAGGCGCAACACCGACTGCATGCAGCAGGTGCAACACCGACTGCATGCAGCAGGTGCAACACCGACTGCATGCAGCAGGTGCAACACCGGCTGCATGCGGGCGCAACACCTCCATGCAGGCGATACACCGGCATGCGCCATGCAACACCTGCAGGCGCAACACCTAGACGCAACACCTAGGCGCGACACCATGCAGGCGCAACACCTACTACATGCGCCATTGGTCTGGTCTGGCCTGGTCAGACCAGAGCAAGCAGAGCGAGCAGGGCACGCGGATCACAAGCGTAAGAGTGACATTGGCGCTCCAGTAAAGACGCCTTCTCCTCGTAGGGCACAAGCCCGCAGAGCCCGCAGAGCATGCCCGCAGAGCACATGCACGCAGAGCCCGCAGAGCATGCACGCAGAGCACATGCACGCAGAGCCCGCAGAGCATGCCCGCAGAGCACATGCACGCAGAGCCCGCAGAGCATGCACTCAGAGCACATGCACGCAGAGCCCGCAGAGCATGCCCGCAGAGCACATGCACGCAGAGCCCGCAGAGCATGCCCGCAGAGCACATGCACGCAGAGCCCGCAGAGCATGCACGCAGAGCACATGCACGCAGAGACCGCAGAGCATGCACGCAGAGCACATGCACGCAGAGCACATGCACGCAGAGCCCGCAAGCATGCCCGCAGAGCACATGCACGCAGAGCCCGCAGAGCACATGCACGCAGAGCACATGCACGCAGAGTGCCGCAGAGCATGCACGCAGAGCACATGCACGCAGAGCCCGCAGAGCATGCCCGCAGAGCACATGCACGCAGAGCCCGCAGAGCCCGCAGAGCACATGCCCGCAGCAGCAGCATGCACGCAGAGCCCGCAGAGCATGCACGCAGAGCACATGCACGCAGAGCCCGCAGAGCATGCACGCAGAGCACATGCACGCAGAGCCCGCAGAGCATGCACGCAGAGCACATGCACGCAGAGCCCGCAGAGCACGCAGAGCCCGCAGAGAGCATGCCCGCAGAGCACGCAGAGCAGCATGCAGAGCATCCGCAGAGCATGCACGCAGAGCACATGCAGCCCGCAGCATGCACGCAGACATGCACGCAGAGCAGCATGCATGCACGCAGAGCACATGCACGCAGAGCCGCAGAGCATGCACGCAGAGCACATGCACGCAGAGCCCGCAGAGCATGCCCGCAGAGCACATGCACGCAGAGCCCGCAGAGCATGCACGCAGAGCACATGCACGCAGAGCCCGCAGAGCATGCACGCAGAGCACATGCACGCAGAGCCCGCAGAGCATGCCCGCAGAGCACATGCACGCAGAGCCCGCAGAGCATGCCCGCAGAGCACATGCACGCAGAGCCCGCAGAGCATGCACGCAGAGCACATGCACGCAGAGCCCGCAGAGCATGCACGCAGAGCACATGCACGCAGAGCCCGCAGAGCATGCCACGCAGAGCACATGCACGCAGAGCCCGCAGAGCATGCCCGCAGAGCACATGCACGCAGAGCCCGCAGAGCATGCACGCAGAGCACATGCACGCAGAGCCCGCAGAGCATGCACGCAGAGCACATGCACGCAGAGCCCGCAGAGCATGCCCGCAGAGCACATGCACGCAGAGCCCGCAGAGCATGCACGCAGAGCACATGCACGCAGAGCCCGCAGAGCATGCCCGCAGAGCACATGCACGCAGAGCCCGCAGAGCATGCCCGCAGAGCACATGCACGCAGAGCATGCCGCAGAGCATGCACGCAGAGCACATGCATGCACGCAGAGCATGCACGCAGAGCATGCACGCAGAGCATGCACGCAGAGCAGAGCATGCACGCAGAGCACATGCACGCAGAGCATGCCGCAGAGCACATGCACGCAGCATGCATGCCATGCAGAGCACATGCACGAGAGCCCGCAGAGCATGCACGCAGAGCACATGCACGCAGAGCCCGCAGAGCATGCCCGCAGAGCACATGCACGCAGAGCCCGCAGAGCATGCACGCAGAGCACATGCACGCAGAGCCCGCAGAGCATGCCCGCAGAGCACATGCCCGCAGAGCACGCAGAGCATGCACGCAGAGCACATACACGCAGAGTCCGCAGAGCATGCACGCAGAGCACATGCACGCAGAGCCCGCGGAGCATGCACGCAGAGCACATGCACGCAGAGCCCGCAGAGCATGCACGCAGAGCACATGCACGCAGAGTCCGCAGAGCATGCACGCAGAGCACATACACGCAGAGCCCGCAGAGCATGCCCGCAGAGCACATGCACGCAGAGCCCGCAGAGCATGCACGCAGAGCACATGCACGCAGAGCCCGCAGAGCATGCACGCAGAGCACATGCACGCAGAGCCCGCAGAGCATGCACGCAGAGCACATGCACGCAGAGCCCGCAGAGCATGCCCGCAGAGCACATGCACGCAGAGCCCGCAGAGCATGCACGCAGAGCACATGCACGCAGAGCACGCAGAGCATGCCCGCAGAGCACATGCACGCAGAGTCCGCAGAGCATGCACGCAGAGCACATGCACGCAGAGCACGCAGAGCATGCACGCAGAGCACAAGCACGCAGAGCGCACGCAAAAGCAAGCAGAGGCACTCACGCAGAGCACAAGCACGCAAGCAGAGCACAAACACAGAGCACAAGCACGCAGAGTATGCACACACACAGAGCAAACGCACGCGCAGAGCGCACGCACCTCCTTGGTCGCTGCCTCCTCATTGGCGGCTGCTTCCGCCTTTGCGGATCCGGAGGCCTGTGGCAGGCAGCACCAGCAGCGCAGGCGTCATCAGGTCGGGCGTGCACGGTACATGATGTTGGTTGGAGCCAGTTTATCTACCCTTGGTAGGATCCTAGAGCAAGCCTGCCTAGCCCTAGCGACAAAAGCCTAGAGCAAGCCTGGCTGGCCCTAGAGCCTAAAGGTTGGGCGTGTACGGTACATGATGTTGGTTAGAGCCAGTTTCGCTACACTTAGGAGCCTAGAGCAAGCCTGGCTAGCCCTAGCGCCTGGCGCCTAGAGCAAGCCTAGCTAGCCCTAGAGCCTATAGCCTAGAGGTCGGCGTGTATGGCACATGCTGTTGGTTGGAGCCAGTTAACCTTAGGAGCCTAGAGCAAGCCTAGCTAGCCCTAGCGCCTGGCGCCTAGAGGTCGGGCGTGTACGGCACATGATGTTGGTTGGAGCCAGTTTAGCTACCCATGGTAGGAGCCTAGAGCAAGCCTAGCCAGCCCTAGATAGAGCCTGGGCGATGCTGCCATGGTCTAGGAGGCAGTGACCAAAGAGAGCCGTCCAGTCCAGACAGCTAGGCTAGGCCACAGATGGCTCCGCCCCGCCACCGATGGACTGAAATGGGGGGGCGGTCTATGGGGTCCCCAAGCTAAACTCAACTGGGGCTCAACCAAGGTGTAACCGCAGAGTGATGTGGCTCGGCTGGGGTGTTCACACAGAGTTGTAGGGCGTGAGAGAGATAGAGAGATTTACAGTCTGTATGACACCAGTAATGATGTATGAGACCTGTGTCGGCGCTCTAGCGCCCGACACCTCCAATGAAACCGGCTGGCTACCTGGTAGGGGTGAGAGTAATCCCCCACATGCGCGCACGCATTGGGTCTAGGCAGGGCACTAGGCCCCCAGATCCACCCTATACCACCCAAATAGTGACAGTAAAGCACTCCTCCGCAGAGGTTCGTATGCGCCTCTACTCCTAGTCCCGCCGCCGCCATTGGCTCCAGCAAATAAACAGTGTCCCGCTACTGTAACAACGGTAACAGCTAGTCCCGCACCTTGGTGGCGTCCCCGGTGCCAAACGCGACGTTGGACGTGAGCAGGTTTGCGTAGAAGTTTCCCATGTGGCCAACACTGCGAACGTCGTACTTGGACTCCTCCTCCTCCCTGCGGGTGCGCGTGTGCGTGTGTGTGTGTGTGCGGGGGAGGGGGCATGTGTGTGTGTGCGTGGGCGTGTGTGTGTGTGTGTGTGCGTGAGCTTGAGCGCACTGTGACGCTGCGCACGTCATACTTGGACGACTCCTCCTCCCTGCGAGTGCGCGTGTGCGTGTGCATGTGTGTGTGTGTGCGCGCGCGTGTGTGCGTGTGTTTGCGTGTCTGTGTGTGCACGTGCGTGTATGCGTGCGTGTGCGTGAGCTTCAGCGCACTGTGACGCTGCGCCCGTCGTACTTGGGACTCCTCCGCCTCCCTGCACTCAGCAGCAGGCATGGGGTCAGCAGCGCGTTGCACACTCGTGGCACGCTGCCCGCCCTGCCACAGCCCGAACTTCCGAGACGCGCAAGTCAAGGCGGTCATAACGCCTGAGACGGTCGGGGTGCGCCGCAAGCGGTGGTGGTCGCCTAATGTGGCGCCTGAGGCGACGCCTCAGGCGGTCAGGGGTGCGCCTGAGGCGGTCCCGGCGCGCCTGAGGCACCGCCTGCTTTGCGCAAGTGAAGGTGGCGCCTGAGGCAGCGCCTGAGGCGCCGTCTCAGGCGTTGGGAATGTGGTAGGGCCGCAGCCAACGCCTGCGCACGTGCACGCCGCCCCCTCCCCCCCTCCGCCATCAATACCCACTTCTTCCTCTCGCTCTCCTCCCACAGCTTTTGTTCCTCCAGCTTTTTGCGGTACGCCGCCGTGACAAACACCTGTGTGGGTGAGTGGGTGTGAGTGTGAGTGGCTGTATGTGTGTGTGTATGTGTGCGTGTGCTAGTACAGGTATTGGTGCATGCAGGTCGCGCACATGCAACACTTTGATGGATGGCTGCTGTGTGTGTGTATGTGCTTGTGTGCGTGCGTGTATTCATAGCAACGAGTGGCCAACCGCCATAGACAGATGCCCTCGTGCGGACGCCTGGAACGCCATCGCCGTTGCACGTCTAGTATAACAAACTGGAATGTTTGTGAGTAGTGTACGTGTCTGTAGGACGGGGAGTGTGTGTGTGTGTGTAAATACCTCATGGCGACGCGTGGTCACCAGCTATTGACAGATGCCAGTATGCAGACCTCTGGAACGATAACGATATTGCCGTTATCTATGTAACGATCTGGAATGAACCGTTTGTGTGTACTGCGTGTGTGCTGCTGGAATGGAATGTGTGTGTGTGTGTATGTGTGTGTGCGTACTGCTTTCGATGCGTTCACCTGCTTGTCCCCAAACAGGTGGTCCTCCTTGGCGCAGTTGCACATCGAGTGTAACAAACGGGAATGTTTGTGAGGACGAGACGGAAACGTTTGCTTGTGAACGTGTCTGTGTGACGGAGAGAGTGTGTGTGTTGTATGTGTGTGTGTCTGTACTGCTGTTGTCACAGTGTGGATGTGTCAGTGATTTCCTTTTCGGCTCTGCACAGCCATTTGGCTGTATTCCGGCTGTACTTTGACCTTGCACACAGCTTAACCCATGCGGTGGATTGTTGGTCCGACAAGCCCACCAGACAGAGCTCGTCAACAGCTTTCAAATTATCTATGTATGAGGACAAACGGTCAACGGGAAGTCAACGGTCAACGCGGTCAAAGCAAAATCCGGCTGTGAAAACACTGATTAAAACCCCTGAAAAGGAAATCACTGGGATGCGTTCACCTCCTTGTCCTCAAACAGGTGGTCCTCCTTGGCTCGGTCCTTGAGCTGGCGGCGCTCAAACTGCACGTCGCTCTCGCGCTTGCGCCCCTCCGCCTGATCCTTGAGCTGTGCAATGTACCTGTTGCAGAGCGGCGCGTGCGGGTTTAGGGTTTAGGAGGTTCGGGTTTTGGGTCTAGGGTTTAGGGTTAAGGGTCTAGGGTTTAGGGTTTAGGCGAGCATGCGTGTGTGAATGCACGTGTGCGTGCGTGTGTTTCACACTGGGGCGTTGGGGGGGCTCTCCCGAGATGATGCATGTGGTAGGCGCAGCGCGTGAGGTGCAACTGTTGCAGAGCGGCGCCAGTGTTTTGAGAGAGAGTAACAGGGCAGGCTGTGGACCCCAAGGGGGGTAAGGGTGCGGTGCTGGGTGGTGGGGCTGCGGATGCTGGCGGCAATCACGCTGTGTGAGTGGTGTGATGGCTGCTTCTTACTGCTACTTGCTAGGAGGCTCCGAGAAGGCCTCCTTATGTCCGCACGGGGCGGAGAGGGGAAGCAAGGGCGCGTGCACGTGTGTGTGTGCGTGCGTGTGCGCACGCTGCAGGAAGGGCTCTCCCAAGATGATGCATGTGGCAGGCGCAGTGCATGAGGTGCGCGAGGGGCGGCGGCCGGCCGCACCTGCTCTTGCGCTCGATCTTCTCCTGCTGCTTTGGCTGCACCCTCTGCTCCTGCATGCTGTCGTACACGCCGTCATAGTCAAACACGGACGCGTCCTGCGCGAGCGCGTCCTCGTACTGCGCCTGCACCTGCGCGTGCATGGACCGCCGAGGCAGCATCGTCGTGTGTTGCGCGCCTGCGGTGCATGGCACACCCATGCACAGCCCGACAGCTGCCGCATCGATCGCATGGGTTGGAGCATGGGTTAGCCCTGCATGGGCCATGCAGCATGGCCGCATGGCGCGTGCAGCATGGCCGCATGGCGCATGCATGGGATATCTCCCCCCCACCTTCGCAGCCGCCCGCTTCTTATCCGCCTGCCTCGCGATCTGCGTCTCAATGTCCTCTTCACTGTCGCTGTCTGCGCCAAACACGTTTTTGCGCACGGGCACTGCCGCAGGCTTCTTTGCGCCTGCTTGGGTTGCAGGCCCCCGTATCTGCAGCCCGTACTTGACCCCCTTCTCGCCGACGAGCATCTTGGGTTTCTCCATGGCGACGAAGAACAGAAGGTGCAGAATGGCAACACGCGCGGTGTGACCATCCCACATTTTTCGGAATGACACACATTCCACGCTCACGCCTCCACGCACCTCGCTCACAGTCTCTCGTAGCAGGCATGGATCCTGGGGGAGGAGGGAGCGACAACCCGCTCTTCACATCATACGTTGAGGTGCACACGCGTGTTTGCATGGGGTCCTGCATGGAGACCTTCGCTGCCTGCCCCTCCCCCTTCCCCCCCTGGCACCCCCCGTCATGGACATGCTCTGATGAAGCACCATGTCCGCATGCAGAACAAGGAGGGCTCCAACCACAAGAGGAACCACCAATTCTTTCTGGTTGACTCGCTGGGTGTAAAGCACCACGCAGCGACCGCTGAGGACCATGGGGACGCGCACTACTCGTACCACCCAAGCGCGGAGTTCACCGCCAAGTACGGCGAGATGCCGGGCCACTGCCGAAAGGATCTGATCGTCTGGTGCGTCGGTGTTGCACGCACGATGCGTGCGCGCGCGCGTGTTCTGCAGTCTGTGTTCTGTCGGGGCCGCGCGCGTGTGCCACGCCATGCACCCACGCACACACCCATGCGCACGCGAGCCACGCAGGCTGGAGATGGTCATCAACACGTCGCAGCGGGAGGGCGGCCTCGTGTCTGAGATCAAGCACATCGGGCCCGAGACGACCGAGAGCCCGTTTGGGACGTTCTTTGTCAGCTTCCGGCAGAAGCGCGAGCAACTGCCAGACGGGCGCCACCGCCACTCGTGGCAAGTGGAACACGTGCAGCGTGGCGCGTATGTGCAGCGTGGCGCGTATGTGCAGCGCGGCGCGTGCGCGCGCGCTCGGCACTCGCCGCACCTGCTGCGACGGTGGCGGCAGGCTGCGCACACGCACGCACGCACGCGCGCGCGCACACACACACACACACACATGCACATGCGTGCACACACACAGACACACACACACGCACACACACACACACACACGCACACACACACGCGCACGCGCATGCACACATGCACGCACCCCCCCACACGTCCGCGTCCTCGGCCACACACCCGCGCAGATTTCTGGAGGACCAGCACACACATCAGCACACACACACGCCCGCGCAGGTTCTTAAATGACACACCCACACACACACACACACACACGCACACACACGCACACACGCACACACACGCACGCACACACGCACACACACACGCACACGCACACACAGGTTCCTGAAGGACCAGCACACAAAGGAGCACCTGGCGGTCGTGGGGGAGGAGATCACAGCGCGGGACGGGCACTACACGTACAGTGCGGTGAGCGGAGGGGGGGGGACTACCACAGGCAGTGTCCTGATTACTGCACGTACACAGGGACGGGCACTGCACGTACACAGGGACGGGCACTGCACGTACACAGGGACGGGCACTGCACGTACACAGGGACGGGCACTGCACGTACAGCGCGGTGCGCCATAGGTGTGTGTGTGTGTGTGTGTGTGTGTGTGTGTGTGTGTTTGTGTGTGTGGCGTGCTGGGGGGGCCCTACCACAGCCGCTGTCCTGATAACAGACACAGGGACGGGCACTACACGTTCAGCGCAGTGCGTGAGGGGCTTGCTGGGGGGGGGGGGGCTATAGATATCTGGTTTCAGAGTTGTTTGGAGTTGTGGTGGGCTTTGCCGAAACGAGGTTGGGATCGAGCGGGACTTAGCCGAGTGGGGGGGGGAGAGGCACTAAACGTACAGATCTAGGACCCCATCACTCTTAAACCCGTCAACCCTAAACCCTAGACCTCTGTGTGCACGAGGAGCCGTTTGCGTCGCAGCTCTCCCCCCCCTCCCCCACAAAAACCTTGTTATGTTAAGCCCCTAGTACAAGGTTGACCAGCCCTAGACTAAACCCTTAACCCCCGTGTGCAGGAGGAGCCGTTTGCGTCGCAGCACCCGCTCGGCAACGCGACAAACCAGGCGCAGGTGTGTGTGCTACGCTGCATATCCAGATATGCATGAATACAGCCATGCATCTAACGCAGCATGTGCATCCATGCATGCATGTGCTCGGCAACGCGACCAACCAGGCACACGTGTGTGTGCCGTGCTGCATAGCCATCCATGCGTGCATGATGTGCACGCATGCAGCCATCTATGCATCCATGTGCACTCTCCATCTACGCATCCACGCCATCCATCCATCCGTCCTTCAACCGTGATTCCAGGTGCTACACTGGGCGGAGTCGATGCTCAATCACTGGGCATCCACCCAACTATCCATCCATCTATATCTATCCATCCATCCACCTACCCACCTACCCATCCATCTACCCATCTATCTATCCAGACAGACAGACAATTTCACAAACTGTAAACCGAAATCAACCTTGGTTGCAGGTCCTTCACTGGTTCGAGTCAATGCTCACGCACTGGGCATCCATCCACCCACCCACCCACCTACCCATCCATGCACCCATCCATCTATCCATCTAGACAGACAGTCGCACAAGCTGTAACCGAAATCAACCGTGGTCGCAGGTGCTTCACTGGGTGGAGTCGATGTTCACGCACTGGGCGTCCATCCATCCACGCATCCATCCATCCACCCATCCATCCATCCACCCATCCATCCACCTACCCACCTACCCATCCATCTATCCATCTAGACAGACAGTTTCACAAACTGGAAACCAAAATCAACCGTGGTTGCAGGTGCTTGGGTGGAGTCGAAGCCTACGCACTGGGCATTCACCCATCAATCTATCTATCCATCCATCCACCTACCCGCCTACCCACCTACCCATCCACCTACCCGTCCATCCACCCATCCACCCATCCATCTAGACAGACAATTTTACAAACGGAAAAAAAAAGTCAACCGTGGTTGCAGGTTTTTCACTGGGTCGAGTCGATGCCTACGCAGTGGGCGTCCATCCATCCACGCATTCATCCATCCACCTACCCATCCATGAATGGATCCATTCATCCATCCATTCGTCCGTGCATGCACGCATCCTTTTCTTCCAAATCCATCCCAAATCCATCCAAACCGTAAACCAAAATCAACCGTGGTTGCAGGTGCTTCACTGGGTGGAGTCGATGCTCACGCACTGGGCGTCCATCCATACATCAATCTATCCACCTACCCACCTACCCATCCATCCACCCATCCATCTATCCACCTAAACAGACATTTTCACAGACTGTTAACCGAAATCAACCGTGGCCACAGGTGCTCCACTGGGTGGAGTCGATGCTCACGCACTGGGCGCCCCCGGGGGAGCCGCCCAACATTGAGGCGCTCCGGCAGCAGGTAAGCCACAACTTTAGGGTTTAGGATTCAGGGCAGAGCAAGTTTGAACACGCTGCCTGTTATGTGCGTCACATACGACTGTAAAATCCATCATCATTATCAGAATTGAGGGTCTTACGGGTTTGTTTAAAATACAACTGCAGGTAAACTGCAACTCAAACACGCGCAGTCCTTATAATGCTCTGTTTTGTTAATAAAATATTCAATTTGCAGGCGGTTGCCTAGCAACGTGCGCTAACAAACACATGAGTAATCTCTCTCGCTCACACACACACACACACACACACACACACACACACGCGCGCGTGCGCATAGTGTACATGGCACACGCACTCGCATGCGTGCACACACACATACGCACACGCACACACACACTTTCACGCACGCACGCACGCGCAGGCAATGGCCCACACCGACGTGACGCCTGTGGGCGACGCGGACGAGCCGGCTGTCCCATCTTCGGGCGGGTGGGCAGCAGCGTTGGACGACGAGGGAGAGGCAGCAGCAGCGGCGGCAGCAGCGGCGACCCCAGGTGTGTGTGTGTGTGCGTGTGCGTGCTGCGGGCGAGGAAGCAGCAGCAGCAGCAGCGGCGACCCCAGGTTTCTGTTTGCGTGTGCGTGTGTGCTGTGGGCCAGGGAGCAGCAGCAGCGATCACCCCAGGTGCGTGTGTGTGTGTGTGTGTTTGCTGTGTAGGCAGCAGCAGCAGCAGCGGCAGCGGCGGCACACACCTCACCTCCCCCCACAAATGCCTCAGGCGCCGCCACCACCACCACGGCGAGAAGGCCCACACGGCACACGCCCTTCCCCCCCCCCCCAAAAATGCCAAACACAGGCCGTCCACCGCCGCGACCCCCTCCCCCGACCTGGCCCTGGCAACAATTATAGCAAGAAGGCGAAGCAGTGATGTCCTAAGCGCCCCCGCAGCCCCTGCAGCCCCCGTTGCGGGGCAAACTGGGAAATTAGGGAGAAAACTGCGGGGGCGAATCGCTCGAGTTTCGCACGAAAAGTGTGAAATTTTCAAACTTTTCCGCGAGGGCACTTCGGCAATTCCGCGTAATGTTGCGGCGGCAAACGCAACATTATCTGTTTCCTCAAGGACACCACTGAGGCGAAGTCTGTCCCCAGTACCCTACCAGCACCCCAAACCCTGATAACCATGCAAAACCCTAAACCAGTGATTTCCTTTTCAGTAAATGTAATTGATTATTTTGCAGCCGGATTCAGCTTTGACCGCGTTGGCCGTCGACCTCCCGTTGACCGTTTATCCTGATACAAACGTCGTTTGAAAGCTGTTGACATGCTCTGTCTGGCGGGCTTGCCAGACTAACAATCCACTGGTTGGGTTGAGCTGTGTGCAAGGTCAAAGTACAGCCGGAATACAGCCAAATGGCTGTGTAGAGCCGAATAGGAAATCATTGACCAGCCTCCTAAACCCTGATAACCATGCAGCCCTAAACCCTTGAAACATGCACCCTAAACCCGCAGGCCCGACCACCGCCCCAACCCCGCCCCCGACCGGCACCGGCACTGGCAGCCCCCACGCCAAGAAGAAGCCCCCCCCTCCCAACCCACACAACCACCCCACCCCTCGCCCCCCCACACACGAGTCCCCCTCAACCGGCATGCCCCGACCACTCCCCCGACCCTCATGCACGCAGGCCCGTCCACCGCACCGACCCCTCCCCCGACCGGCAACCACCACGGCAAGAAGAAGGGCGGGGGTGGCGGAGGCCACGCCAAGCACGGCAAGCACAAGCTGTCCGGCGCGGCTGCCGCTGCCGCTGCCGCGGCGGTGGAGGCTAAGCGGCAGCGCACGCCCGGGCCGGGTGGGTGGTTATCGTGAAGGTTTTGGTGGTTTTCAAACCTAGAAAAAGGGGAAGTGTGTGTGGGGGGGGGGGAGGGGGGGGGGCTGCCACGCCAAGCACAACAAAAGCGCAAGCTGTCTGGCGCCGCTGCCGCTGCTGCGGCCGCCGCGGTGGAGGCAAAGCGCCAGCGCACGCCTGACCCGGGTGGGTGCTTATCGTGAGGGCTTTGCGGTTTTAAATCCTAGAAGTAGGGGAAGTGTGTGTGGGGGGGGGGGGGGGGGGGCTGCCACACCAAGCACGGCAAAGGCACAAGCTGTCTGGCGCGGCTGCCGCCGCTGCTGCGGCCGCCGCGGTGGAGGCCAAGCGCCAGCGCACGCCCCGTCCGGGTGGGTGGTGCACAAGGGATTGGGGTGGGGTTTCAAGCCTTGAATTATGGAAGTGAGGGGGGGGCTTTGGGGGGCTGCCGCACCAAGCACAGCAAAGGCACATGCTCTCGGGCGCCGCTGCTGCTGCCGCCGTCGCCGCAGTGTAGGCCAAACGCCAGCGCACGCCCCGGTCCGGGTGGGTGGTGCTCAAGGGTTTGGGAGCTTGTAACCTTAAACGGGTGTAGGGGGGAGTGGGGGGGGGGGGGGGGGCGCCATGCACTGCAAAGGCGCAAGCTCTCGGGCGTGGCTGCCGCCGCTGCTGCCGCCGCCGCGGTGGAGACAAAGCGCCAGCGCACGCTCCGGCCGGGTGGGTGGTGTTTGGGGTTTGGGGGGGTTTAAAACCTAAAAGAGCATGGCATCAGGCTGGGTTTGAGGTAGGGTTTAGGGTTTGGGATGGGGTTTAAAAACCCAACAGAGCGTGGCATAACTCTGGGTTTGAGGTAGTGTTTTGAGGCAGTGTCAAGCCGAGTCAGCTCTCGAGCGTCGCGCGCACGCGCACAGGTGGCCCACACAAGAGAGGACGCACAACAAACACGCGCACACACACGGATGGCGCAAGACACGGGGCACACGCCCCCGCATGCACACGTCCCCGCCAGCCCCCGAACCCCCAAACCCCAAACCCAAACCCCTCCCGGCTCATTGCATCGATTGTTGCTCACACGTTCACACACACACAATCGCGCGCACACACACACACACCTACACACCTGGCAGGGCCGCCCCCAAACCCCAGCCGGCTAAGCGCAGCAACCGTCGCACACACACAAACACACACACACACACACACACACGGCAGGGCCGCCCCCAAACCCCAGCCGGCTAACCGCAGCGACCGTCGCGCGCGTGTCTGCGCTGGCGGCGGCAGACGGCGCGCGCCGCAGCGCTGCGCGCGCAGGGACGCTCTCATGGCTGCGACAGGTGTGTGTGGGGGCGCAGTGGGAGTGAAGTGTTTTCGTATTGTGGGTGGTCGCTTTTATAGTCAGTCGGATGCCCTTGATAGCGTATTGTGTGTGTGTGACAGAGCGAGAAAAAAGGGAGAAGGGGGGGGGTAGGGGGGGAGAGAGGGCGGGGACACGGGGAGTGAAGTGTGTGTGTGTTTTGTGTGAGAGAGACCGAGAGCGAGAGGGAGGGAGAGGGAGGGGGGGGGAGGACAGCGGAGACGCTCTCGTGGCTGCGGGAGGTGTGTTTGTGTGGGGGCATAGTGAGTCAAGTGTGTGTCCATGTGTGTGTGCAAGAGAGATGGAGAGACAGAGAGACATAGGGGGAGAGAGACCGAGTGACCGAGAGACAAGGAGACAGAGAGTCAGACAGAGAGACAGAGAGACAGAGAGAAAGAGAGACAGAGAGACAAAGAGACAGAGAGACAGAGAGACAGAGAGACAGAGAGACAGAGAGACAAAGAGACAAAGAGACAGAGAGACAGAGAGACAGAGGGAGACAGAGGGAGACAGAGAGACAGAGGGGCGGAGAGAGGGAGTGAGAGAGGGGGGGGCGCTTTCGTGGCTGCGACAGGTGAGCGGGGGGGGGGCTGAAGTGTGCGTGTGTTTGTGTGAGAGACTGGGAGAGAGGGAGAGAGAGAGAGAGAGGGGGGGGGAGGAGAGAGGTGCGGAGGGGATGCTCTCGTGGCTGCTACAGGGTGGGAGGAAGGGGGAGGGAGGGGGGGGAGCAGGGAGGAGTGAGGGGAGGAGGGGAGGCGGTAGGGAGGAGGAGGCATGGGGAGGGGAGGGGAGGAGAGGTGGGGGGGCGAGGACACGGGAGTTAAGTGTGTGTGCTTTTGTGCGTTTGTGAGACAGAGAGGGAGAGGGAGAGAGAGACGGGGTTCGCTCTCGTGGCTGCGACGGGGAGGGGGGGGGGGGCACAGATACGTGCCATGCCCAGAGTCACACCTAGAGCCTTCTCCCCCCCCCCCGCCTTCCCCGCCACCACATGCACCGCCCTTCCCCACGACCACACGCACGCACACACACACGCGCACACACACACAACCAACCAACCAACCAAGCGTCACATGAGGCCGTCAGCATGCACCGGCAATGCCTGTACTACTGACTCATGCATCTGTCTGCCCCTACCCCTACTATTTGTCTACCATGTTAAGGTTATAAGCTCTTCGCCAGGGGCTCCCGCCCTGGCGCCGCTCGATGGCGGACAACCGGGACAACTGCGCTTGGTACTGGGCGGCTGAAAATCTGGAAATTTACCCTGAGCGGCTGTGACGCACAGCGCTACTGATGAACTGGTCCTGATGGGGCGAGGCTATGTTGCAGATGGGGCAGCGGTACGATGGAGAGCACGATGCACGATGGCGAGAATTGCGGCGAGCATGCACCCCCTCTCACAACGATCGGAACTCAACCAGATTGCGGCTCCTAATGGTTTACTGTGCTTGGATGGAAGAGAGAGACAGATGGCGAGAAATTGAGAAACATGGGAAGCGAGGCACATGCGGCTAGGCTTTGTGAGGAGGTTGCGGCGCAGGGGTTCCCTGCCCCAAGGCGCAGATTATTAGATGGCGACGCGATCGATGCACCAGCCGTGCGGCATGGCGCGAGGCGAGGCCCCACCAGCGGGCGGGCACCATAATGGAGATGGCGGCTAAGAACGGGGAATGCGGCTACCGGGGATGAGGCTACGGGTTATGCATGCCAGTGGACGGCGGACAAGGCTAATGCGTCACGGCGCATGGGTAAAGAACGGGAAATGAGGCTACGGGAGCTGGCGGGCGCGGCGCGCGCACGGCGCGCGCGGCGCATGGGGGTTGCATGGCGGCGCTCTGCGCGTGCATGCATGGGAGGAGATTGCTGGCGGGCATGGAGGAGCTTGCTTGAGGGCAAACAGGAGATTGCTCGCGGGCGTGGAGGAGATTGCAGGCGGGCATGGAAGCGGATGGCGAGAAATTGAGAAACATGCGAAGCGAGGCACATGCGGCTAGGCTTTGTGAGGAGGTTGTGGCGCAGGGGTTCCCTGCCCCAAGGCGCAGATTATAGATGGCGCAGCAATCAATACACTAGCCGTGCGGCATGGGGCGAGGCGAGCCCCCACCAGCGGGCGGGCACCATAATGGAGATGGCGGTTAAGAACGGGGAATGAGGCTACAGGGAGAGGATACGGTTTACAGATGCCAAAGGGGACGGCGGAACAAGGATCAGCCATAGGTGTCACGGGGAATGGCTAAAGAACGGGAATGAGGCGGGTGGTACGGGTGCTGGCGCGCATGGAGCGCGGCGCGGCGCATGGAGATCGCATGGCGGCGCCCATGCATGGACGAGATTGCTGGCGGGCATACAGGAGATTGCTGGCGGGCATGGCGGAGATTGCTGGCGGGCATACAGGAGATTGCTGGCGGGCGTGGAGGAGATTGCTGGCGGGCATGGAGGAGATTGCTGGAGCCAATGGCGGCGGCGGGACTAGTAGTAGAACACAGGCGCACACCAACAATGCGTTGCTGTCACTACCTGGGTGGTATAGGGTGGATCTGGGGGCCCAGTGTCCTGTCTAGGTCCAGTGCGTGCGCGCGTGTGGGGGTTTACCCTCACCCCTACCAGGTAGCCAGCCAGTTTCCCACTGAAACTGAGTTTAAGGTGTCGGGCGCTAGCGCCGACACCGGTCTTATACATCATTACTGGTGTCACACAGACTGTAAGATCCATCATCATCATCACTGACAGCAATTAACCCCCGCAATTGTTACGGGGTTTTGACCCGTGCACTGGGATGTCTTTTGAATAGCGGGTGAGCGAGCAGCGCCTGAATCGAGTGGTTAGTATCCTTGGTTTGGGGAGGGTACACACACTCACACACACTCACACACACACACACACACACTCACGCACCACAGACGGAGCTCGGGCAGGAGGAGACCAGCGTGGTCGACATATGTTTGATCACGCTGTGTGTAACGCACACATGCCCACACACACAGCACATACACGTGCACACACACACGCACACTCACACACACACCATAGACGGAGCTCGGGGAGGAGGAGACCAGCGTGGTCGACATGTTTTTGGTCACGCTCAAGCAGCTGCTGGACGACGCACAAACGGAACCGGTGCGTATAGCGGGGGGGGGGGGGGCTCCGCACGGCGCACGGCGCGTGACGGCGCGTGTATGTGTGTGGTTGTGGCGGTGTGTGCATTTGTGTGTGTGTGTGTGTGTGTGCGTGTGTGTGTGTGTGTGTGTGTGCGTGGTCGACATGTTTTTGGTCACGCTCAAGCAGCTGCTGGACGACGCACAAACGGAGCTGGTGCGTAGGGGGGGCTCCGCACGGCGCACGACGTGTGTGTATGTGTGGTTGTGGCGGTGTGTGCGTTTGTGTGTGTGTGTGTGTGTGCATGGGCGACATGTTTTTTGGTCATGCTGAAAAGCCTTTTGGACGACGCGCAAACGGAGCCGGTGCGTAGGGTAGGGGGGGGGCTCCGCACTGCCCACGGCGTGTGTGTACGTGGTTGTGGCGGTGTGGGCGTTTGTATGTGTGGGTGTGCGTGTGTGGTCGACATGTTTTTGGTCACGCCGAAGCAGCTTTTGGACGACGCGCAAACGGAACCGGAGCGTAGGGTGGGGGGGCTCCGCATGGCGCACGGCGCGTGTATGTGTGGGGCTGTGGCGGTGTGTGTGTGTGTGTGCGACATGTTTCTGGTCACGCTCAAGCAGCTTTTGGACGACGCACAAACGGAGCCGGTGCGTGGTGGTGGGGGACTCTGTGCGCGTGCGCACGGCGCACGGCGTGTGTGTGTGGCGGTGGCGGTGTGTGCGTTTGTGTTTGTGTGTGTGTGTGTGTGTGTGCGTGGTCGTCATGTGTTTGGTCACGCCCAAGCAGCTTTTGGACGACGCGCAAACGGAACCGGTGCATATGGGGGGGGGGGCTCCGCACGCGTGCGCACGGCGCACGGCGTGTATGTGTGGCTGTGGCGGTGTGTGCGTTTGTGTTTGTGTGTGTGTGTGTGCGTTCGTGGTCGACATGTTTTTGTTCACGCTGAAGCAGCTGCTGGACGACGCACAAGCGGAGCCGGTGCGTGGTGTGGGGGGGCTCTGTGCTGAGGAGTAAGGACTGACCAGGCAGACAAGCAGAGCACGCAAAGATGGCTGTGAAGGCCCAGTAACAGTAACAGTAACACGGGGTTTCCAGCTAAGCAGGCTACTCTTCTACTAGAGACACCCGCCAATACTCCAGCACACTTAAGTACTAGAGTACCGCCGGCTCCCGGCCGATAGACTACCGCTCCCGCCGGCTAGACTACCCCAAACAGCGGTCTCTGAGAGACATGTCTGGCAAGGAGCATATAGGAGAGGACCTTCCTCAGGGTCACAGTAGTGGCCTTGTGGCCAGTCAAGCCGGCAGAGCCGACTGGCGCTGACTGGAACGGTCCCCGCCTGGCAGTGCATGGCTGTCCAGCTCTCGTTTGCATGGGGCTCAGCCGGCGCCCCATGCCTCATGCATGGCCAGGTCCCACCCTCCAGGGGTGCATGGACGACAGAGTTGTCATGGAGGCTGCCTGAAGACCTTCCAACGCCAGTCACCGACAGACGAGCGACCCCGAGGATGAGCGCGGTGACGAACGCTGCGATTGGTGAAGCGGATTTACTCTGTGTTGACTCGGCGGTCGCCACCGCTGAAGCCGCGATGGTGGCCCGCCTCCACGGGCAGCCATCTTGACCAATGTCCAGCATGCATTGACGGGCGCCAGCTCCTCCGCTCGTCGATCAACTCGTCGAGATCGGTGCCGCATGGCGTCCTGCATGGGGGGAGGATAAGGGCCGTTTCCCAGCACGGGCCGCGGTAGCGCCGCGGCTACTCGCCAAGCCATGGCAGCGCCGGGCAAGCCGCTCCTGAAGTGTTCCACCGAGGGGCAGTCTAGCAGGAGCCGGCCAGTCGTATTTTACCCCCCTCGTCAGCGGCCCACTGCTGGTTTATCAGCCTCTCCTCAGTTCAACACTCTGCACGGCGCATGTATGTGTGGGGTTGTGGTGGTGTGTGCGTTTGTGTGTGTGCGTGTGTATGTATGTGTGTGTGTGTGTGTGTGTGTGTGTGTGTGTGCCCTGCAAGGGCGTGCGCTGGCAGGACCCACGCACAGCGCACCACGGCACTTGTCCCGCATGGTGAGCATGAGAACCCCGACTACGTGTGAGTGTGGGTGGGTGGGTGGGTGTGGGTGGGTGTGAGTGTGCGTGTGTGTGCGTGGGCAACATCTTTTTGGTCACGCTGAAGAAGCTTTGGGACGACGCGCAAACGGAACCGGTGCGAGGGGGGGGGGGGCACCGGGCGGAGCTGCCTGCCCCTGATGACACACACACACACACACACACACACACACACACACGTAGTGCAGGTGCTATCGGCATGCCTCAGCGATTGCATGCGCAAGCGCACATCTAATACGCCATCACAGGCGTCCGACACGACTGTAAAATCGGCCACACACACATTCACACACACACACACACACGCAGAAGCATCTGACTGAGACCAAGGCCCGCAAGCTGGACGTCCCCCCACACGTCGCAGACCACCGTGCAGAGCCGCCAGCGCCAGAGAACGGGCTGCTGGGGGACGTGCGGAAGGTCAAGACGTGGTCGTACAAGGACGTGCACACGCAGGTGTGTGTGTGTGTGAATGTGTCGTGGTATGTGTGTGTGTGTGTGTGTGCGGGTGTGTGTGTGGGGAGGGCCTGTTGGGGGAAGTGCGAAAGGTCAAGACGTGGTCGTACAAGGACGCACACACGCAGGTGTGTGTGTGTGCGGGGGAGGGCGTGCATGTGGGTGGGTGGGTGTGTGTGTGGGTGGGGGGGGGGGGCTGCTGGGGACGTGCGGAAGGTCAAGACGTGGTCGTACAAGGACGCGCACACGCAGGTGTGTGTGTGCGGGGGAGGGCGTGCGTGTGTGGGTGTGGGTGTGTGCCGGGGGGGGGGGCTGCTGGGGGACGTGCGGAAGGTCAAGACGTGGTCGTACAAGGACGCGCACACGCAGGTGTGTGTGTGCGGGGGAGGGCGTGCGTGTGTGGGTGTGGGTGTGGGTGTGTGCCGGGGGGGGGGGCTGCTGGGGGACGTGCGGAAGGTCAAGACGTGGTCGTACAAGGACGCACAAACGCAGGTGTGTGTGTGTGGGGGGGGTGATGTGTGTGTGTGTGGGGGGGGGCTACTGGGCGGCATGCGAGAGTAGGTCGAGGCGTGGGTGTACAAGGACGCGCACACGCAGGTGGATGTGTGTGTGTGTGTGTGTGTGTGTGTGCAGGGCGCGCACACATGGCTGTGCGTGTGTCGTGGGGTGTGTTTGTCGGCCTGGGCATACGCGCTTGGTGCTTTAGTCCAACTCCTCCAAAAAATGCAAGCACACACAAACGCAAACACACAATACATACACACACATACACACAAACACGCACGCACAAACACACACACACACGCGCACACACACACACACACACATGCACACACACACGCACAGGCGCACGCCGCCTCACGCTCGAGTGCCTGCGCGAGCTCTCTGCGCTGTGCCTCTCCCCCCCTGCCCTCATACACACACACACACACGCGCAGGCGCACGCCGCGCGCCTCACGCTCGAGTGCCTGCGCGAGCTCTCCGCGTTGTGCCTCCCCCCGCGCGCGATGCTCGACACAAAACTGGCCGACGTGGTGCTTGCGTTCACCGGGCACCCGCACCCCGTGGTGGCAAGCGCGGCGCAGGTGCGTGGGGGGGTGGGCGGGGGCTTGGGCTTGGGTTTAAATCTCGTCTGGTAGCAAAATGCCAAGGTTTTGGTGGTTGTGGCTTGGTTGGCTTGGTAGTGTGGCTTGGTTGGTTGACAAGACTGGCTGATGTGGTCCTCGCGTTCACGGGGCACCCGCAATCCATGGTTGCGAGCGCGGCGCAGGTGCGTGTGGGGGGCTTGGGTTTACGTGGGGCTTGGGTCTCTCTCTCTCACTCTCACACTCACTCACTCTCACACTCACTCACTCTCTCACTCTCTCTTGGGTCTCTCTCTCACTCTCTCTTGGGTCTCTCTCTCACTCTCTCTCACTCACTCTCTCACTCTCTTTCTCTCTCTCACTCACTCTCTCACTCTCTCTTGGGTCTCCCTCTCGCTCGCTTCCTTGGGCATCCCTGAGAGACCCGACCTCCGAGAGGCCCTGAGAGAGAGAGAGAGAGGCGCCCTGTGGTGGCGAGCGCGGCGCAGGTGCGTTCGGGGGGGCTGGGGGGGGCTGGGGCTTAGCTTTCTAATCTCGTCTGGTAGGGGTCTTTCTCTCACTCTCACACTCACTCACACTCTCACTCCCTCTTGGTTCTCTCTCTCTCTCACTCTCTCACTCTCTTGGGTCTCCCTCTCGCTCTCTCTCTCTTGGGCATCCCTGAGAGACCCAACCTCCGAGAGGCCCTGAGGGAGAGAGAGTGTTAGGCCCAGGAAGAAGGAGAGAGGCACCCCGTGGTGGCGACCGCGGCGCAGGTGTGTGCGGGGCGTGGGGGTGCTTCTGCACGAGCTGTTCCACACATGCTCACTCACCGTCGGAGCGCTGGGACTTGGTTTTTTTCACAATGGCTTGGCGATGGCTTGGTTGACACAAAACTGGCAGATGGGGTGCTCGCGTTCAGTTGTAGCTGATTGTTAGCGTGGTCATGTACAGTTGCAGTTTCAGTTACATCGGCTTTCCAGCGAAGACTACCTTGAAGGGGGGAGGATTTTAGTAATAAGTTTTTTCCGGCTCGAGCAACTTCGACAGCTCACACCAGGCGCAATATATAGCGGGTGTCCACTCAATGCATGCCGCTGTGCTGCTCTCGGCGAGAGCTTTCCAACGCACCCCCCCACGCCCTCTCCCACCGAGTGTGGGATGGTTTTCTGGGAAATGGCACATCCGGCTCCGAGTGGTATACGGCTTGCAGGGAGATCACTGACTGTAACTGACTGGTAGGAACTGACATCGCTGACTCTCCCCTACAGATGCCTCTTTGTGTAACCAACCACTATAAGCTCTGATACTACTAGTAGTAACTGACACTGCTGCCCCCCCCCCCTTACCACTATGAGCACTTACACTACTAGTAGTAACTGACACCGTTGCCCCCCCCCCCTGCCTTGGCAGGCTCTCGTGGCGCGCTGGCAGCGGCGCCTGCTGTCCGCGGCAAACGTGCTGACCGACCCTACGTTCTGCGAGGACCCGACTGTCACGGTGGAGGCGGGCGTGAAGCAGGTGGGAGAGTGTGTGCGTGTGTGCGTGCGTGCGTGTGTGCGTGTGTGTGTGTGTGTGTGAGAGAGAGTGAGAGTGAGGCAGAGAAAATAGGTGTGCATTCTTGTTGTTGGCGGGGTCTTGTTGTTGTTGTTGTCCGTGTCAGGGGGGGGGGGGGGGGGGGGGGCACAGTAGCCGCCGGATTCCCAGTCGCACATGTGTGAAAGCATCCGTCCACACGCGTGCACAACAATGTGTTTGGCACCAGACGCGCCGGTGTCGGCGCGGCAGAGGGCAGGCACAGTCATTTTGTTTTGGGCTCCTGGGAGCCATTGGGAGCCATTTGGCTACTGACGATCCCATCAGATAGAGCTCAACCAACCATGTTGCCTGATGGTCTGACGATCCCATCAGATAGAGCTCGTCAAGAGCCTGAAAACGACATATTTTTCTGGTCAACGGTCAAAGCTAAGGCAGCGGTCAAGGCGGTCAATGGGACGTTGGTCCGCGCGCCGGCTCCCAGCACAGAACTAAAATAACTGAAAACAACATCACTGGCCAGGCGCCAGTCTGTTCTGGGGGCCCGCACACTTTTCACCCACGCGGAATGGTAGCTCGCCTCGTTAGGCAGCTCCCTCAACCCCACGCCCCGCGGGTGCGTACTCTAAACTGCTAACTGCAAACACCCACGCGCGACCCCAGCACCGACGCATCGCCTGCGCGTACGTGCGGCCGTAACCATTCCCGCCGGACGCGCGAAAACACACGCTCCCACCCCCATCCCGCTCCCACCGCAGATCCCCCACCCCGCGCCATCCCAACCCCACCACAGATCCAGCGCCGTGGCCACGATGATCACCCCAACCCACACGCGCTTCCTCCCCCAGGTTTACAGGTTTTACACGTATTCGCCCGAAGGACCCCTGGGCGTGATTTAAGGCCTAGACTACACGTCTAGGGGAGCTCTACTTGGAGAGCCCGCAAGGCCACACAGCGCGCCAGCCTACCAGGGGCATCTTCCTCCACCACCCCCACCCCACTGCACTCCCCACACCACCCCACCGCACCCCCCACCCCCACCCCCCCTCCCCCGATCCCCCCCCCCACACACACCGCAGACCCAGCGCCTCGACGACGCTGCGGCCACCGCTAACGCTGCCGCCGCCGCCGCCGCTTCCGCAGACCTCCCACCCATTCCACCGCACCCCACCAACTCCCTCCCCCCAACCCCTCCCCCACCGCAGATCCAGCGCCTGGAGGAGGTTGCGGCCGCCGCGGACGCTGCGGCCGCCGCCGCCGCGGCCGCTGCCGACGCTGTGGACGCGGCCACCGGCGCCGCGGCGGTGCCCGCGTCAGCGGGCGTCGGTGCTGCCCCTGCTGCTGCTGCTGCTGCTGCTGCTGCGGGGGAAGAGGGGGGTGCGGGCGAGGCGGAGGGCGACGCGGGCGCAGGGGCAGAGGGCGACGACGCGATGGCAGTGGACTGACTTGGCGCCACGGTCTGGGGGGCGACGCGGATGGCAGCGCCCCTGGGCTGGGCGGGCCGGGGCCGCTTGCATCTTGTGCGTGCGCCGTGAGTTGATAAAAGCATTGTCGTTAAATGCGCGAGCCCGCGATCTGTAACGTGAGAGGGTGGAGGTGATCAGCCCCCTCGCCAGTCACAGACGCGCCTCTGGCCTGCTGGCCTAGCGCGGCCTGACACAGCGTCGGTCAGAAGCCTTCCAGGTTTGTGGGGCGATCATTGATGCGCTCAGCCCCCCCCCCCCTTTCCCCCCCCCCTTGCGCCTTGACGAGCCTTTGGTTTGGGGCTTGTGGTATCTTCACGCCGATGGAGCGACCGCCCTCATGCTGGCTGCGCAGTTTGGCCACGAGCATGCCACACGTGTAACGACCCTTTATGCATGGCAAGTAAGGAAATAGCCCGAAGGGTGCTGCATGTCAGGACCAGCCAGTGGCCTGACTCTCGCGATCGGACCCCTCTTTGGTAAGAGGGTACCCGCTCTGCTTCCGTCTCAGGCCCAGTGGCTAAGGTTTCCTGCTGCTTGACCAGGCTTGACCATCCGTCTGCCAACGCAGCGGCCTTGATCTCACTGCGGAACTCAGCAGGCCTCGCTGCGCTCACGGCTGCGCTCTCTGCGCTCAACGGCTAAAAAGCTTGCTGCTGGTTTGTTCCATTCTCCATGCAAGCTCCATTCTCTTTCAGGCTCCTATGCGCCTGCTGACGGGGGCTGCCCAACCTCCTTTTTTTTACAGTTTTTACAAGTACGCGCCCGGAGGAACCCCGGGGCGTGAGTTAAGGCCTAGACTACACGTCTAGGGGAGCTCTCGTAGTAGAGCCCGCAAGGCCACGCAGAGCGCCAGCCTACCAAGCCCAACTTCCTGAGCAGCGTGCCAACCATGCTCAACGGCGCGACGTGCCCGACCACGAGCAGGTGCTGGAGGTGCGTGTTTGCCGCGTCGTGCGCGTGCCGGTGACGGAGTGGGGCAGGTTGCCAAGGGCAGCCTCTGCGCGACTTGAACATCCTGAACGTGTGTGGCTGATGGGGGCGGCCAGGGCAGTCGCGGTGGGGGTGTGCTGCGTCGTAGGCGGAGCTGGATTTGGGGCACTGTGGCCACCCGCGTGGGCTGCCCCATGTAAGCATGGCCTCATTGTCTGACGATGGCGCTGCTCTGGGCATGTGTTTTGAATGGGACATCTTATGTCTACTCCATGTTTCGGCCATCGCCACCTCGCGCAAGAACACGGGTGCTACGCCTAGCTCCAGAGGTTATACTAAGCAAACCAAGAATGTCTTGTTTGCCCGCGCTACATAGGAGGGAACATGCCAAATTGCCGCCGCACGAGGCGTTTTTGTGTGTGGAAAAGTAAGAAAATCAGGGGCCCAGGAAAATCAGGGGCTGGCAAAAATCGTATAATTTTACACTTTTCGGAGCGAGCTCCCGCAGTTTCCTCCAAAATTTTCCGGCTTGCCCCCGCAGCGGGGTCTGCGGGGCGGTACTGAACCACTGCCTAGCTCGCAGGCCAGGCAGACGAGCACCAGCCCTCCCGTCTCCCGCCTTTTATGCCCACCACCGGCCACCCACGGTGGACACACACACACACACACACACACACATAGGGCTCCAAATTATAATACTACTCTAATTTTTTCAATATTATATAATTCTAGGTAGTTAGGCTTAGGGATGTGCCCCTCACCGATTCCTTCTGTGCCTCCCCCCTTCAGCAGGGGGGGGGCCTGCGACACGTCCAATGTCGTGCTCGGTGCAACTACAAGGGGTCAGCTTCTGCTCAGAGCCGGGGTAAGGGTAACAGGTTGAGAATCCTGTGAATGCTGGTTGAAATCCCAGTTAGAAAACCCCTTAACACGTTAGAGGTTGCGGCCCGGCTGGATATCCTTTTCGGCCACGTCTTGGCCTTTCTTCCCACGGGGGGATGTCTCTTCTGGCAATTGGCGACGAACCTGCCTTGCGTTTTTCGTTTCCCAACATGCGCTCACCGACTTCAACAAGCGTTTGCTGCCGCTGCGGTAGGGGACCTAGGGGTGCGCCCACGCTCTTTACAGAGTTTGGGTTCCCTACCACCAACAGCCAGCCATCTCAGTAAGGTGCTCGGGCCATATGGCGCCGAGCACGGTCTTATACGCCTTTAGAGGTGTCCCTGACTGTAACATCCATCATCATCATCAGAAGAGTAGCCTGCTTAGCTGGAAACCCCGTGTTACTGTTACTGTTACTGCCATATGTTTTGACTGGCTGGGTGTACGGACCTGAAACGTGGCGCGTGTGTTCATCCAACCCTTCTAAGCAACTTTGGCCTTTGGGACGTTTCAAAACTCAGGTTTGCTTACATTTCATAACAGAAAAAAACAGGCAAGTGTGGCACGCGGTGTGGCGCGCGGTGTGGCGCATGGTACCCCCCCCCCCCCAAACCTCTGTACTCTGCTGGCGGGCAGCATGCAACACACCTTTCATGGCCAGTGGGGCGTTGTACAACTCGCTCTTGCTTAGATTTCAGATAGGCAGAGAACAAGCAGGTGTGGCGCGCGGTGTGGTACGCGGTGCACACGCCCTCCCTCCCCCTCCCTCCACAACCCCCCCTGAGTCCTGCTGGTGGGCAGCATGCATGCAGAGTGGCTAGGTGACAAGCGCAGGGCCAGTTGTCTATATGAGATGGGGACCAATGTGAGATGGGGAAATCGCCCCCCTTGAAGGTTGTGCTGGAATCAAGGCCTGAGGGTGACCTTGGGCCGGAGTTTTGTGCCAAGTGCCACCTGGGGGCGGTATTATAGTGTGAACACAAGAATACACACCCCTAGTGCATCTTCTGTGCATGGGGGGTGCTGGATTAGCTATGCCAAGGCCTGCATATGTCCACCAGAGCATGCCTGTACGACAGCAGACTGCAAGGCAGCCGTTTGGGGCATTTGAGCGATTTATAATACCCCCCAAATACAAATATTATAATAATATTATAGAATATTATAGAATACCGTAAAGGGCATGAGCCTACGCGGGGAGGTCGAAAAAATGATTGTTTAATCGTCCGCGGGGGTCGTTTTTCGACGATTTCGGTCGATTTGACGCCCCAAATCGCGATTTTTGCGAGATTTTAATCGTTTTCAGCTTCGCGGGGGGCGTCCAAAATAATACTTACTCGCGAAGGCTTAGGCCCTGTACGGTATTATGTATTATATAATAGACTGGAGCCCTACACACACACACACACACACGTCCAACCACGTCCAACACCCACACCCTGTCAAAACCCGAAACCCACACACACCCAGTCGAAACCCTAAACGCCTCAATCCCAAACCCTAAACCGAGCGCCACCCTCAACCTGTTAGCTTTGCACTATCACAGCAAAGCCTCCGCGCATCATCTGGGCGAGCGTTTGCATCTCCCAATGCTGATGCCGACCCTTACCTGTGACGGTTCAAAAGCTTTCAGCGAGGCACAGAACGCAGCAGAGTCTCTGTTTCATTCGTTACAGTGGTGTCGGCGCTGGGTGAATGCAGCAAACAGTGCAGTAGGAGGGATCCCAGGGATGGATTATTGAGTACTATACAAGGGGATGAAAGGTTATTGTGTACTATACAAGGGGACGAAAGCCGTGCTGCGAGGCCAAACTAAAAAGAATGCCAGTTGGCGGCTGCATCCCTGCAGCTGCTGCTGCGGCTAGGCCCTGTGGTCTGCTTTATTGGGCCGTCGCATTATTTGCAGAATGTTGTGACCAGCGTGGGGCAACGAGGGGGTCACCTGCCGCGGCCGCCACCACCACGGCCGCCACCACCACCTCCGCCATTGTTCCTCCCGCCACCGCCGCCGCCGCCATTGCCGCCGCCATTGCCGCCACCGCCATTGCCGCCGCCGCCGCCGCCGTTGCCGCCGCCGCCGCCATCACCGTCGTTGCCACCGCCGCCACCACCGCCGTTGCGTCCGCCGCCGCCGCCGCCGTTGCCGGGGTTGTTGTTGTCGGGGGGGTTGACGGCCGGGTCGGCGGTCGCGAGCCAGCCATCGAGCACCGAGAAGGGCGCGGGGTCGACTCCCAGCAGCGACATCTCGGCGTACTGAGCGCACCACGCGTTAAGGAAGGCCTGGTGGTCGGCCGAGAACGCGTGCATGAGTGGCGCCGTGACGGCATTGTCGGCATTGAGCGCGCGGTCAGAATCAAACCACCCGTTGCGTCCCGTGCGCTCCACGACCTCGGTGTAGTAGTGTCCATCGAAACGGTCGTTGTTGCGCGTAAGCGGGCCCTGTGGTGTACAAGTAGAAGAGGGTGGGCAGGGGGTAAGTGGGAGCGAGTGGGTGGGCGTGTGCTGTGGTGGTTTAGCTTGCTTGCGGGCGGTTTGAGAGGTGCGCAGGCAGGGAGGAGAAGTGGAGCGGGTGGGGGCAGTCGACGCAGGGGGGGTGAGTGCATGTGCGTGCTGCACATGGTGGCTCGCTTGCTGGCGGGTGAAAAGGTGCGCAGGCAGAAAGAAGTGGAGCGGGTGGGGAAGAGAACGTGGACTCACCAGGCCCCTGCTGCAGCCGTCGCGGCCCGTCAACCGGCTCACGCCGATGTTATGCGCGCCGCTCAGCACCGTCACGGCGGTCACGGGGTCAGAGAAGCCCATCGATGCAAACGTCGACACGAGCTGTCCGGCGTCGTTGCAGAAGTGCGGCAGGGCGGTGGCGCTGTCGGTGCCTCCGGGCGACACGTCGGGGCGCCCCATCAGCAGGGGGCACTGCGGCCCACCAGACATGTACACGGCAACTGCGCCAGCGACCTGGATCGCGTCGGCGAACGAGAGACCGGGGCAGCCGCGCTGCCTGACGGTGTTGACGAGGGCGGTGATGATCGGGGGGCACACGTCGAGGCCGCCGTTGGCGGGGAACGCGGCGGAGTCGAGCTCATTCATGATGGAGCCGTTGGCGCTGTTGGGGGGGGGAGGGAGGGGAGGAGGAGGGAGGAGGGCGGGGGGCGGGGGGTCAGCAACAGGTGGGGGGAGAGCTGGCGGGTCTCTGAAGGAGGCACACCACAAAGTCAGCGCGCGGGGTTGGGCATCTGCACTCCAGGGGGGCGTGCAATATGACAGGGCTGGCTCTCACCCTCCCTCGTCGGCAGTCGCGTTGTAGGCACCCGCGTCGTGAAAGGCCATGCGCAGGCAGTTGGACACCTCGGCATCTCGGTTCAGCATCAGCGCAGCCTCGTCCCAAACGAGATCGAGGCATGCCTGTGCCTGGGGGACGCTGCCGTACAGAAAGGTGGGGTTGAGCGCGGTCTTGCCCCTGGGGAGGAGGGAGGAGGGGGGAAAGGGCGTCAGAAGCGGTGTGTGTGTGTGTGTGTGTGTGTGTGGTGGGGCAGCAGAGAGGTGCAGAGGTTCAGAGGTTCAGAGGTTCAGAGGTGCAGACGTGCAGAGGTGCAGAGGTGCAGAGGTGCAGAGGCGCAGAGGTGCAGAGGCGCAGAGGTGCAGAGGTGAGAAGGGCAGAAGAAGGAAGGAGAAGGCCTAGGGCAAGTCAGAAGTGAAGCGGGTGTTTGCAAACACAGCGCAGGCAGCTTGAGCAGCAAGGGCAGTGCGCGCAGGCAGGACGAATGAGCCTCACTTGACGGGCTTGGGGGCCCAGGCGCACGCGAGGAGCAGCACGACCGCGGCGACGCGCAAGAAAATGGCGTGCGGAGAGTGGAGCATCGTTGAGTGAGGAGGTTGGTAGGAAACAGAGGTGGTAGAGCGAACTGCGATAGGAGATTGAATAACAAATGATGCGATGCACGCGGGCTTTATATTCCTCACTCAGTAATGTGTCCATGTGTAAAATGGAGCCAAGCCCCATTTTTGTGAGCAACAACCACCCGCGCCCCAACGCGCCCCCCCCCCCTCGCCTTCGTTTTGAAATGCAGTCTTTCAGCGTCAGGCGGTGCCGGTTTCGGGCGAGAGGGGTGGGGGCGGCGCGTGAGGCAGATGACGCACCCACTGAAGCAATCCGATGCAACAGCCTGATGCAACACCTGTAGTACACTCACAGCACGCGCACACGCACGCACACACACACACACACACACACACACAGGTCTCAGTCGCGGACGCCCCCTCGGACAGCCACCCCTCGCCGTCCGCCGGCTGCAGCGCCGCGTGCGTGCTGGCGCGCCCTGCAACGGGTTTGTACTTTGCTTTGCTCTCACAGCCCTGGGGGCATCACATGTACACGGCCTTAGGTCAGAGGTCTGAGGCTGTCGGGCGGGCGGGGGCGCATCCCCGCCCTCAAGGGGCGTGTCAGAGCACTCACACATGCCCACCCACGCGTGCGCACACACACGGGCCCGCCAATTGCACCCACTCGGTGTTGCCTCCTCCTCACGGCAGGATGCCCCCACTGCAACAGACGCCCCCACCACAACGGTTGCACTGGAGCAACAGTCCAACTGCAGCAACCCCGCCTGCTACTTCATCCAAAGCGCGTCGCGCAGCAAGATGGTGGCGACCGTGCAGCCGGCTGGGCCAGCCTCAATGCTTGCACCGTGGCCAATGCGTCCCCAGGGCCCGGGCTGAGCGCCGCCGGCCCACGCGCAAGCAGCTGACCGCGCACGCCACGCGCGTCGACGCCTCCCCCTCCCCCTCGGCCCGTGGCAGCGGCGCGTGCGTCGCCGTGCGCGGCGGGGCCAGCGCGCAGCTGTCCGGCTGCTCGCTGCGCTGCTGCGGCAGGAGCGACCACGGCCACCGCGGCGAGGGAGGGCGCGGCTCTGGCGCGGCCGTCGAGGTGGTCGGGCGGGGCTCGCGCCTATCCCTGCGAGACTGTGTTGTGGACGTCGCGTGTGGCGCCGCCGTGCGCGTGGGCGTGCTGGCGACGGGTGGCGCGCGATGCGAGCTGTCGTTTGTCGATGTTGTCACGCCAGGTGCTGCCGCCATGGGCGCAGCAGCGAGCATGGTGGTGCTGGGCGCGGGGGCGGACGTGGCGCCGGGCGCAGTGCCTGGCAGCGTTGGTGCAGCAGCACCAGCAACAGCAGCACCAGCACCAGCAACAGCAACAGCACCAGCAACAGCAACAGCAACAGCACCAGCACCAGCACCAGCAACAGCAACAGCAACAGCAACAGCAACAGCAACAGCAACAGCAACAGCAACAGCAACAGCAACAGCAACAGCAACAGCAACAGCACCAGCACCAGCAACAGCACCAGCACCGGCACCAGCACCAGCACCAGCACCAGCACCAGCACCAGCACCAGCACCAGCACCAGCACCAGCACCAGCGACAGCAACAGCAACAGCACCAGCAACAGCAACAGCAACAGCAACAGCAACAGCAACAGCAACAGCAACAGCAACAACAACAGCCGCAGCGTCTGGCGGCAATGGTGCATCACCCGGTGCAGCAGCAGCAGCAGCAGCGCTGGGTGTGGAGGCCTGCGGCCCGGGCACGCGCCTCGTCGCACGCAATTTTGCGTGGACGGCTTCGAGCATGGCGCGCTGCGCATCGACGGCGGCGCGACTGCGCAACTGAAGGGCTGCTCGCTCGTGAGGAGCTGCGGCGGGCCGGGCGTGACGCCGAGCGGGGGCGGCAGCGTTGCGGGCCTCAAGCGGTGCGTGCTCGCGGGCAACGCGGGCCCGGGGATTGAGGTGGGGCCGCTCGAGCTGTCCGTCCTCCCCTCCCCTTTCCCGCCCACGCGCACGTGCACTCACACGCGTAGGAGACACATAGGAGACACACTCGTGCGCACACCCACGTCGAATCTCACGGACACAAACGCACACAAGCGCACACTCGGTAACGCACACAGATGCAACGTCCGAATGGCACCGCCCGCCCCCGTGCTCACTGGCGGCCGAGTGCAGGTGTGCGCGGGCGCCTCCCCTTCCCTTCTTGCTCAAGCAAACACACACTGGCCCACTCATGCTCGTGTGTCGTGCGCTCGCAGGTGTGCGACGGCGCGCACGGCGAGCTGCTGCCTGGCTGCAAGGTCGCGCGCAACGCGAGTGCCGGTGCGGTGCTGATCGCGGGGCCGGGCAGCCGGCTGCTGGTGCACGTGGGCGTGGACGTGCGCGACAGGAGGACGCAAGCGATACGGGCAGGGGAGATTGTAGCGGTGCCGAACCCAAAGTAGAGTTTCCACCAGCGACCACCGGGGGGGGCCTGTCGTTCAGACACTTCGAAAGTGTGTAGGAAGATGCCAGGCTCCCTCTCCCGATCTGTGGCCGTCAGGGTGGGTCTGCCTGTAAGGGCGAGGTGGTCATTTCCCTTGCGATTGGTGAGAGTAGTCCACCGGGTTTGCAAAGCAATCATTGATGCGCTCGTGCACCCCCTCCCCTTGCGCTGGGGCTCGCCTTGGATTTGGGCCTTGTGCTCTTCATTCACGAAGCGTATTCACCGGGGGTTGTGTGATGCTTGGACCAATTGCAATTGGTCCAATTGGTCCGGGAGATACACCATCAACCATCAAACACAAGTTTACGTGCGCCTGCTGATCGACCTCCCAGATGCCGACGCAGCATCCATGATGATGCACAGACACGTGGCAGGGTCCAATGGGGGATCCTGCCAAGTGGAAGCCATGCGCCTGTCGCTTGACCATCCGTCTGGCGTCGTTGCTTGACCACTTGACTTGACCATCTGCGTCGTAGGCGGAGCTGGATTCTGGGCACTGTAGCCACCTGAGGGGTGGGCAACGGGCGGGCTTCGCCGAAAGCTGCCTCAAAAGGATGGCCACATCGGCCATGCCACCTCGCGCAAGAACACGGGTGCTACGCCAAAGCCTAGCTCGTATGCCGGGCCGACGAGCCCCAGCGAGACAGCCCTCCCGACTCCCGCCCATTTGTGCCACCACCGGCCACCCACTGTGGACACACACACACACACACACACACACGCACACACACACGCACACACACGCACACGCACACACGCACACAACTCCAGTCAAAACCCTAAACCCCAAACCCTAATCCGCTAGTAGTCCTATCACTTACATGTAGTCCCACAACCTGCCCTCGCTCTATCACAGCCAAGCCGCCGCGCATCATTGTTCGTGGGTCGACGCCCTGTATTTCAACCTGCATCCCTGGGCTCTCCGACCCACGCCACCACCGCAAGCCCCTTTTCACGCGTCGTCGTCGCCACATCGCGTTCTACTGCTCACGCGCGTCAAGAATTCCAAGCAGACGTGAGATCGGCGTGTTGCTGCGTGCCCTGCCCCATCCGCATGGTGATCAAAGCAGATCGCACACACGCCCATGCGCGTCCAAAAGAGCGCCTGCCTGGCTGCTTTGATGCCTGGCTGCCTGCCCTTGCCATGCATGCTCCACAAACAGACAGACAGCAGAGGCTGGACCCGCTACAGCGAGGCAGTGTATGGTGCCATGCAGCGGCGCATGCAGCGCACACCCATGCGCCGGTGCCATGCAGCGGCCGCATGCGCTGTGGCGACGCGTGCCATGCAGCGCGCGCACCCCCATGCACATTATGCACTACTCGCGGCTCACCGCTGCATGCCCCCCTGCCGCCTGCACACGCACACAGCCCTGCAGCCACACACGATGCCTCCACTCGCCCGCCGGGACGTGAGGAGCCTGGTGCGCAAGCTTGACGCGCGCGCTCGTCCCGCTCAGCAGAAGCAGGCACTCACAACGATAGCAAGGCTGTCAGCCTGTGGTGGCGATCGAGAAAGCCTCGTGGCCATCACTGCTGCCGGTGCCATCCCTTCACTCGTGCAGCTGCTGCTGGGGCCTGGCTCTTCAGCTGACGTCCAGAACCGCGCAGCAGGAGCAATGTGCAACCTGGCTTACCTTCCTGAGAATGCAGTTGCCATCGCTGCTGCTGGTGCCATCCCGCCACTGGTGCAGCTGCTGAGGCCTGCCTCTCCATCTGACGTGCAAAAGATTGCAGCAGGAGCGCTGAATAACCTCGCTGTGGACGCTGACAACCAGGTCACGATCGCTGCTGCCGGTGCTATCCCTCTACTGGTGCAGCTGCTGGGGCCTGGCGCTGCCGCTCTGCTGCAGGAGTATGCAGCAGGAGCAGTAGCCCGCCTCGCTTTGAACGATGACAACAAGGTCAAGATCGCTGCTGCTGGTGCCATCCCTGTACTGGTGCAGCTGCTGGCGGCTACCTCTCCAGCTCTGGTGCAGCGGAATACAGCGGCAGCGCTGATGTTGCTCGCTCGGAATGCTGACAACCAGGTCACGATCGCTGCTGCCGGCGCCATCCCTCTACTGGTGCAGCTGCTGGGGCCTGGCGCGACCGCTCTGATGCAGGAGTATGCAGCAGGAGCAGTGGCCCGCCTCGCTTTGAACGATGACAACAAGGTCATGATTGCTGCTGCCGGCGCCATCCCTCCACTGGTGCAGCTGCTGGGGCCTGGCTCTGGCGAGACCTTCCAAAACAGTTCGCAGCAACTGCACTGAAGTTCCTTGCCTACAACAACAAGAACTGTGCTGCCATTGTCGCAGCCGGTGCCAGTGCGGAAGTGGATGTGCTGAAGGAGATGGAGCGCCTGGCTATTTAAGACGATGGTGACATTTGATGACATTTGATGACGAGGAGGACGAGACGGACTGAAATACGAGACGCACGAGAGGATGATGACTGCGTCGAAGCAGGAAGTACAGAGGGGCAATGAAGTGGGCACCCGGGGAGGTCATGGCATGCACAAGAAGCAGCGCAGCCAGGTATAGGGATGGGATTGAGCGGTGATGATGGAGGTGGGAGGGTTAGTATATACTATATGTATTGTGGTGGTTATGGTGTCCAAGTCGTCAATCAGTACACCAGAGTGGCTACGTTCAACGTGCGGACATGTCCTGCAGAGGGCGAGGGACTGGTCAAACTGGCGAGTCTGGTGCAACATTGCGCCAAGCTTAGCGTCGGTGTTGCAGCGCTTCAGGAGCTGCGCAGGACCGGCTCCGGGGAGGCGCAAGTGGCTACGGGCGACACGTCGTGGACGCTGCTATGGTCGGGTGGGGAGCACCGGCAGCATGGGGTGGGCTTGCTGTTGTCCCCTGCATGGGAATCGGCACTCGTCTCCTGGGAGGCGGTGTCCGACCGCCTCCTCCAGGCCCGCTTTGCAGCGGACCGTGGGCGGATGATCACCATCGTCAGCGCCTACAGTCCAACGGAGGCAGCGAGCGACGAGGAGGCTGGCGACTTCTACCTTCGAGTAGCGGCGCTCGCGGACAAGGCCAACGACAAGCGCGATCTGCTCATCGTGGCAGGTGATTTCAATGCAGCAGTGGGGAGGGATTCGGTGTCCGACCTCGAATGCGTTGGCAAGCACCTGCCCCTCGCGGAGCCAGCGGTGGCCAGCAGGAACGGTCGCCTGCTCCTTGACACTGCCACTGCTTGCAGCCTGCGCGCTGCCAACACTCTCTACCCCCACAGGCCTGAGCACCAGTACACCCACATCAGCCCCATGGCTGTTGCACAGAGCAGACGGCATGCATGCTCTGTGCGCCGCCTGCACAGCGTCAAGGACTACATCCTGGTCGCGCGCCGCCGCATGCATGCGGTGACAGACTGTAGGGTGCGTAGGAGCCCAACCTGGGACAGCGATCACTGCATGGTGGTACTGTCCATGCGCCTCCGCATGCGAGCCTCCCGCCATGCAGGCGGCTCTCAGCGGCGCGCATGGGACTCTTCACAACTGCGGCGCCCGGCTGTCCGTCGTGAGTTCAACCTCCAGCTGTCCGATCGCTTTGGGCTGCTGGAGGCCGTGCCGCCCGAGGGCGCTGATGCCCAGGCGGAGTACGACGCGATGGCTGCTGCCATTCGCGAGGTGGCCACCAACCACCTCGCTCCACGCGGCAGCCGCCGGCGGCGCGGCTGGCAGTTCACTCTGTCGCAGCGCACCCTCCGGCTCATGGACGCCCGGCAGCGCGCGCACACGGCATGGCTCAGGAGCAAGTCTGCTGCTGCCAAACGAGAGCGCAACCGCGCCAACCGCGCGGCCGACGCAGCTGTGCAGAGAGACAGGGAGAGGTGGATCGGCCAGCAGGTGGCGGAGGCGCAAGACATGCTACGCAAGAAGAATCTGTGCCAGTTTGCGCGCGCGTGCGACAGGCTGGCGGGCCGCAGCCGCAGCCATCAGATCCCACCTGCCATGCGGGACGTCTCGGGCGCGCTGCACAGCGGTCCAGACGGGGTGCTGAAGGCCATGACAGAGTCATTCGACAAGCTATATGGCGGGGAGACCAAGCTCAGCGACGAGACCCTGAACCAGCTGGAGAACGATGTAGCGGCGTTTGAGCTCACACGCGCCAGAGGTGGATGAAGCGCACGGGCGCCCCCCTGACCTGGCTGAGACGGAGGCGTGTGTGCGAGCATTGCGCTCGGCCGCCGCTCCGGGCGGTGACCAGCTGGACGCCACGCTGTTGCGGTGCCCACCTGCCATCGCATGGCTCCACCGGGTCATCATCGCCGTATGGCGGTCGGGGAGAGCCCCGAGGGAATGGAAAACTGCTATTATCACACCGTTATATAAGGGGAAGGGTCCGCGTGACTCCCCTGGTAACTACCGCGGTATAAGCCTTCTCTCTATTGCCGGGAAAGTGTACGCTGCCATACTTCTGCACCGCGTCTCCACGCAGGTTGATGGTCAGTTGCATGAGGCTCAGTGTGGTTTCAGAAAAAGCAGAGGCACTGTTGATGCAATTTTTACTCTGCGCTCGCTGAGCGCGGCACATGCCGAGTACAAACAATGCATGGCTGTGGCATTTGTCGACTATTCTAAAGCTTACGATTGCATAAACCGTGCGGCACTGTGGAGAGTCCTTAGATTATATAGTGTTCATCCGCACATTATTGATCTGTTGGAGGATCTTCACACCAACACCGCAGCTGCCGTGCGGCTGGCTGGGAAAATCGGGCACGAATTCCCGTGTCGTCTGGTGTGCGACAGGGGTGCGTCATTGCTCCTGTGTTGTTCAATGTTTTTATTGACCACATAGTGAAAAAGGCGCTAGACATGATGCCAGAGGGGGCTGGCGTGTCAGTTGTGACCCGAGCCGGCGGCTCCGTGTTGTCGTCGTCGGTTGAGCGCATAGTAATGCTGATGTATGCCGACGATTTATGTTTGTTCTCGCATGACCCAGCTCAGTTGGCGCTTGTGCTGAAAATCCTTGACAAAGTGTCCTCTAGCTTTGGCATGCAAATCAACGCCGCCAAGACAGAAGTGATGATTTTGCCAGCAGATTTTGTCGCGGATCTGCCCACGTTTGCGCTGACTGGTGGTGAAGTGAAGACCGTCTCTGCTTTTAAGTATCTAGGGAGTTGGATCACCCAGAGTGGTGGTGTGGAAAAGGAGATCGGTGTGCGTGTCGGTCGCGCGCTGGGCGTGTTTGCGTCTTTTGATAAGATTTGGGCCAGCAAGAAGATGCAAGTGCAGTCTAAGATGCGGGTTTACAACACTTTCGTGCTGCCCCACTTTCTGTACGGCTGCGAAACATGGGCCCCTACTAAAACCCAACTGACTCGATTGGAGGTTGCCCACTCTAACTGCCTTCGTCGCATTCTGGGTGTGCGCCTGGTCGACCGGCACAGATTAACTTATATTCGGCAGGCGTGCGACACTGAGCCAATTGAGAGCCTTGTGGCAAAGCGATCAATGCAGTGGCTAGGCCATGTGATGCGCATGCCGGCTTCTCGTCTTCCTCGTACGACTTTTGACTGCTCAATGGATGTGGCTCGGCAGCAAGGCCGGCCTCCAGCCTCCTCCCGACACTATTTTCTTAAGCTACTGATTCAGCAGCTAGGCGAAACTAGTGGCACTCGTTCTGATTGGAAGACTTTTTCGGACACGGCGTTTGAGCGTGCTCAGGATAGGGTCGGGTGGAGAGCCGTGGTGTACGGTCCGGCTGCCCCTCAGGCGCCGGCCCCTCCACCACGGCGGTCAAGTAGATTGGCAAGCGCCACTTGACCCCCTATCCCCTAGAAGCAGTTAGGACCTATTTTGGAGGCGTCGCACAATAGCTCTCCTTTTTGCTCTGGGACTACACGTTGGCAGGCAGCCGGCTGGTGGCTACCGCCCCTCACAAGTAATTGTTAGGGCCAGAACTGGACTTGGGTCTAGGCGGTGGTACTAGGACTAGAGGTAGTCTTTGCTGGAAAGCCGATGTAACTGCAACTGGTTATGGTGTATTGGTGTATAGCAACCAAAAGTATGTGGTTGCTATGGTGTAACCGCATCCGATTGCAGTCTGCAGTTGGCTGGTTTGAGGCCCCGCCCCCTGCCCCCGACCGAGTATGCCATGCGTGTGCGTATCGGGGCACACACACACTCTTGACGCCTGACACGCGCCTGACCTTCAGCGCGTGGCCCGTAACCCGTGACCCTCGTAACCCTTCCCGTAACCCTCCCGTAAGCCCGAGTCAACGTCCTTCGGGGCCAGTCAACGGTGTGGGGCGGACATTCACACCGTTTCACACCTTTCTCGAGTTACGGGGTGTTACGGGGCACTTTGCAAGGGATGGCCCGTAAGCCCGTAACGGGGAGGTTACGGTTGTGGGAGGTTACAGTCACGGGCCCCATCTGCAGCTGCTGACCTTGATGTTGGGCAAAAAGGTGTGGACGATGGTTGCGGCAAGAACCACTTGCGAGTCGTTCACCCCCGAGCCACCTGGGACCTGGCGATGACGCTTGTGACCACCCACGGCATCGCGGCCACGCCGATCGCAGCTCCCCACGCCGCAAGCAGTCTGTGCTGCTGGCCCCATCGGCCATTTAGCGCGAGCACCTCTTCTCGCGCAGCACATCCCACGCACAGCCGGATAACCCATCGCACCGCTCTGCCATCGCGCCGCCGGATAGCCGCGATCGTGATGGCGAGCGGGGACGACCTGTATCTCGGCTTGGATTTCGGCACGTCTGGTGCACGGGCTACCGTGGTGGACGGTCAGTTCGTGGAACATCAGTGCAGCTCATGCGTTGCGGCTATGTGGGAGCTGGTGGGCTGTGCGGCCTGCGCCCATGTGCCCCATGCACTGCATGCATGCAGGACCCCCATGCGAGCCCCCGTCCCCCCGCCCTGCTGGACGTGCCGCACGCCCTGTGCCCTCGTGTGCCTGCGCAGACGACGGCAACGTGCACGCGGACACAAAGGCTGCGTACATGGCGGGCGCGGAGCAGGACTGGGCGCGCGCGTGGGAGACGTGAGCAGAGCAGCTGTTGTAGTACCCACGCAGTGCGCAGTGGCTCTCGGCCGAGCAACCGTGCCTTGCCGAGGCTCCTCCCAACCGCCCCACCCCCTGCCCCCCATCCAGCCCTGACCCCCTGCTAACCTCGCCTCTCGCGTGCGCTCACCCTTTCCCTTCCCTTCCCCTGCTCTGCCCTTGTGTCACTGGCTGCGGTTGAACCCCCCTCTTCCCCCTGCAGGGGCCCCTATCTCACTGCCTGTGGCCAACACCCAAACCCCTCACTCACCCTGACCCTGCCCCTACCCTCCCACCCTCCCTTGATCCACCCTGACCCTGACCCTGCCTTTACCCACGCTCAGCGCGCTGTGGCAGCTGCTCGAGGCGGCACGCCCCCAACTCATTCCCACCTCAACTCCCCCAACCTGACCACCCCCACTCGCAGCACGCTCTGGCAGCTGCTCGGGGCGGCACGCCCCCAACTCATTCCCACCTCAACTCCCCTAACCTGACCACCCCCACTCGCAGCGCGCTGTGGCAGCTGCTCGAGTCCACACCTGGGGACATGCGCGAGAGGGTCGCATCTGTTGCGATCGATGGGACGTCTGCGACCGCGCTGCTGGTGGACAAGAGCGATGGCACCGTGCTTCAGGTGGGGTGGGTGGGCATGTGTTTGTAAGTGTGCGTGTGCGGTTGGGTGGGTGGGCATATGCGTGTCTGTGTGCGTGTGCGGTGTGCTTGCAAGCGTGTGTCTGTGTGAGTCGCATCTGTCAAGATCAACGGCATGCTGCTGGTGGACAAGAGCGATGGCACCGTGCTGCAGGTGTGCTGGGTGGGCATACTGGCCGCATATGTGTGTGTGTCTGTGTGCGTGTGCAATGCATATGTGCTTGTAAGCGTGTGTGTGTGTGTGTGTGAGTCGCATCTGTTGCGATCGACACGCACACACGTGCCCACAGTACTTCCAACATACAGCCAAGTATGGCGGTATGTTACACCTGCCTCACCGAGTGCTGCTTACCGAGCTCTGACACCTGTCTGATCTGACACGCAAGCCCATTCCCTGCCGCACCGCATGCGGCTGTTGCGTACCAGAGTTTCCGCTAACGATCTTGGGGAAATGATGGCTCACCCTGGGCCTCACGGCTAACTTCCCAGTCTCAGCCCGACGCGCCAGCCCAAATCGGAGATGCACTTTTGCGAGGTGTGGGGTGGCTAACGGAAGCACTTTTGTGAACCGCAGCCGCCCAAGCAGCAGCGAAGCCAGCCACTACCTGGGTGGTATGGGGTGGATCTGGGGGCCCAGTGCCCTGTCTAGGTCCAGTGCGTGCGCGTATGTGGGGGTTTACCCTCACCCCTACCAAGCAGCCAGCCAGTTTCTCACTGAAACTGAGTTTAGGGTGTCGGGCGCTAGCGCCGACACAGGTCTTATACATCATTACTGGTGTCACACAGACTGTAACACCCATCACCATTGCGTACCGCAGCCGCCCAAGCTGTACAACGAGGCCCAGGGCGATGACGCAGTCAAGGCGGCAAAGGTATGAACGGCGGGTGTGGATGGGTGTGGGTGGGGTGTGTGGGGGGTATGAATGGAGAGGGGCGACGAAGCAGTCTAGACGGCATAGCTTGGTGCACCGGCCGCACCAGTTGACAGTTTACAACACGCCGAGCAGAAGTCGAATGCGCTGCCTACGGCACGACACACACGACACACACACACACACGACACACACACACAACACACATACACACACACGACAGACCACACACGCAACACACACGCAACACACACGACAGACGCACACATAAACACACACACACGACACACACGATACGCACACACACATGCACTCACGCACACACACACACACACACACACACACACACACACACACGCACTCGAGCACGCACGCATGCCAACGCCACCACCAGGCCATCGCGCCGCCTGCACACACCGCGACCGCGTCCACGTCGACGCTCTGCAAACTCCTCACGTGGCACCATGTGGGCGCGTGGCAGGCGGCAGCGGCAGCGGGCAGGCAGCCGGTGCTGCTGCACCATGCCGACTGGCTGGCTTCGCTGCTGCATGGGGACAGGTGGGCATGTGGGTGTGCTGGGTGCATGGGCAGTGGGTGGGGTGAAGTGGGTTTAGTGCGCTCGGCGCTGCAGGCAGCCGGTGCTGCCTGCACCCTGCCGACTGGCTGGCTTTGCTGCTGCATGGGGACAGGTGTGTGTGCATGTGGGTGTGCTGGGTGCATGAGAAGGCCATGGGTTGAAGTGGATTTAGTGCGCGCTGCGTGGCAGGCGGCAGTGGCAGCGGGCAGGCAGCCGATGTTCCCTGCACCCTGCCGACTGGCTGGCTTCACTGCTGCATGGAAACACAGGTGTGTGCATGTGGGTGTGCTGGGCTCATAAGAAGGCCATGGGGTTAGATGGGTTCAGTGCGCACTGCGTGGCAGGCAGCAGCAGCGGCAGGGGGCAGGCAGCTGGTGCTGCTGCACCATGCGGACTGGCTGGTTTTGCTGCTGCATGGGGACAGGTGGGCATGTGGGTGTGCTGGGTGCATGGGCAGTGCATGCCATGCACTGACGTGGGGTGAAGTGGGTTAAGTGCGCTCTGCGCTGCAGGCGGCAGCGGCAGTGGGCAGGCAGCCGGTGCTGCTGCACCATGAGGACTGGCTGGCGTCACTGCTGCATGGGGACAGGTGTGTGTGCATGTGTGTGTGCTGGGTGCATGGGCAGTGCATGGGGTGAGGTGCGTTTTGTGCGCTCTGCGTGGCAGGCAGCAGCAGCGACAGCGGGCAGGCAGCCGGTGCTGCTGCACCATGCGGACTGGCTGGTATCACTATTGCATGAGGAAAGGTGTGTGTGCACGGGGGGGCGTTATGTGCTCCGTGCATGCAGTGAATTGGGTTTGGTGCGTGCTGTGCTGCATGGCAGGCAAAACAGGTGGCAGCGGCAGCTGGCTGCCGGTGCTGCCTGCACCCTGCCGACTGGCTGGCATCACTGCCGCGTGGTGACAGGTGGGCCTAGTGTTTCTAAAGGGGTTCAAAAAGGCAAACGAACTCGAGTTGGGTGATGTGTCACAGATTACGCTGCGCTGTGTTGGGGTGAGGCCTGGTGGCTGGCAGCGGGTGCACCATGCCCAGTGGTTTTCTTTTCAGGATTTTTAAGTAATTCTTCCACAGCCGGATTTTGCTTTGACCTCGTTGACCGTTGACCTCCGTTTTGACCGTCTGTCCTCGTTTATAGGTCATTTGAAAGCTCTTGACAAGCTCTGCCTGGCGGGCTCGTCATATAAACAATCCACCGAATGGGCCGAGCTGTGTTCACGGTCAAAGTACAGCCGGAATACAGCCAAATGGCTGTGGACAGCTGATGAGGAAATCACTGACCATGCCGACCCAGAGGCGGAAGGCATACATACACAACCCTCGCCTCCCCACAGCCCCAGCCCCGAACCGGCCAGCCCCCTGAAACGCAGGACTGTGTCTGATTGAAACAACGCAGCTGGGTTAAACCCCGAGGCATACCCTTAACCCTCCTACCCCCCCCCCCCCCCAAAACGCAGGACTGTGTCTGACTGGAACAATGCGCTCAAGCTGGGATTCGACCCAGAGACGGAGGCCTACCCTGAACCCTCCCCCCCCCCCCCCCTCCGCCCGACCCTGCCTGAAACCCAAACTCCCAACCCCCAAAACGCAGGACTGTGTCAGACTGGAACAATGCGCTCAAGCTGGGATTCGACCCAGAGACCGAGGCCTACCCAGAGTGGCTGACGTCGCAGCCGTTTGCGCACATGATGCCAGCGAGGTGCGCAGGTGTACGGGCCCTCCCCAAGGCCCTCCCCAAGGCCCTACATAGGGCCCTAGCGTACTCGCCTTTCTTCAGTGAAGGATTTTACAGTGTGGTGGTTAACGGCAAGGTGCGCGCGTCAGTGGTCCCCCCGCAAGCCGTACACCCCGCAAGCCGTATACCGCTCGGGGCCAGATTCCCCGTTTCCCGTGTCCCAGACAACCACCCCACACTCGGTGGGAGAGCGCGTGGGGGGGTGCGTAGGAAAGCTCTCGCCGAGAGCAGCACAGCGGCGTGTGTTGTGTGAACACCCGCTGTGTTTTGCGCCTGGAATAAACGGTCAAGGTTGCTCAAGCCGGGGGAAAGTTACCTACTGAAGTCCTCCCCAGGGGTCACTGGCGCAGGTGCAATGCGCTCGTCTTACTTGACTGATTTGCATCGTTAGAATCTTAGTGGTGTCGCACAGGCTGTAACATCCATCATCATCCATATGCTAGCTGCAAGCGCCGATCAGTCGTCACTGGGAGTCACTAGGAGTTCTCCCAGTTTTTGCCCATTGCTACAGCGGGGACGGGTTCCCACACCCCTCCTCACACGCACGCACGCTCCTTCTCTGTCTGTATCTCTCTCCTCTCCCTCTCCCTCTCCCTCTCCCTCTCCCTCTCCCTCTCCCTCCCTCTCCTCTCCTCCTCCCTCCCTCTCCTCTCCCCCCTCTCCTCTCCTCTCCTCTCCCTCTCTCCCTCTCCCTCTCCCTCTCCCTCTCCCTCTCCCTCTCTCTTCTCTCCGTCTCTCTTCTCTCTCCCTCTCTCCTTCTCTCTCTCTCACCCACACACGGGCTTTCCGTCTCTCTCTCGCGCACACGCATGGTCATGCTCACGAGCGCACGCGCACTCGCACCCTGCCCTGACTCACAAAGGGTCCTCGTGTCCGGCTCTCCTGCCGGCCTTGTAACAGCAGCAGCACACACACACACCCTCCCCCACACACCCCCAGGGTCCTCTTGCCCACCTCCCCGCCGGCCTCGTGACAGCAGTCCGCGGCGGCCTGCGTCCCTCGTGCATCGTCGGACGCACCCCCTTCTGCCCTCCCCCACCTTGCAAAAACAAATCCCTAGGGCCCCCGTGCCCTCTCACTCACGCACACACACTCGCACCATGCCCTGTTTTACAAAGGGTCCTCGCGCCCGGCTCCCCCGCCGCCCTCGTAACAGCAGTCCGCGGCGGCCTGCGCCCCTCGTGCATCGTCGCCGCCCCCCCCCCCCTTCTGCCCTCCCCCCCTTACCAAAAACACATTCATAAGGTCCCAGCGCCCGGCTCTCACAGTGTGTCGACAGTGTGGGTCTCACACTATGACGCCCCACACGCTCGTCTCACACCCTCCCCCAGGGTCCTCGCGCCCGGCTCCCCCGCCGGCCTCGTAACAGCAGCCCGCGGCGGCCTGCGCCCCTCGTGCATCGTCGCCGCCGGGACGACCGACTCGATCGCCGCGTTTGTTGCGGCGGGGGTGGACTCCCCGGGACAGGCGGTGACCAGGTGGGTGTTGTCCGGTGAACAGCTGCTAGGGTTTGACCGGCTGGCTTACGACTGGTTTGCTTGGTCCCCGCGCCTGACCCGTGACTAGCTGGCTGCTTGCGGCCGCTCGGCGTACGCACTTCCGTCGGTACGCGCCACCAAAAGAAGCGACCCAGATGATCCGGTCGACCAGGTCCACGGGTGTGTTGGTCTATGTGACTAGCTGGCTGGCTTGCGGTCTCTCGGCGTACAAATTTCTTTTGGTACGGGCCTCCTGTTCCCTCAGATAGGGTGGGACACCGACCCCCGATCGCCGCGTTCGTCGCAGCGGGGAGTTTACTTTTCAGGGCAGGCGGTGACCAGGTGGGTGTGTTGATTCATGAGATACGCACAACTGCTCCGCGTTTGCTCTTCTGTCTGCACGAGCCTCCTGGCCTGCTGTCTTTGGAGGGGTGGCGCTGGGGTGGCACGCTTGCTGCGTTTTGATCGCAGCTGGGGGGGGGGGGGGAATCCCCAGGGCAGGCTGCAATCACGTGTGCGCTGGCCGGAGAACAGCTGCTAGTATGTGACTGCTGGCTGGCTGGCTGGCTGCTTGCGACCGCTCGGCGGATGGATGTCGGTCGGAACGGGCCTCCTGGCCTCTCTTGCCTGGAGGGACGGGACGACTGACTCTCGATCGCCGCGTTTGTCGCAGCTGGGGTGGACTCCCCGGGATAGGCGCTGACCAGGTGTTGGTCTGCGGTACATACCGTCTCATCAAGAGAAGTTCACGTCGGCCAGAACGGCTGCCGGCAGCTTGCTCGTGATGCAGCGAACCAGCACACACACACACACACACACACAACATGCACACACGCACATGCACCCTCCTGCACCCGCAGCAGCATAGCAAACACACACCCTCCTGAACCCAGCCTTGCGTCATCGTTGGCTGTCAAGCTGATCAGCGGCACACACACACACACACACACGTACACACACGCACACACACACACACACACACACAGCAACAACAGCCAACACACACGCCCACACCCCTCCTGCACCCAGCCTCGCGTCATCGTTGGCTGTCAAGCTGATCAGCGGCACTCACACACTCACACACACACACACACGCACATGCACACACACACACACACATGCACACACACATGCAGCAACAACAGCCAACACACACACACACGCCCACACCCCTCCTGCACCCAGCCTCGCGTCATTGTTGGCTGTCAAGCTGATCAGCGACATACACACGCAAGCACACGCACATGCACACACACACACACACACACACACGCACACAACACTGTCACCCAGACGCACAAACGCGCGCGCACACACACACACGTATACACACAGTCTCGGGTCATCGTTGGCTGTCAAGCTGATCAGCACAACGCGCGTGGACGACGCTGCGTACGGAGTCTACAGCCACCGCCTGGGTGCGTGCACCACCTGGTGCTGTGTGCGTGCCGACATCCCCGCCCCTCCCCAACGCGCACTCACACACACACACACACACACAAACGCACGCACACACGCATGCACGCCCACACGCGTGGATGACGCAGCGTGCGGAGTCTACAGCTACCCCCTGGGTGGGTGCACCACTTGTGTAGTCGATTGTGCAGTCCGTTGGATGCAGCCCTGCATTGGCGTAATAGACTTGCTGCATGCATGCACACACAAACGCGCGCGTACAAGACGCAGCGTACGGACTCTACAAAGCACCGTCTAGGTGGGTGCAACACTGGCACACCAGCACACCACAAACCCCTGAAAGCCTGATCAAGTTGATGGATTAGGGCACGCAAACACAACGCGCAGCCACCGCTTGGGTGCGTGCACCACTGGTGCTGACTTCCCCTACCCTCCCCAACACACCCTAAACCTTAAAACCCAAGCTAGGTCAGGGCCTAGGGTTCGGCGTTCGGGGCATGCACGCACGCACACACAAACACGCGCTGCATACGGAGTCTACATCTCCCGCCTGGGTGCGTGCACCACTGGTGCTGTTTGTGCTCCTCCCCCCTCCTCCACACACCCTAAAACCCTTAAACCTTAGAACCCAAGCTAGGTCAGGGCCTAGGGTTCGGCGTTCGGGGCATGCACGCACGCACACACAAACACGCGCTGCATACGGAGTCTACATCTCTCGCCTGGGTGCGTGCACCACTGGTGCTGTTTGTGCTCCTCCCCCCTCCTCCACACACCCTAAAACCCTTAAACCTTAGAACCCAAGCTAGGTCAGGGCCTAGGGTTCGGCGTTTGGGGCATGCATGCACGCACACACAAGCACGCGCTGCGTTCGGAGTCTGCATCTCCTGCCTGGATGAGTGCACCATCGGTGCTGCGTGCGCCCCCCCCCCCCTTCCCAGCACACTCTAAACCCCTAAAACCCTGATCTAGGTTAGGGTTGAGGGCACGCACACACAAACACGCGCGTGGACGCCGCTGCATGCGGAGTCTACATCCACCGCCTGGGTGTGTGCATCACCGGTGCTGTGTGCGCCCCCCCTCCCCAGCACCCTAAACCCTGATCTAGGTTAGGGTTTAGGGCACGCACGCACACACACAAACGCGCCTGCACACAACGCAGTGTGCGCAGCGTACAGCCACCGCTTGGGTGCACCACTGGTGCTGTGTGTGCACTGTTCCCCCCCACACACACACTCACGCTAACACACGCACGTGCACACACACACACACACACACACACACACGCACACACACACACACGCACACACACGCGCGTACAAAACGCTGCATACGGAGTGTGCACCCACTGCTTGGGTGCGGACACCACTGGTGCTGCGTGCGTCCTCCCTTCCTCCCCAACACCCTAAAACCCTAAAACCCTGACCCAGTTTGTGGTTTAGGGCACGCATACACAAACACGCGCAAGGACGACGCTGCATGCGGAGTCTACACCCGCTGCTTGGGTGCGTGCGCCACTGGCGCTGTGTCCGCGTCAACCCCGCCCTCCCCCAACGCACACACACACACACACACACACAGGCCATACACGACCAGCACTGGTGGCACGCTGCTGCTGCTGCCACACACACACACACACACACAGGTGTTGTGTGCCTCGTGGGAGGCGCGTCAAATACCAGTGGTGCAGTTATGCGCTCCCTCTCCACACAAAACCGCACACACAAACATGCACACACACACACACACACACACACACACACACACATTCATACGCACACACACACACGCACACAGGTGACGTGTGGCTCGTAGGCGGCGCGTCGAATACCGGTGGTGCAATTCTGCGCTCCCTTTTCACTGACGACAAGCTGGTGGAGCTGACTCAGGGGATCGAGCTCCGCTCACTCTTCTCCGATGCTCCAACTGGACTCGACTACTACCCACTCACCAAGCCGGGTGGGTGAGGCGGCTGTGTGTTTGTGTGTATGGGGACACGTGTGTGTGTGTATGTGCGTGTGCGTGTGCGTGTGCGTGTGCGTGTGCGTGTGCGTGTGCGTGTGCGTGTGCGTGTGCGTGTGCGTGTGCGTGTGCGTGTGCGTGTGCGTGTGCGTGTGCGTGTGCGTGTGCGTGTGCGTGTGCGTGTGCGTGTGCGTGTGCGTTGTGCGTGTGCGTGTGCGTGTGCGTGTGCGTGTGCGTGTGCGTGTGCGTGTGCGTGTGCGTGTGCGTGTGCGTGTGCGTGTGCGTGTGCGTGTGCGTGTGCGTGTACGTGTGCGTGTGCGTGTGCGTGTGCGTGTGCGTGTGCGTGTGCGTGTGCGTGTGCGTGTGCGTGTGCGTGTGCGTGTGCGTGTGCGTGCGCGTGTGCGTGAGCGTGTGTGCGTGTGCGTGTGCGTGTGCATGTGTGTGTGTGCAAATGTGTGATGCTCCGACCGGACTCGACTACTACCCACTCACAAAGCCGTGTGGGTGAGGCGGCCGCGTGTGTGTGTGGGGGGGTGCGTGCGTGTGTGTGTATGTATGTGTGTGGGTGTGGGTGTGGGTGTGGGTGTGGGTATGGGTGTGGGTGTGGGTGTGTGGGTGTGGGTGGGTGCGTGGGTGCATCCACACACGTGCCCGCATGCACACCCATGCACCCACCCACCCACGCGCGCACACACACACGCACATGCACACACACACACACACACACACACACATACACACACACACTGCGTGTGCAGGCAAGCGCTTCCCCACCAACGACCCCCCCCCCCCCACACACACACACACCGCATGTGCAGGCGAGCGCTTCCCCATCAACGACCCCCACCCACCCACACACACACGCGCACCCACACCCACACACGTACACACACACACACACACACGCGCGCACACACACACACACACACACGCCGCGTGTGCAGGCGAGCGCTTCCCCATCAATGACCCCACACTCCTGCCGCGACTGGAGCCGCAGCCGGTCGATGACGTGACCTTCCTGCAAGGTGCGCTCTTTGCTCTGCTCTTTGCTCTGCTCACTCCATCACGCACGCACATACACACACACACACACACACACATGCATGCATGCACACGCACATGCATGCACACACACACACACACACATGCACACACTCTCACACGCGACACACACTATCCCCCCCCCCTCCCCCCCTATACACACACACGCATGCACGCACTCACACACGCTCATTCACATGCACTTGCACTCGCCCACACACACGCACACGCACACAGCACACATACAACCGCAGGAACCTTTGAGAGCATCGCGCGCATCGAGACAGACGTGTACACCCGGCTGCTCAGCTCGGTGCCACACACACACACATGCATGCATTCACGTGCACACACACACAACACACACACGCAGTCTCTCCCACGCACCACACACTCAAACACACACGTGCCACACACACATACACACACATGCACTTGCACGCACTCACACGCACGCACACGGACACAAACACATATACGGCTGCAGGCATCTTTGAGAGCATCGCACGCATCGAGGCAGATGCGTACGCGCGGCTGACTCAGCTAGGTGCCACACCGGTGACGCAGGTGTGTCCTGGCGGTCGGTTTACAGTTTACAGGCGCTGGCTGCGGTAGGAGACCTGGGGGTGCGCCCACGCTCTTTGCAGAGTGTTCCCTAGGGGTCCCCTACCACCAGTTCCAGTTCCCTACCACCACCAGCCAGCCATCTCATCAGGGTACTCAAGGTGGCCATGCGCCTTTATAGAGGTGTCCCTGGCTGTGACATCCACCATCAGTGCGTGTAGCAGCCACCCTTGTGCATGCCAAGTAAGGAGTTGGCACGACAGGTGCTATATGTCAGAACCAGCCAGTGGCCTCACATCTCGAAATCCGACCTTTTAGATCCCTCTTGTGAAAGGGTTGGCAGGCAGCCGGCTAGTGGCTACCCCCCCCCCCCCCTCTCTCTCTCTCTCTCTCTCTCTCTCACACACTCTCTCTCTCTCCCTCAATCTCTCTTCCTCTCTCTGCCCATCACCCTCGCTCACGCACTCCCTCCCCTGTCGCAGGTGCTGACCGCTGGCGGCGGCGCGGTCAGGCCCGTTTGGGCGCAGCTGATGTGCTTCCTCTCCCTCTCTCCCTCTCTCTCTCCCTCTCTCCCTCGCTTTCTCTCCCTCCCTCTCTCTCCCTCACTCTCTCTTCCTCTCTCTGTCCATCACCCTCGCTCACGCACCCCCTCCCCTGTCGCAGGTGCTGACCGCTGGCGGCGGCGCGGTCACGACCGCGTGGACGCGGCTGATGTGCTTCCTCTCCCTCTCTCCCTCTCTCTCTCTCCCTCTCTCCCTCGCTTTCTCTCCCTCCCTCCCTCTCCCTCACTCTCTCTTCCTCTCTCTGTCCATCACCCTCGCTCACGCACCCCCTCCCCTGTCGCAGGTGCTGACCGCTGGCGGCGGCGCGGTCACGACCGCGTGGACGCGGCTGATGTGCTTCCTCTCCCTCTCTCCCTCTCTCTCTCTCCCTCTCTCCCTCGCTTTCTCTCCCTCCCTCACTCTCCCTCACTCTCTCTCTTCCTCTCTCTGCCCATCACCCTCGCTCACGCACCCCCTCCCCTGTCGCAGGTGCTGACCGCCCATGGCGGCACGTCAACCCCGCGTGGACGCGGCTGCCGCGCCCCTCTCTCTCTCTTCCTTTCTCTCTCTCCCTCTCTCTCTATTTCTCTCTCTCTCCCTCTCTCTCTCCATCTCTCTCTCCCTCTCTCTCTCGCTTTCTCTCCCTCACTCTCTCTCTCCCACACTCCCTCTTCCTCTCTCTGCCCATCACCCTCGCTCACGCACCCCCTCCCCTGTCGCAGGTGCTAACCGCCGGCGGCGGCGCGGTCAACCCCGCATGGACACGGCTGCGTGCGCGCGCGATCGGCGTCCCCGTGGCGCCCGCGGCGCACGGCGACGCGTCCTACGGTGCTGCGCTGCTCGCGCGCCAGGCCGCGCGGGGCACTGCTGGGCACAAGCAGCGGGCGTAGGTAGTTGGAGCAGCAGCGACGGCCACGGCCAGGCCAGGCCGTGTCGTTGGTCACAGCAGCAGCAGCAGCGGCGTCGGCGCCAGGTCGTGCGGGCAACAGGAAACCAGCGTAGCAGCAGCTGGCTGCACGTTGTGGAGCCTGTAAGGTGTACGTTTTGGGCTCTTAGCTGCAATAGGGAGCCATAATCTGACAGCGACGCCAACAATTGTTGTGTCGATCCCAAACCGTATAGATCACCTATTTTCAGCCTCCCACGACCCCTCCCCGGGAAGGAATCTCTTCCCAACGTCCACATCTTGAAAAGCGCCGACGAAAAAGAAATGGACTGGGACGGGCGGCGCGGGCGGGCAGGAGAGCGGGGGACAGGGGAGTGCTGCCCACCACCAATGTGTGCAATGTGAGTGCACCTCCTATTGTTCCTGCTGCCCCTGTGCATGCCAGATCTCATGCTGTTGTCAGTGATCCCTACCAGATTCGAGGGGGGCAGTGCAGGGGTAATGCACAGGCTGTGCAGGGGCTGTGCTCGCCGCCACGCACTGCGCGTGCACCGCGGGTGCAGTGCTGGCAGGGGCACAGCCCCTGCACCGCAGCGTGCCGGCTTTGCGTGTGTTGTGCAAGTGATGTGCGTGTGTTGTGCGTGCCTGGCGGTGCCTATCGACGTGAGTGGGCCTGCTGGAAGAGGGGCTTGGGTTGCTGTGTGTTGGCAGTGCTGTGTGTGTTGGTGTTGCTGTTACGGAGCACCTGGCTGCACGGCGCCACTCCCGTCACAGTTGCGCGTGGTGTGTGTGCCGTGCGCATGGTACGTGTGCTATACGGTGCTGGAGACTATGTGTGAGATGGCACTGCTGGTGTCCTTGGGGAAGGTGCTGGGGCCGCCTCGTGTTGGCGGTGCGGAGGGTGCAGGTGCGTGCGCCGTGTGTGCCGCACGTGCGTGTATTGCTGGTGCCACGTGTGGCGCTGGCGTTGGTGCAGACCTGGTCGTGTCCTGAAGTCACTCTCCTGCTGACTCTCCGTCTTCCCTCTACACTGCAGCTACCGCGACCGCCCGCCCCCTGCCACCACTACTTGTACGACTTTTAACTGAAACAGATAGGGAGCAAATAGGGTGTGAGCCAAGGTGGTGTGGGATGCACCTGGATGTGTGCGTGCACTGATGCATATCCGAACGCTCAAGGTAAGAAACGGTGCGTTTGTGACGAACCTTGCCTGCGCAGCTACTGCGCGTGTGTGTGGTCGACTGAGAGTGGTCGACCACCCACGCGCTGCCGTCCAGTGCAAAAATAAGAAATAATAACAATATGATAGCAAACGGGATGTGGAGGGTGCTGCTGCTTAGTTGGTGTAGTCGGCGTAGTAGGGGCCAAAGAACTCCTCGGGGACGAGGAGCATATCAATGCCGTGGATGATCGAGTCGGCGGCGACAAGGTCGCCCTCGAAAGCAAACGGCCAGCGGCTGCCGATGACGCCGCTGCCCGTGAGGATGAGCGCGTTGTTGTTCTTGGACCACCTCGAGGTGAATGACGCCCCCTCGAAGTCGAGGTCCCACACCTTCTTCTCTCCGGCAGCCGCGAGATCGTCGATGGTTTCGACCGCGGACGAGAGCATGTGCGCCTTGATGACCGACTCCATGACCGTGGTGTTCGCGAGTAGCGCATACAAGTCCATCTCGAAGTGGATGGCGTAGTAGACGAACGCGTCGTTGACGGGCGCGAAGAACGTGACGGCAGTGTCGTTGGCGTACATCAGGATGGACGACCACTGGAACATCGCCATCGTCGAGTGGATGAACGAGTAGTGGCCGGGCAGCGTCTCGAACAGCGCCGCCATGTTGGGCGCATCCTTGGGGATGAGCACGGACGTGATCTTGAAGATGGAGGCTCCGGCAGTCGTGTTGTCTGAGGACGCGATCAGCGCGGAGCGGCCGAGCATGTCGGAGAGGCACAGGCTGTCAGACGGGTTCTTTGAGATGTAGACCTGAAGGCCGTTCTCCATCTCCAGGAACTCGCCAACCGCCAGCGAGTCCTCGCTGACGGCCTTGCCATAGATGTGGTACTGGACGAGGTCCATTGCGTACATCTCTGCGCATGTGTGTGTGTGTGCGTGGGTCAGCCGGAGGGGCACGGTTAGCCGGAGGGGCATCCGTGGGTCAGCAGGAGGCGCACGGTCAGTCGGAGGGGCATCATGCGGCGCGTGGCGCGTGCCCACTGCGGCGCGTGGGTATGCCCACAATCATTGTGCTGTCTGCCAGCAGGGCGGGGAGGGAGAAGCGGCAGCGCTGCACACATGGCTCGCCGCCGCACGACCCACCGTCTGCCACCAGGCTGTCAAAGTCAGACTCGGTGGCCTGGAAGAAGAGCGCAAACGCCCTGTTGGAGGGGACCAGCAGGGTCGCCGAGGTCATGTCCATCACCGTCGCGGTCATGTTGGTGGCCTGCGTACGTGGGTGGTGCGTGGTGGTGGTGTGTGTGGGTGTTCCCATGGGCGGAGCATTAGTTCAGACGCTGGGGGAGATGCGGGTCGATGATGACAGGGATCCCTGGGGAGGATGACCCCTTACTCACGTTCACCAGCGATACAAACATGCTGCAGTCGGAGTCGGCCTGGATGACCTCCCAAAAGCTCATCTCGGGCTTCTGTGACAGGACGCGCGCGGACGCTGCGGGAGGCGATGCATGGGGGCGATCGGTTTTTCTTTTCACAACAAAAAAACAGGGTTGCGGGACAAGTCGTGCGGGCATGCGGGCGTGCGCAGCACCGTGCAATGCAGCGCCATGCGATGCATGGGTCATCAATCGACGCAGGCTGGGCGACGCAGGCATGGCGTCCGCCCGCCCGCCCATGCCGTTGCATGCTACAGCTCCCACCCAAGACCCTCTGGCCCACGATTGCCCACGACTGCCTCCTATTGTGCGCTGCAGCAGCAGTGGCAATCACATTCTGTGCGCCGCCCTGCCCTCACCGACGGACGCGATGGTCAGCGCCGCAAGCAGCGAGAACAGGACCTGGGAGCGCCGCATGGTGACCGAGAGTTGCAGGTTTGGAGGGGCGAAGGCGAATACCGAGCAAAACAAGTAGGTACAATACAACGCGAGAAGTGTCGGGCCCCTTGATACCCTTCGGGGTCGTCGGTTACTATTTACACTTTACTTGTTTACACTTTACTCGAGTGGCGGGCGGATTGTTGGAATCTTCTTGTAGCCTCGATAGTTGTTTCGGGGGGGGGGGGGCGAGGTCACCACGCCAAAGTATACTGCCCAAGTCAGTTCCACGTTGTTGCGCGGAGGTCAATGGCACCGTAGTAGGGCACAGTGGCGACTCAGTAAGTGTGCGAGCCTGCGAGAACCACGCTGCCTGCACGCTGCTAACAGCTAGCGGGCAACAGGCAGAAAGTTAGGAGACAGTCGCTGCAGCTAGGCAGCGTGTGTGTGTGTGCGCGTGCGGCTAGCATGCTGCAGCTAGGCAGCGTGATGCAGCTAGGAAGACCTGATTGCTTCAGTCTGATTGCCGTAGCTGTTAGGCAATCAGCGTGTGCTGCTTGTAGGAGTTGGCGGGCGTGTGCTGCAGCTAGACGGTGTGATGCAGCTTCGCGCCGTGCGTGTGTTCCTGCGTGCGCCTAGCAGGCAGCTGACTGGCAGCTAATCCTAACAGACAGGCAGCAGGCAGCAGCCACATGAATCGATCGGAGCCCTGACATCCCTGACACAGGGCACACTTGGCGTGGCGAGGGACCGTACACAGTGGAGCTTATGGCGCCGTGCCCTGTGAAATAGGGATGGAAGGGGACCGCATCCAGAACCCAGTCCAGCGAGTGTGAACCCATCGACCTGTCGGCGCAAGTATTTACACCACTTCCTACTTGACAAGCTTCATGATCACGAGTGTCTACAAATGTAAGCGCGTGCGGGCAGCATCACACGAGTTGGGTGCTTGGCGCCAAGCCAAGCGCCCTCCGGGGGGGGGGGGGGAGGAGGAAAGTGTGGGAGGGGGGCGGGAGGGCGGGCGCACCGTGGCGCGCGCGCGTGTTTGTAGGGCTGACGGTGTCTGGTATTGTGTCAGTGCGCGCGTGGGGCATCAGATCAGGGATCAGCGTAGTACTCGTCGGCATAGTAGTTCCCGTAGCCGATGTTGTTGGGCGGCGTGAGCAGGTCGACGCCGTGCACGACCGACCGGCCGGCCTTCAGGTCCACCTCGATCGCAAACGGCGTGCGCACGCCAAACTCCTCGGAGCCCTCAAAGTAGATGTAGGTGTACTGCTTGGTCGCGGTCATCCGCACCGTCCAGTCGGCCTCCTCGTATGCAGTCATCAGCACCTGCCCCACCTCCAGGCCCGCCGCGGTCATCGCGGCCGAGGGGATGAGGGCGCCCGCGACGATGTCGGCGCACGCAGTCACGTTCTCAGTGAGGGCGGGCAGCGACACGTTGTAGCGTTCGGCGTAGCGCTCCCATGCCTCATTGAACGGCGCGAGCACGGTCACCTCGGCCGTGGCGTTGGTCAGCAGGTCGCTCTCGATGAGCTCCATGCATGCGGCCATGTAGCTGAATGATCCGGGCAGGGCGTAGAACATGTCCTTGATCGTCGCCGCGCGGTAGGGGATCAGCACGCGCGGCATCGAGTAGACAAATGCCTCCCCGATCTGCGTCACGTTCAAGCCCTCGTAAATGTCGGTGATCCGGCCGAGCTGGTCGATCACGGTCGCGTGGCCGCCCGAGCCGTTCACGATCGCCATGGTCTCGCCGTTGGACGCCTCCACGGTGAGCCCCTCGCCGGCGGCGGCCTCGGTCAGGTTGATCGCCATGTCGCTGATGACGTGGTAGCCGAGCAAATCTGTGTAGAAGTCAGCCGCGTCGAGGCCAGAGATGTTCATGAGGCCGCTGACATCGCCAACCTCGGGCATGAAGAACGCAAACGCAATGTCGGTCGGCAGCAGCAGCGTCGCGGGCTGGTCGTCGGGGATCCTCTTGATGACCTCGTCCAGGCCGGCCTCCTGAGTAGGGAAAGGAGTGTGGGAAGGGCAGTGGGGTGAGGCGTGTCGGCGCGAGAGCGGTGTGTGTGTGTGTGTGTGCAGGCTGCCGGTGCAACGGTGGGGGGAGAGCAGCGCAGTCAAAAGGGAGGCGGGCAAGCGGGGGCTTGGGGCGGGGTGGGCGGACACACAAGGGGTGCTTCAGTGCACATCGCATCAGTGTGGGTGCGGTGGCAGGCGACAGGTGGGGGTGGGGAGAGCGGTCGGGTGGGGGCAGTCGGTGGGGTGGCGTGCCAGACGCGTGCGGGCGACGGGCAGGCAGGGTCTTGCATGCCTCTCCATGGCAGCCCTTCTCCCCTGGGTCGATCACCGCCGGCTGTTTTTTTTAACTACTTTCTCTCTCTATCACTCGGTGCGGCTACAGGCAGCGCAACGCCCACACCCGCATGTACGCATGCATTACCCACCATGAGCATGTCTGCAATGATGGTGAACTGAGACGCGTTTGCTATGTAGTCCCACAGGGCACCTGAAGGCGGATCCCGGAGGGTGAGGGCGGCACGCTTGTGGCTCAGGGTCCTTGCCGAGACGTCTGCGAATGGGGTGTGTGCTGGGTTATGTATATAGCATGATCGCGTGCGGGCGTGGTGTGCGGGTGTTGTCACCACTGTCGCCTATCTATAACATCTCCACCATGCCCACGGCGCGAGGCTGGCCTGATGATGCAGGGCAAGGGAACAATGAATGGTGGGCTTGGGGTTGGGGACGCGCGCCCCTGAATCAACGGCCCATCACATCCTCACGTCGATACACAATGCGATTATGCGTGCATGCAAGCGTGCACGCCGCAAGGGGGCCTGCCTCACCGTGCACGCCGGCCAAGAGGAGGGCGGCGGCCAGCAACAGCGTCGTGCGAGCCATGATGGCCAACAGCGGAGGGAGTGCTGATCCGATCGAGGGAACCTGTAAGCTGTGGTGTCGAAATGGGCGGTGGGCGGCGCGATGTGGTGCGGGATTGCGTTGTGTGTGGGGAGCCGCGTTTAGTCCACCCTCCCTAAGCTGCCGCGTAGCTGCTATACCCTCCAACAACTCGCGACCCTGCTATGCACGCCCTGTTGTTAACGAATAATGACACAATATGTACACCCAGTGACTGGGAGAACGGGTCACTTACAACGAACGATCTCTCACTCACTGACGAGGTCTCATGATTCTGAAGATGATCATCAGTCAGGCTGAGCAGAGGGGAGGAGGTGACAGGAATGATGGATGGGGGGGGACAATGCTGCAGCTAACAACCCGCAACAACCGCAACAATTCTGAACTAGGTAGGTTTCCCCGCAACAGGCTGGCCCCCAGCGCCGCCCGTGAAGTAGCGTGCCTCGTCGGCGGGTGCCTGCCGGAAAATAAAACTCCGTGCAATCTTGCCTGCGGGCACACGTGGGGAACCGGCGCGGGTGAGTCGGCAGCATCCTCGCTGAGCGCCCCTCCGCCTCTCCCCCCCATTTGGAGCACCCCACCGCCCTCCCCCCGCTCGGCCAGGCTCCTCCCGGCTGCTGAGTGAACGCACCCACGGCTCACAGCCTCCGCGTGCACACACGCACGCACACACACGCATGCACCCACCCCCCTCACTCACACACGCGCACCCCCACACACACACACACCCACACCCACACACACACCGTCGTGGTCAAACTCCAGGTGCGCCACGCCCTCGAAGTCGACTCGCGCCCCAGTCGGGGCCTGCTCTCGAATGGGCCCCAGGTTCGTGCCGGTCGCGCGCCAGCGCACAAACACACTGCCGCGAGACGCTCCCGCAGCGGCGCCCACGCCCGCGCTCGGGGCAGGCGCGCCGTCGTCGCCCACGCCAGCACCACCTTGCTGCTGCTGCTGCTGCTGCTGCTGTGCAGTAGGGGGCGGGCAGAAGCTCGCCGCGAGCACGGCAAACACCAAGTCGGGGTACGCGGCGCGGTACGCTAGGACCCCTCTCTTCATCGCTCTGCGCCCAGACCCGACGCGTCCCGGCTGCCAGATCATGTCGTGCTGGGAATTGAGGGGATGACAGGAAACAATGAATTCAGTGACCCAGTTTAAGGAGCACTGGGCGGGGGTGGCACAAAGCACAGGCGGGGGTGGGGGATGCACGGTGTGTGTGTGCAGGCGAACCACCAAACCCGCAAGCTGATCACCAGCCAGCCTGTTCCACCTAGGAAAGGTTCCCGCACCACACCTGTTCATGCTCTTCTGACATGAGTTCATTCAGCAGGGTCACCTTCCCGCGCGACCACACATCTTGGTAGTACTGCGGGTGCAGTGCGTGGTATTGGTGGCGTACCGGGCTTGGTGCAATGCATGCATCAGCCATGCAGCGCCATGCATGCAGCCCCAGATCGCGTGCCTGCGTCGCCGCCCTGACCAGCGCCTCGGAGCCACTGCTGGCATCGCCACACGCCGTCGATTGTGCGCTGCTGGTGCAGGCAGCGCTGGTGGTTGCGCTGTGGCCATCGCGCTGCGAAAGGCTTCGCATCTGACGCATCGGGCATCGGATCATCGCCGACCCACCGGCGGGGGTGCAGCGAGTTGTGCACGACAACGAAACCCGCTGCATCATGACGCGTGGTTGCTTGGCAGAGCCCTCCTTCTCGGCCTGGCCAAACAGTTTCGGGTTTAAACCTGAACCCTAAAGCCTCGCACGCGCGCGCGCGTGTGTGTGTGTGTGTGTGTGTGTGTGTGTGTGTGTGTGTTGCTCTACACCACCCTCCTCAACACCTCTCTCTAATATCCTGCTCTTCAAGGCCGCTGCACTCGTCCGCAGCGATGGTCATGTGGATGTACTTGAGACTCCCTACTTAGAGCTCCGGTCCGGGACCACCACGGTCAAAAATGAAATGGTAGTCACGTCCGGGCGGGACCACGCTCGCCCTCATGACGTGTGGAAGCAGGTAAACGTCATGATCCAGCACAACTGCAAGCAATGGGGGTGGGGGGAGTGAGAGGGGGACAGGCAGATCATTCGGCTGCGGCAGCTGTAGCGTGCACCCTCGAGCACCAGGCCCTGGCAGTGCTTCCTCAATCGATCCAGATGAATTAATACCTACCGCCTGGCCACAAGCGAGAATCCCAAATTGACCATATCAGCGATTTTTTTGCCGATTTTGGGCGAAAATGTGTGAAAAACAAAATTTCACTATGTTCGGCCGAAATTGTCGCAATTCAGACGGCGAGCTGCCAATCGGGATACTGATTGTTAACGCCTGTTGACCGCCGTTGGCGGTAGACCGCCTAGATGAAAAACACTGCCCTTGTGACCAGTTGCACTGCGTACGCGCGTCATGCGGTTACGCCTATTACTTGCCGTACACAAATGGTTAGTTGCCACGCGCCTCACCAGGAACAGGGCCAAGGAGAAGGGCAGGCCCTCGCCAATGAGCGCCCCGTGCCCGCCAAAGTCGTCGGGGTCGATCCTGCAGCACACAGGCAGGCATGACGATGAGAGTTTACACTCCACCCCACTAGTGGTCACACTTCCAAAGCTCCAGCGAGACTTGCAGAGCAGAGAGCGGGACTTGCAGAGCAGAGCGAGACAGCTCCAGCGGGACTTGCAGAGCAGACCCAAGGCCCACCAAAAGGTCCAGCTACAAAAGTAGCCCACGGTAGCGCCGTTCACACTTGGTGGCGGGCGCCAAGCAAGCTGCACCAAAGCGCAGGCTCCACACCCAACCCCTCAGGCACCCGAGGCGCAGCCGGTGTGGAGGGGGTGAGAACAAGGCTGGGAATCATGCATTGCTGCCCCTCCTTGAGTTGGCCTCCAGGCTGCCTGATGCTGGTGATGCGTCTTCTCTCACTCAAAGCAAGTGGGGGAGCCCCCACCCACCCACCTTCCCAAGACCCACCCAGAGACGCGCACCCACCCGTCGCCACCCACCCGGTCACCTCCCCCCCCTCCCCCTGTTCCCCAAGACCCCCCCCCCCCCGCGGTCACCTATCAACCCCCCCCCCCCCCCCAAAGGGTAAACTTCACCCCAAGGGACTGCGCCCCCGGACCCTGCCTTGAGGGGGCTCCCCCCCCCCCCGGCACCCCCCCAAATCCCCCACCCCCAGAAGCCACCCAACCCAGATTTACCCACCCATCCACCTCAGACCTACCAGAGCACCCATCCAAGACCAACCCACAGACTCACAGGACCCCCACACAACCCCATCGGGCAAGGCGACGCAGCGCATGCGTCAGGGTCGACAGCGGGTGGAGGCTGAAGCCCCAACTTCAGTCCAGGACCGCGGACAGCGGCTGCCCGCCGTGCTCACCCACACCACACAGACCCCCACCCGCGGGGTGCCCATTCCCTCCACTTGCCAACTGAACCAAATGCGTGCATGGGCTTCATGCCATGCATCATGCATGGGGGCCATGCCATGCGCGGGCCATGCCATGCGTCCATGCCATGCCATGCCATGCGCGCGGGCATGCGGCCGCGCAAGCTCACCTGAGAATGAACCTGTAGAAGCCGATGCAGCCGATCAGCACGCCGGCGCCAAATGCAAAGAGTCCGTTGATCTGCACGAGTGGTAGGAAGCCCGAGAGCACTCCTATTGCCACTGCGGCAAACTGCTTATACCAGTGGACGCCATCCAAGACCTCATCCTGGTTGCGTGTGAGTTGGTGGTGTATGTATGAGAGAGGGGGTGGCGGCATGCATGTGGCGTGCATGCATGGCGTGCATGCACGCAACACTGCATGGCGCATGGGCCACCAGATCAAGATCGGGCACGCAGGGGGCATGCATTCAGCGGGGGTGGGGGAGGGATCCGTCGATCAGATGCAGCGCGGCATGGGCCTCCGGTCCTCTTCACCTTGGTCCACTTGCCGCCCCACAGCTTGCCGATGAACGAGCTTTTCTCGCTCTTCTCAATCACTTGAGGCTTCACCGTGACAAGAGGCTTGGGCGCCATCGTGATGGGGGAAGGGTGTGTCGCGGAGTGTTGGGTCTCAGGGGGGGTCTGCGTCTCAGTGTGGGGTCTCACACATTCCAACCCCTGCTTCCAAAGAGGGGCCCCTGCTTCCAACACGCGATGGCGGTTCACAGAGAGACTTGGATGCTCAAAATCCAAGAGGCACAGGCTCCAACATGACAACATCAACGGGGTCGGCCTGCCTACACGCACGGGATCACTTCAGACACCGCTCCACCTCCCCCCCCTACACCGCGCGCACAGCGCGCCGCCGCTGCTACTGCGCTGCTAGCGCGCGCAGCGTCTCCAGCGCGTCGCCGCCGCGCCCTGACATCATGTCTGCGTACGCCGACAGCAGCGCGGCCGTGGGTCCCTGTGCGCGCGCCTCGCACGGCAGCGCGCGCGACCGGGCGGCCGAGGGGTCGGCGGCTGCGAGGTTGGTGCAATGAGCAGCGCGGCTCGCGCCGACGGCCGCCTCGACGGGGCTGCTCGCCAAGCCGCCCGATGCAGCTCCGCCGGGCGCGGCACTGCCGCTGGGAGCGGTGCCGCCCTCGGACGCTGCCGCTGCCGCTGGTGCCGCGGCCATACGCGGCGCGTGCTCGTCGAGCAGCGAGCGCGCGTCGCCGTGCCGCCCGAGCGCGCACAGCGCCTCTGCGGCGTAGCATGCCGCCGCGCCCACCCACTCTGGCGCGCCACCGCCCCCCGGGACAGCCCCCGTACCCGCCGCGTGCGCGAGCGCGTGCTGCGCGCACTGCAGCGCGTCGGCGTGCCGCCCCGCGAGCAGGTGCGCGTACGCTGCGGTAGTGTGCGCCGCTGCGCGCAGCGCATCCCACTCGTGGCCGAGCCACGACAGGGGCGCGTGGGGGTGGTGGGGGTGTTGGTCCGCACCCGGCTGCGCCTCGCTCCCCCCAGGCCGTGGGTCGTCGCCGTCGTCGGCAGCGGCCTCGGCGGCTGCGGCTGCAGCTGCGGCCGCGTCGATCGACGCCTGCTGCTGCGCGTGCAGCGCTGCCAGGCCCGTCAGGGCGGCGCCCACCCACGCGAGCGCGTCTGTTAGTAAAGAGGCGTCGGGAACGGGCGGCGCCGCGAGGGGGCTCGGCCCCGGGACCGCGCCCCCCTCCCGGCCAGCGACCCCTTTCAATGCCCCGGCCTCTCCCTGTTGCTCCTGGGCCTGCCTCTCCTGCGTCTGCTTGTCCTGCTCCTGCTTCCGTTGCTGCTCCTGCTCCTGCTGCTGCTCCTGCTGCTCCTGCTCGTACTGTGCCATCAGCTCCGTCTGCTGCGCGTACAGCCCGGCGGCCGCCCCGGCCGCGCGGAGCTGAGTCAGCGGCACGCGCCCGCTTGCCGCCGCGTCATGGTCACCACTGCCGCTCGCAGCGGCGGCCACCTCGGCGCCCAAGCACCGTTGGAAGCACAAGAGCGCGCCAGAGAAGTCGGACACGACGAGCGCCTGCACGCCGAGGTTGTACTCGGCGGCCGCGGCCGCGTACGGCAGCGGCGGCGCACTCGACGACGCATCGCCGCTGCCGCTGTCCTGCGCCTCGCGTGGCGCCATCTGCGCCGCGGCGGTGCGGAACGCGGCGGCAGCGAGGTGGTGCTCACAGCGCGCGGAGCGCACGACCCCGAGGTCGTTCAGGAGCACCGCAGACAGGGGCGCGTCGCCACCACTGCCGCCGCCCGCCACGTCCTGCTGGCCCTGCTTTGTCTGCTCCTCCTGACGCGCCCTCAGCGCACTCACCGCGTCCCACGGGCCCGACGACTCGCCGCGGAGCAGCTCGAGGTGCGCGTGGGCGAGCGTGACGGCCGGCGGCGTGCCTCCTGCTGTCGCCGAACCAGCGTCGCCCGTCGCGCCGCCGGCTGATCCTGTCGGCGAGCGCGCCACGCCGCAAGAAGAAGTGCGCTCGAGCACGAGGCCGCGCACGGCGGTCGACGCGGACCGCAGGTCACCGCCCGCCATCGCGTGGCGCGCCCGGAACAGGCGCATGAGCGCGCCGAGGGGCGGCGGCTGCGGCGGCGCGCGCCCGTGCTGCGCCAGCAGCAGCCGCGCGGACGCCATCGTGCTGCTGCCCCACTTGCTAACGGCGGGAAGCGCCACGTCTGGCGGGGCGCGCGCGAAGCTCGGCTGCCGCCCAGCGGCGTCTGCGTCCGCGCTGGCTGCTGGCACGTCTGCCGCGTCTGCCGCGAGGTAACAGTCCTGCAGCCCAGGGCATGCCTTCTCGAGCGCGGCGAGCGTCACGCCCGCCGCCGCGACCTGCTGCTGCTGCAGCTGCATGTCGAGCAGCAGGCAGCACACGTGCAGCGCCGCGCCCTCGTCGAGCACGTCGAGGTTGGCGAGTAGCGGGGACAGCAGCCGAGTCGCCTGCGCATAGCGCCGCTCGCCATACAGCAGGATCGCCTGCACGTGCACGCGCGCGCCGAACGTGAGTGAGCAACATGCCGAGGCATGCGGGGACTGGGGGGGTCATGAGGGGGCACTCCCTCTTCAGACCCGGAAGTAGACTTCCGGCCTTCAGTGAGAGAGGCACGTCGCATCAACGCCGTGCCTCCAGTGCTCTGGACACGACGCCTCCAGTGCTCTGGAGGCACTGGCTCTCCACACTGGCGTGCCATGCATGCCATACATACATGGTGGCCCATGCGATGCATGCCATGCATGCATGCCATGCATTCATGGGCACACCACCGCACCTGATTGATCTTGCACACCGCGGCCTCGTCGTACGGCCGTGCCAGTGGCGGGTCGGTGGAGAGCAGAGCAGGGAGGGCGGGTTTAGAGTCGAGCCTTGGCGCGGGCTCGGCAGCCCTCGACGCATCCTGTATGCGCGTGGGGTCGACGCATGTTCCATCATGCAATCCGGGGTTCGTATCGGCGCGTGAGCCGTATGCATGGCTGGTGAGCCCCCCTGTATTGCCAGTATCGCACCTCCGCCGCCCTCAGCGCCTCCACTAGCCTCCCCGCCTCGCGTCGCCCGTCCACATAATGCGCAGCCAGCGCTGTGTCCAGCGCCGCCTTGACGTCTCGCCCTGCTGGGACAGTTTGAAGGATCGAGGATCGCTCTAGCGTCTGAAGGCATGCATCGTAGTTATTCTCGAGCCACAGACACGTTGCCTCAGCCGCAGCCTCTTGCGTTGTGCCCATGCACGCCCGCACTAAGCCGCATGGGACGGATGCTGAGAGCTTCCTGCATAAATTGGTATGGGCTCCACACCAACCCTTCCATCTTCTGAGCTTACATGATGATGAGTGTTTACAATCCACTTTCTGGCGGGCACGCGTTCGGTTCCAAAGCTCCAGCAGGACTAAGAGGAAGCAGTCCTGAAGACCTGCCAACAGAAAAGGGGGGGATGCCCCACGGAAGCGTCACCGACACGCGGTGGCGGGCACCAAGCAAGCAGCACCACAGTGCAGGCCCCACACTCAACCCCTCCAGGAAATGGATGACGGACCCAAAGTATAAAACCATGAAGGGACCAAAAAGCCCACCCCCAACCCACCGGAAGCGGGGCCGTTGTGCACACCCGCCGCAGCACTCTGCTCAGCTACCACATCACAACCCGCCAGCGCACGCATGTGGCGCCACCTCCCCTCAAAAGAAACCATCCTCTCAGGGATCTAGGACGTCTTGTTCAGAGTGAGCCCGCTGTCCACTACTCCAACAAAGGGGTGGGTCGGGCCCACCACACCCGCCCACCCACGCGGCACCCCGCCGCCCTCAGCAAAGGACGCCAGCGCGTCCCACAGATCCATCGTCGCCAGCTCCCCCGCCCGCTCAACCGCCACCGAGCAAGCAGAGGGCTGCACACCATCACGCGGGCACGTAATGCGCCACAAGTGGCGGCGGCCTCGCTCCATGGCGTCCACCACGAGCGCTGCCACCACCGCCCACACACCAGCACGCACCCCAGCGGGAGGCTGCAGCAGCCACACCTGGCAGCACGTGATGACCGGCGTAGGAGCAGGGAGGGCAGCAGCAGCAGCCACCACCACCGCCTCCGCCACCGGGCACCCCCAGAAGCTGTGCGCACGCCACGCCGTCGCCGGCGGCCCGTCCTCATCACGGCACCGCCACCCGCAGGGGCACTCGGGCACGCCTAGTGCAGCCTGCTTGTGAAAACCACTCACCCACAGCCGCCAGATGGGCTCCTTGCGAGCGTTGAGGAGCGGCATCCGCCACAGTGTCGGCACCGCCGCCTCCAGGCCGCGCAGCCCCGCGAAGACCTGCGCGTCGGTCGCGCGGGGGCCCCCGTGCGGCCCGTGGTCCAGCGCCAGAGCCGCCTCCACTGTGGCTGCCCGCCGCACTCGCCGCTCGTCCACAACCGCCCGCAGTTGAAGCGCCACCGCCAGCTTGCACGTCAGTTTCCCCACCACACCCGGGCCGTGCGCAAACCCAACCCATCGGGGCTCGCCCGCGGCGCCGCCCCCCCCAGGTAGGGGAGCAGGTTGGGCAGCTGTGGATCGGAGGCCAGGCCGCCCACGCTGCCAGCCAGCCGGCGTGATGACACTCGGCAGCTTCCACCCAACCAGCTGCAGGATCTCCACCACAGCAGCGCGCTCGCCCGCCTGGGGGAGGGGCTGGAAGTGACGGAGCGGCCAGAGCACAGTGAGGGCAGCTCCACCAGCCGCCGCCTCGACCCAGGCTGGGGGCAGCGCCGCAAGCACGACCGCCACTGCCGTGAACAGGGGGTCGAGCGTGCGCCGCACGCACAGCAGGTCTGGCACACACCCCGGCACTGGCGGCGGCACCTCTGGGAAAAGGGCGCGGCACAGGACTGCCCTCCAGACATTGCCCCCGTCATAAGCGCCGCACGCCAGCGCCGCGCGTATCTGCCCCAGCACGAGCCGCGCGCGCGCCGGATCCGCAGCAGCGTACACCCCCAGGCAGGCGTGGTCAACCGTGCGTGTGCTGCGCACCATGTCGACAGCAGCGAGCCACGCCCACAGCACGCACAGGTCCGTGACCGTCCGCATGCCGGGGAGGGCGTCGCGCACGCGGGCCAGGCCGTCCACCAGCCAGCGTGCCGCATCGGTCGGGCTGAAGAGCGCATGCCCTGCCGCATCCCCAGTGGGCTCCCGCCACTGTACCGACCGCTGCGCAGCCGGCAGCTCCAGCTGGAGGAGGGGGTTAGCCCAGAGCGGCGCCTCCGCCCCCCACAGCTCAGCTGTTTGCACGCGCCCCGTGATGCGCGCCACCGGCCCCAGGGCCTGCACCCCATCGAGCATGCGCCTCATCGGCCCAGCCAAGAGCGCCGCCCTCACAGCCGGGTCCACGCACTCACCAATAAGGCCGTCCGGGAGGGCGCCGGCCCTGGGCGCGAGGCCAGCCATAAGCACAAAGAGGCTCGGGTGGGCCTCCGGGCACAGGCGGTGCACCGCCTCCACCATGAGCGGCTGCCATGCCGGCTGGGCCGGGGGCGCGGGCTGCTGTTCCGGCTGTGTCCCGCCGCCGCCACCGCCGCCACTGCCGCCAGCCCCGCCGCCACCGCCGGCCCGTGGGGCCGGCAGCAGGAGATGGGGGCGCCTGCCGCCCACGCCCCAAACAGGCACGCGAGGTGGACGGCCCACTGCCCGTGCACGATCTCCCGCCACGCCGGCGCCCCAAAACCACCATGCGCCGGTCGCCCCAGGAGCACCGCAGCAGGCGCACCAGGCACCGAAGAGGCCCACCGCGGCAGCTCTGCCGGCGGGTCCGGCCCCACGCTCCTGTCCACCAGAGTAGCCGTCCACCGGGAGAGCACCCTCTCGGCCTCCGGAGTCATGCCACAGTGCACCGCCCGGAACAGGATGCGGGAGACCCCGTACGTCGCCGCCGCGTGCCCCCTGCCAAACGCCGACATGGGGAAGCGCGCGAGCTTGGTATACGCGGCCGCAAGCCTCTCACGGCACACCCCGGTGACGCCCTCCGGGGGCGGCAAGCCGGCAGAGACGGGCACCCCCAGCGACACGCCCGCGTCCAGCACGCGCAGCCCAGCAACCTCGGCACCCGCCAGCAGGCCCTCCCCCGCCGACCCCAGGGGCAGGATGCCGCACTTGCCGAGGTTGAGGACAAGGCCCGTCGCTCGGCCAAACACCGCCATCGTCTCCACCAGTGCAGCGACGTCAGCCGGCGCACACGACCGGAGGAGGGGCATGCAGTCGTCAGCGTACTGGGGGCAGGTCACTCGGCAGCCAGGCACGACCTCGACCCCCACTGCCGGGCATGTGCACAGGAAGCATGCGAGCGCATGCCCCAGGAACAGGAAGAGGGCTGGCGCGGCGGGGCAGCCCTGGCGCACGCCCACCGCATACTTGCGCGGCGCAGAGATGAACCCGTTGACCTCGGCCAAAGCTTACGTGTGCGTGAGGATGGTGCGGGTCCACGCCAGCACGCCGTCGCCGACGCCCACCGCCTCCATGACCGCAATGAGGAAGCCACGGTCGATGGTGTCGTATGCCTTGCGGAAGTCCAGGAGCGCCAGCGCTGCACCCGTCGGCCCCACGCCCTCCGCCGCGTTGGCAGCCAGCAGGCCAGGCAGCATCTGCGCGAGGCAGATATTGTCCGAGATGCGGCGGCCAGCGAGGTGTCCATTGTCTTCAAGCACGATGTGACAAAACTTGTGCCTGGACTGGATCGGACTGGCATGTACTGCTCTGTACTGTACAGCCTGGGTCGATGTACTGCACATCGGCCTCGGCCTTGGCACCCTCACAGTGGCCCTGCGCGCCTCGGGGCCCTCGACTGAGAGCACGTATAAAACTGGTGCGAAGCCTCCAGGCTCACTGCCCCGCGGCTGCGCCACCAGGTGCAGCCGGCCAGTCTTCCGGCTCTGGAGGCGGCGGCACGGGGTCAACCAGTGGTTGTACGAGTCGCACGACCGGCTCGTCTGTTGGGAAGAGCGCACGCACGAAGCTCGGCGTGCGCAGCGGGCGCCGCTGCTGGGACATCCTCGGGTAGACATCCTCCTGTGCGCACGCGTGCGGAGTGGGGTGTGCGTGCGTGTGATGCGTTTGCTACAAAAAACACTTCTGGCGGACACACACACGGTTCCAAACCTCCAGGAGGTGAGTGTGCGCGCGATGAGAGGGTGTGAGCGGTGTTTGCACGCCCACGCGCACCCACCAGGAAGTAGTAGATGTGCCCTGCGGCGATGCCGAGGAGGTCGATGTAGGGCGAGTTTCCCAGCACGATGCTGAGAGCGAGCAGCACCCACGGCAGGTACGGCGCCGTGAAGGTGAAGACGCCGAGCAGAGACTGCGGGGGGGGGGGGGGGGGGGAGGGGCGTGCGCCAGTGTTCCCGTTAGCCAACTTGCAACCCGCTAAAGTGCACTTTCGGGTTGAGTTTGGCCCATTTGGTCAGGCGCGTCGGGTTGAGATTGCGCGAATTTCGACCCGAAAAGTGTGAAAATCGATATTTTCATATTTGTTTTCGCAAAAAATCGCCTCGGGTCTGGTTGAGATTGTCCTAATGAGCGTGAGGCCAGGGTTCAGCCATCATTTCCCCAAGATCCTCACAGCGGAGCCACTGGCGTGTGCGTGTTATTTGGAGCAGCGCAGCGCAGCCGCTGCGTTTGCTGAGCCCCCATGCGCATGCCACCTCTCTCCCCTCCATGGCCAATGCTTTGGACGCGAGCTTCTCGGATTGTTTAGCACTTGTTTTAGGTGCGTCTCATGATGGATTGGCGGTAATAGAGCAGAGACTGACGGGAGGGCAGCAGGAGGGCTATGCTGCTGCTGTTGGGTGCAGCAGTAGCAGCAGCAGCAGCATAGAGCGAGTGAGCGAGCGAGCGAGTGGGTGTGCGTAGGAGGGGGTGCAGGCTTGCTGGAGTCCTCTCCCCCCCCCACCACCACACACACACCACACCCCCTTTGCACTATGTGTGCGTGCGCTGGCGGGATGAGTTGTGGCTGCTGGGTAGAGTGCTGTGGTGGGTGTGCGCACCTGCTCCGCTTCCAGTGTTTTGAGGGTGGTTTTTTTTTTTGGGTCCCTTTATGGTTTTATACCTTGGGCCCACCCTTCATCCACTGGAGGGGTTGAGTGTGGAGCCTGCACTGTGGTGCTGCTTGCTTGGCGCCCGCCGCCGTGTGTGGATGGCGTTGCCGTGGGGCACCCCCCCTTTTTCTGTTGGCAGGTCTTCAGGACTGCTTCATCTAAGTCCCACTGGAGCTTTGGAACCGCACGTGTGACCGCCAGAAGTGGATTGTAACGAACTCATCATCATATGTGTGTCTGCGTCTCCAGCGAGCCCTTCCTCATCACCCCGCCCGCCCCTCCCCCCACCCACCACACCACACTCACACACACCAAACCCCTCCCCACCATGCGAACGTACTGGTTTCGTCGGGCCCACACGTACACCATCTGTGGGTCGGGTGGGTGGGGGGGCAAGGGGGGGCGGGGGCGTTTGTGTGTGCGGGAACTCGGGGCCAACACCTCACAAGCCAAACACAAACATGCACACACACAGTTGGTACAGGCAAGTGATGTCAAAATCGTCGGGGGCTCCCGCCCCGACGCCGCCAATGGCGCACCAACCGGGCTGACAGGGTGCTGCTGCAGCGTGAGCGACTCTGGGTTTTGGAAAATCGGCTATGTCGCCGATTTGCCCTGATCCAGAGCGCTAGTGGCTGTTCGAGTCACGTCGTCATAAGGCAGACAACTGCGAGGCATGCGGGGACAGAGGGCAGGCTGCTGGCAGAAGTCGGCGCCGCCATCGTCGGTACCCCATGCAGCCACGGGCACCGGCACAGGGCAGAGGCTGCAGCTACGCTACAGTCAGGGCACCGGCTATGGGCATCGGCTATTGATTGACATCGGCTAAGGCTTCGGCTACGGCCAGGGACACCCTGCATCTGCACTCACATCGCATCGGCTACACGTCCGGCCTCTGGGCATCTGCATCTGCATCGGCCACGGCTGCGGCCACGGCTACTGACATCGGCTGCGGCGACGGCTTCGGCCTACGGACTGCAGCTACGGCTACGGCAGGGTGACCTGCATGGAGGGTCTCCATGCAGGGCGAATCTTACTTGCATGAGACACATGGACGGAGGTGCACTGGCAGCTAGCGCCCTCGCAGCGCAAGCGCCATGCATGGAGGCTGGCGGCATGTCAGGCGTGCGCCACGTGATGAACGGAGGAGGAGGAGGGTGGCCAGGCTGGCTGCCCGAACTGAGACGCATGGCGCGACCAGATGTACTAGAGCTAGTGGGATGGACACAGTCAATGTGTATCCACTGAGTGGACTAGTGCGGGTGATAGTATCTGCCTGCCTCAGGGATTGAGTGCGCAAGCACAAGTCTAATACGCCATTAAAGGCGTCCAACAAGACTGTAAAATCGACCAGTTGGGATGCCCCACGTCCACGGTGACTCCCCACAGCGCAGCGCATCACAGCGCATCACAGCGCATCACAGCTCATCACAGCCAACACAGCGCATCACAGCGCATCACATCACATCACATCACACCACATCGCAGTGCAGCGCAGCACTGCCAACAGAGGTAGAACCAAGGCACCGTTTTGTTTGTTAACACAGCGTTTAAACCCATTGGGCCACTGCCACCCGCGCTGCACCCGCGCCCGCACCATGAACGTGAGCGACGGTCCGAGGAACATGACGTCGAGAAACGGCGCGGCCACGATCATGAACACGCTCCCGAGCAGCAGCATCCACAGGTAGTCGGCGCTGCGGCCGCGGAACGAGCCTGCGTGCGCGTGCGCGCGGGTGCGTGCGTGCGTGTGCGTGCGCGTGCATGTGCGTGTGCATATACGCTAGTTATGTGGATATAAACCGCAAAGCGCGTGCGTTTATATCCACACACACGTCAACCCAACTGGGTCCCCAAATGTTCCCAACAGGCCATTTCAGCAGCTTGGGGCGGCCGGGGAGGCCTGTGCACGGAGATGCATGGGTGATGACAGGTAGACGTTTATGTTCAGCGGTTGTCGTTTATGTGCCTGTAGCATGCAGCCAAATGCAGCCAGCGCCCCCGAATCAGCCCTCGGACTGCATGCTTGAGCGTCATCGAACTAGACATAGCCTTAGCAATCGTCACGCGGCAGGCAGTGCGTCGCGGGCCGCGTTTGGGGTGCCACATCACCCTACATTTATGTCGAGCGGTTGTCGGTTATGAAATTTGGCCACAGCCGAGGGCAGCTAGCGCCCCGATTCAGCCCCAGGTGCGCATGTTAGACCTACACGTGTCCTTCCCGTGCATCCTGGGGCATCGCGGGCCGCAGGAGCTGTGCGTGAACGCGCATATGCCACATGCACGCGCGCCGCCATGCGTGTGTGTGGATGTGCATGGTTGAGGCCAAGCCCGTGCACGTGCATAAACGTCGAGACCGAGGCGCTTTGGCCGAGGTCGTATAGCGTGTGCGTGTGCGCGTGTGCGTGGCAGTGTTGTGGGCGGGGGTGAGGTGGTGGCGCAGGCGCTCGACGTGGCGGCACCGTTTCCACCCGCCACTCGCCGCCTCTCTGCGCGCACCCAGCCGGCCGCTCTGCTGCCTTCCCACCCTTCGTGCACCGCACCCTGCGTGCCTCCTGACTCGTCGCTCACACTCACCCTCCTCTAGCGACTTGGAGTAGCGGAGCAGGAAGAACATGTGGAAGACGAAGTCGACTCCGAAGTTCCCGAACCTGCACACGGGAGCGCGGCGGGTGCGGCGTCCCAACACGTCTGTTGTCGGCAATGGTGGGATCACAACGCCGGTGCGATCACCGGCCGATCGCCGGCCGCTGCCAGTCGATCAGGCCAATCACAACCCCGAGGCTCGCCTTGCTGAGCGTGGGCAGCATGCTGGCTAACGCTGAGGCACGGGCAAAGCGGGCAAAGCGGGCAAAACGCAAGGCAGGCAGGCGACACTCACCACAGGAAGTTCGTTGCCAGTCGCCACGGCTCCCCGTTCATGATGGCCTTGGTATTGTAGTAGAGCTTGTGGGAGCTGAAGATCTGTGGGTGCGGCAGCAACAGGGTGCGCACCTCTGACCAGAGGTGCATGCATGCATGCCATGCATGCCATGCGACTCGTGGCGTGCGCGTGTGTGCACGCGTGTGCATGCGTGAGGTGGCACCCACCCACCTCCAGGGAGCATGCCGCCGTGGTCACGAACGCCAGGGTGGCATACGTGCGAGTGACCAGTGGCAGTGCATGGTAACCCTCCTGTGGTGGCAGGGGGGAGAGGCGCGTCCCATGCATGGGGCGTCAAACGTGGGGGAGGCAGACAAGCCACTTTACATGCCTCCCCGCCCGCTCATAGTCCACCACTCTGGACTGTGAACACCCTTGAGAGAGCTCCTGCTCCCCATGCGGTGATGGGCCCCCGCCAAGATTCTGCCCTCACCATATTGTCCTCTCTCCCAAGACAGGCCCTCCGCGCTGCTCCTCCCCCCCCCCGATCGTCGCACATCCGCGAAAAGCTCCCCTTCGAAACAGGTTGAACGACACACCATCCACACTCAGCCCAAAATCGAAACCTTGGGGCCTCTAGACCACTCCTCCCGTCATGTCAGGGCCTGAAGGAAGTGCCCCAGTGTCATGCGACGACGCTGGCATGGCAGGTCAAGCAGAGGGGGCCAACGCGTCGCGACTCACGTCGGAGCAGCTCCGCACGCGCCTGTCAAGCGACCAGCTGACGGTCAACCAGCGGAAAAAGCTGAGGAAGAAGCTGTCAAAGCTGTTTAACGTGAGAGAGCGAGCGCATGCATGCAACAGTGCAGGCACCGCCGCCATTCCCAAACCCCGATTTAACTTATACGCGCACCTTACAGGGCGACGGCGAGCCTGGCGAGTACGGCATGGCCAGCAGCGAATTCAGTGGCATGGTGGACGAGTGGGACGCGTCGCCGAGCACGCAGCAGCCGTCTGGGGGGGCAGTCGCCATGCCCATGCATGGCGACTACATGCCGCATGGCGACGCGCCAAGCGTTGGGCGGCCACCCAAGCGCGCACGCAAGCAGCAGCAGCAGGCACCGGCATCAGCGCTGTCCGGCGGCCTGTCGTGCACCGACTTCCACGCCCTGGCGGGCGAGCCAGGCGAGAGCGCGAGCGTGCGCCACTCGGCGGTCGGTGGTGCGGCAGGGCCACACAGGGGTGCCACGCCCGAGGCGTCAGTGTGCCATACCAACGCGCCTGCGGCACCAGCTCAGCCGGCGACGGGGCCTGGGATCGGTGGCGGGCCAGCTGCTGCGCAGCCGTGCCTGCTGCCACGCCACGGCATGGTGCCCGTGCCCGTGCACGCGCACGGGCGGCGCATGGGCGGCGGCCCCGCTGTTGACCTGTCCTCGGTCATGCACCTCATCGCGGCCGAGCTTCGGGCGGCAGAAGCGGCGGCCGGCGGCGCCCCCTGCACCCCGGGAGGAGGCCTTCTGGAGGGCGCGGCAGCAGCTTCCGCGCAGCAGCCATCGACGTCTGGCCGGCGCAACTTCTGCCGCGTGAACCTCTCGCAGTCAATGAGCGTCATCAGCGCGGAGCTGTCGGCATCAGAGGTGGCGGCGGCAGCGGCCAACGATACAGGCACCGCTGCTGTGTTTGCGCGCAAGCGGGGGCGGGACGAGGCGGTTGAGGGAGAGGAGGGTGGCGCACCGGCTGCAGGCACGAGTGGCGGCGGCGGCGAGGCGGCGCAGCAGGCCGGGGGCGTGCCCAGCGGCGGCGGGCAGCCCGGCAAGCAGCAGGGCAGCAAGAAGCAGAAGAAAACGTTTGCGCACGGCAACTACCACAACTACTACGGCTACCGGGCGCTCGGCAGCTTCGACGACGACCCACGGCTGCGGCTGTTCCGGGCCGAGTGGTTCAAGGTGGGTGGGATCAACGGGGTCCGGGTGGAGAGCAGGGGCTGAGGGACATGTGTATGGAAGGGGAGTGCCGGCATGCGCGCATGCGCACGCACGTCACCGCACAGCCTGCTGCAACCGGTCGGTCTCGAGCGTTCTGATCCTGGTCTTGAGCGTTTTGGTCTCGGCCTTGAGCGTTTTGGTCGTGTCCTCCAGAAAGAGCCTGCGCTGATGCTTGCCTGCTGCCGTGTGTGTGTGTGTGTGTGTGTGCAGGGCAAGGACGTGCTCGACATCGGCTGTAATGAGGGCCTCATCACGCTCGCGGTAGCGGCCGGCTTCGGGGCGTCGCGCACCACAGGTGTGTCGACTGTGTTTGGCACACAGCATGTGACTGTGTTTGGCACACAGCATGTGACTGTGTTTGGCACACAGCATGCGTAGCAGTGCAACCGAGCGTGCATGTGCAAACGAGTGTGTGTCGCCACAGGTGCATGGACCCCTGCCTGACCTCCACCGAAAGAAACGACGACCACCGGCTTCCACCAGTCCACCTTGCCCACCCCCGGCCCTTCTGCCACTGCCACCCGCACACGCAGGCGTCGACATCGACGATGCGCTCGTGCGGAGGTGCGGAGCCAACCTGCGAGACGTGCGCGCGCGACTGACAGAGCGGCTGCGGCCAAATGGGCGCGGCAGCAGCGGAGGAGGAGGAGCAGGGGGGGCAGGAGGGGGAGGGGGCAAGAGCCACGCGGTGGCGCTCGCCGACGCGGTCATCGCGACGGCAACGGCGGCGCTGGCCGAGGCGAAAGCGCAGGCTTTGTCGGACAGCCAGGGCGTCGCGGCGTCGCAGCAACGGATGGAGTCCGGCGACGCGGCGGGGACCAGCGGCATTGCTGGGCTGCCGCAGCAGGACGGCGCCGCCGACGGTGCGGACGACGGTGGTGCTGAGCCGCCGTCCGGGAGCGGCTTTGATGGCGGTGCCACTTCCGCTGGCGGCAGCGGTGCCGATGGGAGTACTGGAGGCGGCGGCGGCTCGTCGCACTCGTCCGCGCTGCGTAGCGCGCTTAAGTCGCTGAGCCGCACGTCGTTCAAGCGCCAGGACTGGGCCAAGGTCCGCACGCGCCACGCGCGCTACGACACCATCCTCTGCCTCTCGGTCACCAAGTGGGTGCACCTCAACGGCGGCGACGCCGCGCTGCGCAAGCTCTTCCGCAAGATGCGCGACACGCTCTCGCCGGGCGGGCTACTCGTGCTTGAGCCGCAGCAGTGGCGATCGTACCAGAGCGCGGTGCGCAAGCCGCAGACGGCCAAGGACGCCGACGGGCGGCCGCGCGACCTCGATGCGCTCACGCTCCGCCCCGACGGCTTCCTGGCCCACCTGCACGACACGCTCGGCTTCGAGCTCGTCGCCGACCTCAACGCGTCGTCGTCGTCGTTCCACTTTGACCGCCCGATGTACATCCTGCGGCGGCCGGATGAGGCCGAGGGCGGCGGCGCGGGGGGACAAGCGGGCGGATCAGCGTGACTGATGACAGCCGTATGCAAATCATGATGCCGTTCTTGTTGGTGGGACGTGATGAGCAGTGGGCGCTGTAAGGTGGTGATGCCACCACTGGGGGTCTCTGCGGCAACAACGCGCGCGAAGATGCACGGGCGCTGAGTGCTCGAACGCGCCGCCGTCGCTCTCCTTCTCTCCCGTTTTTTTTCCTTCTCCCTGTGGCCCAAGTCCTTCTTGTGTTAACCTCTTAAATAGTTACTGAATTGATAGTTGGTTTGAATTTTAAAAAGTTTAAACCCCAAAAGTGTGGCAAAAGTGTGGACAAGCAAAGCATCAAGAGCGAGCGTCGCGTCCCCCTTCCTCTCCCTCTCTCTCTCATCAGCCATGTTTGAGGCTCGCCTCGTGCAGGGCAACCTGCTCAAGAAGGTCGTCGATGGTGTCAAGGAGCTGTGCAAGGAGGTTAACTGGGACATCTCGAGCACTGGCATCCAGATGCAGAGCATGGACAGCTCCCACGTCTGCCTCGTCTCCTTCGACCTCCGCGCCGACGGGTTTGATCACTTTCGCTGCGATCGACCCCTGACGCTAGGAATCCCGCTGGAGAACCTGGTGAGTGAAGGTGCATGGGCATGCTTTGGTGCAGCGCACAGTGCAAGCGCCGGCCAGCGTGCATGTTCACATGCGTGCTGCACTTCGCCCCTGCACGCAGGCGAAGATCCTCAAGTGCGCAGGTGTGTGGGCAAGTGGCGGGAGGGAAGCAGTGGGCGGAGCGCCATGCAAACGTGGGGGCCATGCTATGCACGATGTGCCGCCCCAGGCACACATATGCCTGTGACTGGAGATGTCTACTACCAAAGATCATATGCCTGTACAACAGCAGGCTGCGGGGCGGCCATTCGGAGACTTCGGGCGATGGTTACGCACACGCATGCGCGTGCATGGCCCCCACACACGCCGGCTGTGCCCCGCTGCATGTCGTGCCCCCCACCACACCACACACACACACACTCTCCTACGCACGCCCCCACACACGCCTGCTGCACACACGCCTCTACCGCCCCATGCGCGCGCCCGCGCGCGCACCCGCCCACCTTCCACCCCCGCCACCCAACGCAGGCACCAGCGACATCGTCACGCTCAAGGCCGACGACAAAGGCGACAAGCTCACGCTCATGTTTGAGTCGGAGAAGGGCGACCGCGTCTCCGACGTCGACCTCAAGCTCATGTCGATCGAGTCGGAGCACCTTGGTGCGTGTAGCAGGTTGTGCGCGTCTGAGCACCTCGGTTTGTGTGTCTGAGCCACTCGGTGCGTGTAGCAGGTTGTGTGCGTCTGAGCACCTCGGTGCGTGTGTCTGAGCACCTCGGTGCGTGTAGCAGGTTGTGTGCGTCTGAGACCTCGGTTTGTGTATCTGAGCACCTCAAGCTCATGTCGATCGAGTCGGAGCACCTCGGTGCTTGTTGGAGTTTGCTTGCCTGGGGGGGGGGGGGGGGGGGGGCATTCGGCTGCGGATGAACCCGCAGCACACACACATACACACACACCACCACCACCACCACCAGATTGTGTCAGAGTTTTTGTGTGTCTGAGACCTCGCTTTGTGTCTGAGCACCTCGGTGCGTGTCGGAGTTTGCTTGCCTGTGGGGGGGTGCATTCGGCCACGGATGAATTCGCAACACACAAACACATGCAAACACACACACACACACAAACACACACACACACACACACACACACACACTACCACCACCAGATCGTTTCACACGCGTGTGAGCCGCATGCACCGGCCTTGCACTACTACTACTGCTTGCCTGCACGTCTAGCTAGTGGTAACGCACAACAACGCGTATGACACACAAAACCACGCACCCGCAGGCGTCCCCGAGCAGGACTACTCGGCAAGGGCGTCCATGCCGTCGTCCGAGTCCGGCCGTGCACCACTTACCTGCACGTCCAGCTAGTGGTAGCGCACACACACGCATACAGCCACACACTCGTCACACACACACACACGCACACACACACACATACACACACACACACACACGCGCCCGCAAACATGCGCCCGCAAACACATGCCCGCACGCACCCGCAGGCATCCCCGAGCAGGACTACTCGGTAAGGGCGTCCATGCCGTCGTCCGAGTTCGACCTTGCACCACTGCTTGCCTGCACGCATACAACCTACGTACAACCGCGCATGCGTACGTCACACACACGCCCGCACGCACCCGCAGGCATCCCCGAGCGGAACTACTCGGCAAGGGCGTCCCTTTCGTCTTCCGAGTCCGGCCTTGTACCACGACTTGCCTGCACGTCTAGCTAGTGGCAGTGCACACGCACGCGTACAACCTATGTACAACCGCGCACGCGTACGACACACACGCGCTCGCACGCACCCGCAGGCATCCCCGAGCAGGACTACTTGGCAAGGGCGTCCATGCCGTCGTCCGAGTCCGGCCGTGCACCACTTACCGGCACGTCTAGCTAGTGGTAGCGCACACACACGCGTACAGCCACACACTCGTGTCACACACACACACACACACGCACACACATACACACACACACACACACGCGCCTGCAAACGTGCGCCCGAAAGCACACGCCCGCACACCCGCAGGCATCCCCGAGCAGGACTACTCGGCAAGGGTGTCCATGCCGTCGTCTGAGTCCGATCTTGCACCACTGTTTGCCTGCACGTCCAGCTAGTAGCAGTGCACATGCACGCGTACGATACACACGCGCCCACGCACCGCAGGCATCCCCGAGCAGGACTACTCGGCAAGGGCGTCCATGCCGTTGTCCGAGTCCGGCCTTGCACCACTACTTGCCTGCATGTCTAGCTAGTGGTAGCGCACACATACAACCTACGTACAACCGTGCACGCGTACGATACGTCACACATGCAGGCATCCCCGAGCAGGACAACTCGGCAAAGGCGTCCATGCCGTCGTCCGAGTCTGGCCTTGCACCACTACTTGCACCACTACTTGCCTGCACGTCTGGCTAGAGGCAGTGCAGTTACAGTTACAGTTACAGTTACATGGCATTCCAGCTAAGACAACACTAGTCCTAGTGCCACCGCCCTGTGAAGGACGATAGCCACCAGCCGGTTACCTGCCGTCTAGACTACCGCTCCCGCCGGCTAGTTTAGACCCAAACAAGTCCCTGAGGGACATGTCTGGCAAGGAGCGTATAGGAAAGGACCGTCCTCCTCCTGGCCTTTGAGGCCAACCACGCCGGCTGTGCCGACTGGCGGCGCTTAAGCAGAAAAGTCCCCGCCTGGCATGGTGCATGGTTGTCCAACTCCATGCATGGGGCTCTGCCTGCGCCCCATGCGTCATGCATGGCCAGGTCCCACCCTCCAGGGGGGCCTGGGCAAACAGAGTCGTCATGGCAGGCTGCCTGAAGACCAATGCCGACGCCAGTCACCGGCAGACGAGTGCCCCCGAGGGTGAGCGCGGTGACAAACGCTGCGATGGTGAAGCGGATAAACTCTGTTGTTGCCTCGGCGGTCACCACCGCTGAGCCCTGATGGTAGCTCGCCCCCACGAGCAGCCATCTTGACCGATGTCCAGCATGCATTGACGGGCGCCAGCTCCTCCGCTCGTCGATCAACTCGTCGAGATCGGTGCCGCATGGCGTCCTGCATGGGAGGAGATAAGGGCCGTCTCCCAGCACGGGTCGCGGCAGCGCCGCGGCTACTCGCCAAGCCATGACAGCGCCGGGCAAGCCGCTCCTGTAGTTTCCACCGAGGGACAGTCTAGCAAGAGCCAGGCCAGTCGTATTTTATCCCGCTCGTCAGCGGCACGGAGATCCTAGTCACCAGCAGCGCCGCATTGCTGGGTCCAGGGCTCGGCGACGAGAACACGCCTCCGTTAATCGAGCCCCAAGACTGATTCAGCAGCTAGGCGAAACTAGTGGCACTCGTTCTGATTGGAAGACTTTTTTGGTCACGGCGTTTGAGCGTGCTCAGGATAGGGTCGGGTGGAGAGCCGTGGTGTACGGTCCGGCTGCCCCTCAGGCGCGGGCCCCTCCACCACGGCGGTCAAGTAGATTGGCAAGCGCCACTTGACCCCCTATCCCCTAGAAGCAGTTAGGACCTATTTTGAGGCGTCGCACAATAGCTCTCCTTTTTGCTCTGGGACTACACGTTGGCAGGCAGCCGGCTGGTGGCTACCGCCCCTCACAAGTAATTGTTAGGGCAAGAACTGGACTTGGGTCTAGGCGTGGTACTAGGACTAGAGGTAGTCTTTGCTGGAAAGCCGATGTAACTGTAACTGCGTGGAAACTGAGTAGTTGTCTGAAGAATTACCGTGTGCGAGGGAATCTGAGTAGTTGTCTGGAAATTAACCGTGTGCGCGGAAACTGAGTAGTTGTCTGAAAAATTACCGTTTCCGAGGGAATTTCAGTAGTTGTCAGGAAATTTGCAGTGCGCACAGAATCTGAGTAGTCGTTTGAAAAATTACCGTGTGCAAGAAATCTGAGAAGTTGTACGGGAATTAACTGTGCGCACAGAATCTGAGTAGTTGTCTGAGAAATCATCGTGTGCGAGGGAATCTGAGTAGTTGCCCGAAAATTTACCGTGCGCGCGGATTCTGAGTAGTTGTCTGGAAAATTACTGTGTGCGAGGGAATCTGAGTAGTTGTCTGAAAATTTACCGTGTGCGAGGGAATCTGAGTAGTTGTCTGGAAGTTTACCGTGTGCGCGGAATCTGAGTAGTTGTCTGAAAAATTACCGTGTGCGAGGGAATCTGAGTAGTTGTCTGGAAATTTGTAGTGCTCGTGGAATCTGAGTAGTTGTCAGAAAAATAACTGTGTGCGAGGGAATCTGAATAGTTGTCTGGAAATTTACTGTGTGCGCGGAATCTGAGTAGTTGTCTGAAAAATTACCGTGTGCGAGGGAATGTGAGTAGTTGTCTGGAAATTTACCAAGCGCGCGGAATCTGAGTAGTTGTCTGAAAAATTACCGTGTGCAAGGGAATCTGAGTAGTTGTCTCGGTATTTACCGTGTGCGCGGAATCTGAGTAGTTGTCTGAAAAATTACCGTGTGCAAGGAAATCTGAGTAGTTGTCCGGAAATTTACCGTGCGCACGGAATCTGACTAGTAGTTTCCATCAACCGCCCACCATCGCCACCCTACTCAAAATCCTCTCGTGCAACACAAATTTTCGGACAAGTACTCAAATTCCCATGCCCACCGCAAATTTCTGGACAACTACTCAATTTCCCGTGCGCACCACAAACTTCTGGACAACTACTCAGATTCCTTTGCCTTCTCATGTGGAACCAAAAATACATATCGCACGATAGTGTCCACCAGCTGCCCACCATTGCCACCCTACTCAAAATCCTCTTGTGCACCGCAAATCTTTGGACAACTACTCAAATTCCCATGCCCACCGCAGATTTCTGGACAACTACTCAAATTCCTGTATATACCTTGAATTTCTGGGCAAGTACTCAGATTTCGTTGCCATCACATGTGGCCTTTCCTTTTAACCTGTGACCAAAATGTGGCCAAGCCCAAAAATCTCAAAAGTGGAAAGCGGCCCCGTCGTGTTCAGGTTGCCTTTCCGACACGTAATATAGACATGCGTGTTGATAGCGTGTGTTGGGATGCGTCGTGGGGCCGTCACGGAACGCCATGCAACAGTCGCACCCAACCCTCTGCCGCGCCGCTGGGGAGAGCCAGCCCCCGCGATGCCTCCAACCGATTGCTACCACACATATCATGGACTTGACGCTGGGCCTCGTACCGCGCCGCGCCGCGCTGTGGGGGGCGAGGCCGCTTGGCCAAACCTAGCAACACCAAGCTTTCATCATGCTTTGTGGCGTTGTCACTGGACCAAATCCACTTTTGACGGGTGCTTTTTAGTTGCCGAATTCCTCATTAAAAGCATGCTTCGTGGGTGACAGTGGCCCGGAGAGACAGCGAAATGCGGGACGAAACTGCTTGGCTTCAAAATGTGCCTGTCGCAGTAACTACTGGAGCCAAGCGGCTTCGTCCCGGATTTCGCCATCACTCCAAGACACCCACGACGCATGTGTCTAGATGAGCAATTCGGCAACTAAAAGTTAAAAGTGGATTTAGTCAAGCAGGGACGCCACAAGAAATTCCTCAAGTTTGGTGTCGCCAGTTTTGGCCACTTTTCGGTAACTTTTGGCCACGGGTTCTGGGTGGGGATGGCCAAGGAATCTGAGTAGTTGTCTGTAAAATTACCGTGTGCGAGGGAATTAGAGTCGTTGTCTAGAAATTTGCAGTGCGCACGGAATCTGAGTAGTTGCCTGAAAAACTGCCATGTGCGAGGGAATCTGACGAGATGCCTGGGAATTTGCAGTGCACACGGAGCATGACTTGTTTCCTGAAAAAGTGCTGTTTGCGAGGGAATCTGAATTGTCTGGTGAAAAATCGCTTTGCCGAGGGTATGTTAGTAGATGGGGAATTCTCGTTACGCGCGAGAGAGTATGAGTAGTTGTTGAGCTCGGCTGGATTAGGACATGGATGCCGCCCACCCCCAACAATACAACCCCCCCGCCCCACACACGCACACATACACACCAATTCGAAACGCATGCCTTGTTATCGCAGGTAGACCCAAGAGAGGAGGATGGGTTGGCATGTGCATGCGGTGAAATTGCAGAGCAACCTCTCAAGCACACGAGCGTTGTCGGTGAATCTCACAAATAGCTGCTTCACATGGATGTTGATGTTGGCAAGTGACAGTTACGAACACCCCGAAGAGTGAGTATTAAGTTACTATTTATGAGGCACCCAGCCACCGGTAGCGCAACGTCGAGAAGCCCGATACCCACGTGACAAAAAGCGCTTACAACTTTAAAGAACCCTCACAACGTGTTGCACACGCGTGTAGTAAGCGCACTGCCACCTACCCAACACCCTCTTCACCATCCGCACGCGCCTCAGTAGCTCGTCTAGCTGGGCCTGGCTCAGCGCGCCGCCCGCGGTCGCAGCACCGCCGTCTGTGTTGTGAGCCACTCGCGAGCGCTCCCATCACCACCGCCACCACCATCAGCCCCTACGCAGCTCTCCCTTGAAAAACGACAGGCAGCTCCCTTGATCCCACGCCGTGAGTTGCCCAAATTGTGAGCTGTAAACGCTCTGTGCACTACCTCCCGCCGGACAGCACCCTCTCTGCCATCCGCACGCGCCTCAGCAGCTCGTCTAGCTGGCCCTGGCTCAGCGCGCCGCCCGCAGTCGCCGCACCGCCGCCTGTGTGCGTGCGCATGTGAGTGTGCGTGTGTGTTGGTGTCGCGCTGGTGGAGTGCAGCAATAGTCCGGACCGCCCATGTGGTTGAGATGCAACATGAGACGGACGTCCCCTTGACTCTCAGCCTCTCTATACTTGTGTGTGGTGTGTGTGTGTGTGTGTATGTGTGTGTGTGTGTGCGTGTCGCGCCCTGAGTTGGCACAGCGTTACAAGGGTGCATACAAGACCAGCGAGGCCAGCGAGAGAGCAAGAGGGAGGGAGCCACGCCGAGAGCCACGCTCACATGCATACTCGTGCACTGTCGCGCAGTGATGCTTAACTGTGGCATAGAGTGGGCGACAATCTCTTGTTATATGGGGGTTATTTCGACCTTGAGTTACTTTCGGTTTCTGTCGATAAACCCACCTTCGCTGCTGCCGCCCGCGGTCTGCGACGCCAGCCACGGACCGACGCTGCCGCGCACAAACGTGAGCATGGCCGCGATGATAGGGGCGTGCGTCTGCGGGGTGGAGCGTTGTGTGCGTGGGAGGGAACGGTGCGTGTGTGTGCGTGGGAGGGAATGGGATAGTTGGGAGAAGAGACAGGAAGAAAGAAAGTCTGCGACAAAGAGAGGCAGGAGAGGATAGAGAGGGGACGGGGGCAAATGGGTGAGCATGGCCACAATGATAGGGGAGTGCGTCTGCGGGGTGGAGCATGTGCACATGTGCATGTGCATGTGTGTGTGTGTGTGTGTGTGTGTATGTATGTGTGTGTGTGTGTGTGTGTGTGCGTGTGTGTGTGTGAGAGACAGCCAGAGAGAGGAATAGAAGAGTGCAATGAGTTGCTCCCTGTTGAAACGGTGAAAGGGGTACGCCACCGCACTTGCGCTGCTGAGTGAAAGGAACGCCTCGTGCACGTCACCGCCTTGCTTGCACACCCCTGGTCCCCACAAAACGACTGCTTCCGACTGAAAAAAATTGCCAAACCGCCACCCTCGCCCTGCCGGCCGTTTAGCTGGCCAGGCCCTCCCCTTGCTACTGATTTCAATCAAACAGAAAGAGCTCACGCCACCGCGCCCACCCTGCGCTGCTGCATGAGCCGGAGGACCACCTCCTGCACTTCCCCACCGTCCTTGCACCCCCCTCCTCCCCGAAAACGACTGCTCCCAACTGCTACTGATTTCAATTGAAAAAAGGGGTTCACGACACTACGCACACCGTGCACTGCTGCGTGAGCCGGAGGGACACCTCCTGCACGTCACTGCCGTCCTTGTACCCCCCTCGTCCCAGAAAACGACTGCTTCCAACTGGGAAAAAATGCCACACCGCCACCCTCGCCCCGCCGACCTTTCAACCGGGCAGCGTCCCCCCCCTGCTACTGATTTCAGTTGAACAAAAAGAGTTTGTGTCACCCGCATTTGCCTTGCGCTGCTGACGCAGCCCCCCCTCCCTCCCCCCCCGACCCACTCACTGCTTCCAACTTCAAAGCAAAGGCCACGCCACCGCACTCTTCTGGCTGATCTTGCGGCAAGCCCCTCGCCCCCCTTAACATGTCCTTGCAACTGTGAAAAAGACCACGCTGCCGCAATCACCTTGCGCTGCTGCGTGAGCCGGAGAAACACCTCCTGCACGTCACCGCCGTCCTTGCAGCCAGCGAGCGTGAAGCGGAAAAAGAGGCGCCAGAAGAACGTGCCGCGCGCATCGAGCTCCCCCAGTTCAACCACCTGAAAACGGAGGGGTGAAGAAGGGGGGGGGGTAATGTTTTTTTGGGTTTCCGGGCCAGGGGGCTGGAGGTGGGGGCATCGAAGACGCATGAAGCGGAAAAAGAGGAACCAGAAGAACGCGCCGCACGCGTCGAGCTCCACAAGCTCAACCACCTGTATTTTGGGGGTTGTTTGGCGTTTGTTTATGGCAGCCCGGGGGGAGGAGGGGGGGAGAGGGGGGGGGGCAGAGGGGAAGAGGGAGAAGCGTCAGAGGATTGTGTCGCGCGCGCCGAGCTCACCCAGTTCGACAACTGAAGACGGAGGGAGGGGGGGACGGGGTGGGGGGGGGTCTGTTTTGTTTTCCGGGCCGGGGGTTGAGGTGGGGGCACCGCAGACGGGGGAAGATGAAACAGCGCCGCCAGAAGTCGGTCCTTCTGGGGTGGTGGGGGCATCACAGGCGGGGGAAGGTGCAACAGCGCCAGAACAAGGTCCTGCATGCGTCGAGCTCCCCCAGTTCGACCACCTGAAAAAGGAAAGGGGGAGGGGCGGGGGGTTCTGTTTTGTTTTCTCTGGCCAGGGTGTGAATGTGGAGGCGTCGCAGACGGGAAGATGAAACAGCGCCAGAAGGTCCGCGCGCGTCGAGCTCCCAAAGCTCAACCACCTGTATTTTGAAGATGGTTTGACGTTTGTTCATGGCAGCCCGGGGGGAGGGGGGGGGGGGCAGGTCAAGGGGAAGATGAAGAGGCGCCATCAGAACGTGCCGGGCACGTCGAGCTCCCAAAGCTCGACTACCT